>CM067220.1:136197085-136399741 GCA_034190945.1 Octodonta nipae
AAAAAACGATGACGCTTTATGAAATGATTAAAGTGAGCAATTGAATGTGTTATGAGAAGTTGCGCATTACAAAGAATCGAAATGAAAAGTTTTTACGTAAGTACACTATTTCAGAGATTCTAAAGCTAATTGGTATATTTGCGAACCTCACCAGTTAGTATGTAACCTATTTCAGTCATGAATATCTCACAAATCTAATAAGAATTTAATTATATTTGAAAAACCACATGCAGCTAATCATAAGGTACTAAAATACTCACGATATGTGATATATTTTTAATTATTTAATATTATGCCACGTGTAAATGAAACTTTAATAAGTATGACAGTATTAGTAATAAAAAACATCTTATCTAAAAATTAGCAGTCAGTCAAAAATTGTTTAATCTTCTTTTAACAAGATCTGACATGCTGCAAAATATGTTTTTACATATTTATCTAATAATAAAGGGTGTTGCAATTTGAGGTTAATTTTTAAATTTTTAATAAAATACACAAATTATTTGAGAATGATCTAATATTTTATTTCAAATGATAGTACAATTGTTTCGGTTTAGTAATGGAAAACAAATCTTCTAAGTGACCACCTGCTGCTGTACGACAAGCTTCTAATCTTTTGCCAAAATTTTCGATAACTTTCTGGCATAACTGCGATTCAATTACTTGAAAACAGTCAATAATGGCTCCATTAGGTCATCAATTGTGTGGATCGTGGCATAGACTTTTCTTCAAATAGCGCCATAGGAAAAAATCTAGAGGTGTTAGATCGCAAGATCTAGGGGGCCAATTAATGTTTTCTCTTCAAGCAATTATTCGATTACCAAATTTCTGTTTCAAAAGACTGATTGTTTCTGCTGCTGAATGAGATGTTGCACCGTCCTGTTGGAACCACATATCTGCACATCAAAATGTCCAATTCATCCCACAAGCAGTTAGTAAGCATCGTTCGATATCGATCACCGTTCACAGTAACAGCATTTCCATTGTCATCTTCATAATAGTATGGACCAATTACTCCAACAGCCCAAAAACCACACCAAATAGTTACTTTTTGTGGATGCATCGGTCTTTCCATTATTTCTCGTGGATTTGCTTTACCCCAGATTCGACAATTTTACTTGTTAACAAATCCACCCAATTCAAAATGTGCTTTATCGCTGAAGATGATTTTGTTGAAAAAATTCACATTTTCAAGTTTCTGTTGTATGGCCTAATTAACGAATTGACGACATAAACAAAAGTCTGTTGGCTTTATGCCTTGGGTTATCTCAATCTTGTAAACCTTTAAATGAAGATCTTTGTGCAAAATTCTGAATAAAGTGGTTTTTGAAATGTTCAATTGCTGTGCACGATGACGAATTGATGATTTTGGTTGTTCAACAACACTAGCATTAATTCTTCTGAACGTCTACAACGATGTGTTTTGCTTTTTTCATTTTTTACTGAACCAGTTTTTACAAATTTTTGAACAATTTTTCCAATGGTAACATTTGACGGACAATTTTTTCTTTCATATACGCTAGTAAAGTATCTTTGACAATAGATATTTGCGCCATCTGGTGTTTTAATTGTGGAGCGCTGGTTCTGTCAAAGCAGTAATTTATGATTCCTGTGTTATAGATTAAAATTTAGTTATCCCATAAAATGGAAAGAAAAACATCAAACCGAAAGTGCGGTGTAGTTGATTGTAAAAATACACCAAGAAAAAATCCAAAATTACAATTATACCACTTTCATGGATTTCCATAGCATTTAGAGATGAAGAAAAAATGAATTGCACCAGTTCGACATCATGGGTAAATAAATTTGATTTCCACGTTGTTAGTCATTATTGTATGTATAAAATTAATCATAACTGTTGTTCTATTAACAAAACTGTGATTTTAATTACAGCAGTGGGGCAATCCATCTCAACCAGAAAAAACAATTCAATGATTTGCAGTGGTCAAATTGTTTGGGAAAAAGTAAACAATGCACATAACAAAAGTTACAATCCAACTATATTTCCTGCAATATGTATATAAAAAAGCAAAATCTTCATGCTGGTTTGTGGGCTGAAAGATTATGAGTACCTACGACAAGAAAAACTTGCATCTTCAGGAGTCGATGAAGCTCCAATGAAATTAAAAATAGTAAGTAAATATATATAAGAAAAAAACAAAAACCTTATTCATTATATATATTTATTGGTAGATTTCACTGACAATGAAGTTTTAATGGACAAGATAAAATTTTGAAGTTCGAACAAGGATAATAAAGCAACAACAGATGCAAATATACATGTTAATCACAAAGATATGAATATTGATTATATATTATTTATAGCTTTTGTAATAACTAAAAATAAAGAAGTGCTCATAAAAAAATTAAAATAATGAGAATATAAAATTTAAAATAATCCAAATATTGATATATTGCAGGTAAGATAGTTGAATTGTACAATGTAGATACCATTGTTTGATTTTTCTGCTCCATCGAAATGAGCTAATCCTTGAATAGGTTCCTGGTTACCCTGGCTTATCATCACTCCTATAACTAAAAAGTTACTTTTTTTCTTTATTGCTAAAATAAAATCTTATTAATTAAAAAACTAAAAATTATGTTAACCTCAAATTTCAATTTATTTTGGAAAGAAAAGTATTTACATTATTAACTTATCTGATTACCAGAGTTCTTGAATCTCATTTTTGTTAACAGAACAACAATTGTGATTAATTTTATATATTTAGTAATGACTAAAAACGTGGAAATATAATTTAATTGCTCTTGACGACAAACTGCTGTAATCCATTTTTTCTTCCTCTCCGATTGCTATAGAAATCCAGGAAACGGTAGAATTGTAATTTTTATTTTTCCTTGATGTATTTTCAAAATCAACTACACTGAACTTTCGGTTTGATGTTTTTATTTCCATTTTATGAGAAAACTAAATTTTAAACTATAACACAGGAAACATAAATTACGGCTTTGACAGAACCAGCGTTCTACAAATAAAACAAGAGATGGCGCAAATGACTATTGTCAAAGATACTTTACTAGCGTATTCTGTACGAAATTTTCTTCCTACTTCTGTACAACTTTCACCAAATTTAAAATATCTATGAAAGTATTCATCAGCTGCACGAACTGAATTTTTATGGCATATGATATAACATTCCACCATATTCAGTTTTTCTTTGTTAGAATATTCCATTTTATCACGAAAATTTGTCAATATCGACTGTCAATTCAGCACTACTAATAGACTCTCAAATGAGGAAACATCAAAGTGAAAACAATCTTTTTCATGGATACCTACGTTAAAAGTGAAAATAAGAGAGAAAAGCATCCGTAACTCCATTATTTTTATGAATAACTATATCGAGTATTATATCGTTGAAAAGCTCTAAAAATGTCCGATTTTTTGAGGTTATAACCAACTATGGTTTCCATTCAAAAAAAGATAAGTTTGTGTCACATCTCGAAAACGAGAGCTGTTACGCAAACAAGGACATGACAATCATATTCGGGATACAATTCCCTTCAATTTTGATATTTACATTTACACTTTTTTATAAAATCAAAAACAAAGGAGCTAGAGGGATTTGACTAAATCGACAGAATTTCGTTTTTTCAAAATATCTAGTAAGTCATGACTTTTAATAAAAATCCGAAAGTGTCCTTAAATTGGGCCAGTAAAACTGCAAATCTTTCCCAATTTAACCATTGCTCTATCTCCGCTAGTTTCCGAGATCCCCATACCGATCATCAAAAAAAAACTCACCCTCTATATGTACCAACATTTTTGATGAACCCTTGAATTTAGGAGTAAAGTTTGCTCACCCATGAAATATTAATTAAATGTACAAAGGGAGATTGAATAAGAATTAGTAGTAAAGTAGACCACTTAATTGAATCAATGTCAAAACGTGTTTGGGAGTGTATAGATAACTGCTGTAGACAAACACATTATTAACAAACTTAATAATAAAAAAATAAGCTCCAAATTTTAATCATTTACTCCTTACTACAGCATCTATGTCTTACCAAAACAATATTAAATTTTAACATCTCCTTGATTTCTTTGTCAATGAGTATATATCTCAATGTTCCATATGATCATCTTTGTCACCTAACCTAACCGAACCCCTTTAGTTGTTTTGGGTATTATTTACAACCTCTGTCCATAATTTCTTCTTAACTTCACTTACAATGCTGAGCATCTTTCTTTCAATACGCCACCTCCAGAGCCTCACAGCCCATCTAAAGTGATGTTTTTACAGTTTGTACTAAAGAGAATTCCCATTTTATGAATAATGTAATCCTAAAAACCCCCTTCTGATATCACTTCGAAAACTTCGAGGAAATCTTCTACTACTTCCTTAAGACTGTGCCACTTCATTATCTCCATCATTCTTTTAAAATCCCTTTAATACGAGCTAATACGAACAGAGTTGCTCTCCGATCTTTATTAAATATTCAAGTCGTTATTTTCCGAGCAAAATTAATGAAAGCTTCCCCGTAAAATGTCGTTAACCGAATGAGTTCTGGAAATTTTTTGACATTCAAAAATCATTTCAAGAGAAAACAAGAAGCAATTAATTATCTGTGCCAAAGGGATTAATCAATTCGAAAGGATCTGTTTTGATTGAAGTTTAAATTCGACGAACGTATTTTTAATTTATCCCTGAAAAATTTCGATTGATTTATAGACAACGGAAAAAAAACATTCGGCGTGTTTATCTTAAGTGCTTTAATGGATTCCGCTGTAAAGAATCAATCAGATGTATTTTATTTTCAAATGTTTTATGTTGAACTGAATGGTTGGTGCTAGTTACTTGGAATAGTTGTATCTCGTTTGATGTAGTGTGTGGCATTTCTCTAGCTTTACTTGATTTACAAAAAAATTTCTTTGCACTAATAAATATCTGAATAGCATATCCAACTCGTTATGATGAAAAAGTAATAAGTTACTACTTCCTAGAACTAGAGATGTTACTATTCTCTAAATTATGTATTTGCTTCATATCTTCCTCCGTACTATTTTTTTTGACAGAATCGTCCAGGAATTAGACTAACTAGATATTTCTAAAAGAAGTTGTATTTACATTCGACAAGTGATATAATTATTACGTACTTAATTTTGAAAATGATTATTTAATTTTATTTTGGCAAAAGGATGCCTCTTTAGATTAACTGAAGTTTTATTAAAGGAAAATTATTTATTTCTGTTTGGTCTTTTAACAAATTACCGGTATTTTTAAGTTTAATAATAATAAACTTAAAAATTGTTATTATTGAGAAAGGAGGTTTTCGCGTAATAGCTGATTCTGCTTTTTCGTTTCGCCCACACTTATAAGGGGCTTTTTCAAGGATGAGACAAAAAACAAAACAAATGTTACTTACCTTGCGGCTACTCCATTCATTTCATCTTTTTCTCACGAACACACTTCAAAACTTCACTTTTTATTCAACTTGTCACAATGATGTACAAATTGTAAATGAATAATAGGTACGAAGAAATAATAATTGGCCCCCCGAAATTTTCAGGTAAAAGAAGAGTCGGAGGCACTTAATGGGATTATTTTATGATTGAGATGAAATTTCGTATACGTTCCTGGAATTTTATTTTTTGGAAATGTTGATGCAAGATTGTCAGATGGACGAAAGTTCAAAACCTTTGTCTCGGTTGAAATTCTTGGGATTTTTTGGGCGATTTCAACGGCCTCCCGGAATTTTCTGGTGAAATAATACGGAGATTTGGCCACGACAGAGGAGCTGTCGAAGAGGATTTGGTGGTCACTGATAGGATTGGGAAGCTTCTCTATAAGCACGAGGTGAAAACAGTCTACAAACCACTATCCAAAATCTCAAAAATGTTACCCTCTCCAAAGGATAAACAAAATCCTTTTTCATCTAAAGGTGTTTATTCCATTCCATGCTCGTGTGGGGCAGTATACATTGGTGAAACAGGTCGATCTATAAACACTCGTCTGGGAGAGCACAAACGTTATTTGAAAACGGTCCTGCTTTCAAACTCTGCTGTAGCTGAACATCATCACGAAACGGGCCACCAAATCCTCTTCGACAGCTCCTCTGTCGTGGCCAAATCTTCGTATTATCTCACCAGAAAATTCCGTGAGGCGTTGAAATCGGCCAAAAATCCCAAGAATTTAACCGAGACAAAGGTTTTGAACTTTCGTTTCCATCTGGCAATATGCATCAACATTTCACAAAATGAATCACTACTATCCAGTAATAAAATTCCAGGAAAAAGTATACTAAATTTCATCACAATCATAAAATAATCTCATTAAGTGCCTCCTACCCTACTTTTACCTGAAAATGCCAGGGGGCCAATTATTATTTCTTCGTACCTATTACTCATTTAGAATTTGTATATCATTGTGACAAGTTCGTGAGAAAAAGATGAAATGAATGGAGTAGCCGCAAGGTAAGTAACATTTGTTATGTTTTTTGTCTCATCTTTGAAAAAGCCCCTTATAAGTGTGGGCGAAACCTCGGAAAACTTTGTTTACATCCCGGTTTAGGTATATAAATAAACTAATTCGAAAAATGACGAGGTCCAAATCCGGAAAAAGCAGAATCAGCTAATTGTTATTATTGTTTATTGTTTAGTTTAGTTTACAATTGTTTAGTCTTACATTTTAATGTTCTCTTAAAAATTATAATTATTACTATATGTTATATTATTAAAAAATATATATTAAAGTATGTCTGTACAGTACATCCTTATTTTATAATAGAAAATATTTACAATTTTTTAAAGAGCGGCATATATGTTTTGTTTATTTGTTTATTTGTAAAAGTCACGAAATGTTATACATAGAGAGAGAGAAGAGAATGTTTTAATAGAGGACACCTAAGTATTAACAAATGCCGGAGGAATTCGAGCTGCGACTGTACCATTACCCTACCAACAATGGCGGACAGTTTGAACATCTAATTTAAATACAAGGTAATTCTAACGCTAATACAATATTAATAATGTAAATAACATAATAACAACGACAGATGCAGGTACGGTTGAATTATCACAGTCGGTAAGAATACAATTCCATAAATACAAACCAGAATCTATTTTAGAAAATAACAACTACAAGCTGTACTGGGACCGCACGATACTGACCAATAGGACTGTTGCTCACAATAGACCAGATATAGTTTTGGTAGAGAAAGTCTCTCGGAAAACAACTTTAATTGACATATCAATTCCTAACAACAATAATATAAATATCAAGCAGGCTGAGAAAATAACCAAATATAGAGATTTGGAATTTCAAATAAAGACTCAGTGGGACATGAACAACACACGAACTGTACCAATTGTTTATATCAACGACAGGACTGGTCATCTACATCTTTACAAAAAAATGCAAAAAGCTGTCCTGTTAGAAACAGCCCGGACGGTAAGGAAACTACCGCAACGAATCCAACCACGGGTCTGAAAACCTGGCAAGGGCTCCCACAGAGCTAAAACCTTTTGATATGTAGTATATCTGAAGTTTAGTGAATTTTCTCCTAAAGGAGTGTGATGATCAAGTCACATTTAAAATGGCATTGCTTTGTAGAAAATTATCTATCTCATTAAAAAAAATACGCGTCAAAAGATTGACAAAAAGATAGTTTCAAACATAGGTATCATATGATACCCCTTTGTATTTAAACTTGTAGAAGAGATATTCACCCTCGCTTGGGGGTTGAAACTGCAGGCTGACCGATATGTGTAAAAAATAAATAAAATATTGATATTTCGAAAAATGTTTATAGCAAACTTTTTACCTAGAATGCATCCCTGTATCGATTTCTGCATTTATTTTACCATTTTAATTTCCACCCCCTAGAAGGAGTGGTTTTCATACCCTGGGCAATATCACATATGGCGACAATATAAGTTTTGTTTTTTTATGCTATTTTCAACCTACTGTCAAAATTTCAGACAAAACCATTCAGTGGCAAAAATTTTCCAGAGAAATTCCGCAGTACTGTACTAGCAGCATTTAGCAAAATTGTAAGCAATGTATTAATAAAGTAAAAATTCAGAAGAATAAATATTTTTGTTGTTTATTCGATAAATATCTCATATATGTCTTAATATGTTTTATATAAACTGCATTCCTTGGTGTGGCTTCGCTCTGTGCCAAATTACGATAACGAACTTGTTTTGTTTTGGCCAGATTTCCGTCTTATTTGTACCCTTCGACCCGAGAAATTCCCACATAGTTTCGTCGAAGTCAGAACAGTGAAGATTTCCGTCCTTCATCACTGTTTATTCAGCAGGAATGCGGGCCGGATGAATAATCGTTTTCCAAACATTTGCTTGCTCTAATGCCAGCTTTGTGGGATTCCCCGTAGTGACAACGCGGATAGCCTTATCCTGTTTACAGATTGGTTGTGGCTAATTCCAGTAATTATTTTAGAAATTGCCCACCACAATAGCGTAATTAACTAGTTAATTAGTTGGGGTTAGTGATGCCAGCAGAAGATTGCGTAGAGAAACTAAATATTAAAAAGTTTGTTAGGGATGTCTTCATGGTCATCAAATAAATCTAAATAAATTGTCTTATATCCGCAAGAATTTGCAAAAAATATAGAGAAGCTATTAAACTAAAAAATTAATAAACAGCCTTTGGCATTTTTCAGCATTTTCATTGAAGGGGACAAAAAAATGGAATATTGTGTAGGTGCACACGTTTTTACTCTATTCTTTAATACCAAATAAATTTTGAGGGGGCCAATACCAACTTTCTTATTTTAAATGCAGGCCCCTGTATATTATTTATTTTTTGGATTCTCCAGAAAATTCTAGACATAATTCATGTACAGTGTACTACACCTATCTTCAACTGTTTCGGAAATATTAAGTGTTTTCAGATTTATTATACAAATTAACATTAAAAAGAATATATTTTTCACAAATTGGCTACATACACTAAAAACCTAATAATTTCTTGATAATATAAAATATAAAAAGAAAACAAAAAACCAGGGTTAGTTGTAAGAACAGCTAGCAGGGTAACCTGCGGCTGAAACTCGCCCAATTCTTGTATTATAACTATTTTTGTTATCTATTATCTTATTAATAAAAGTCCTTTTTCCCGACTTGACCATACAATGTATGGCATCACACTCCCTCTAAGGCACAGATAGTGTGCCCTTAGGGGAAAATTCACTAAACCCCAGATATACTACATATCAAAAGGGTTTAGCTCTGTGGGAGCCCTTGCCAGGTTATCAGGCCCGTGGTTGGCGTCGTGGCTGCAGTTCCCCATAAATTTTCTAACCGTCCGGGCTGTTCCCAACAGTACGGCTTTTTGCATCAGTTGGTAAAGATGTTCGTCCAGACCGAGGTATTTCAAATTGTTTAATAGATGTTTTGGGACTACTCCTGTTGTTGACATAACAATTGGTACTGTTCGAGTGTTGTTCATTGTCCCTGTATTTGGCTATTTTTTCAGCCTGCTTAATATTTATATTGTTGTTGTTAGGGATTGCTATATCAATTAAGGTTGTTTTTCTAGAGACTTTATCTACCAAAACTATATCTGGTCTATTGTGAGCAATAGTCCGATCGGTCAATATCGTCCGGTCCCAGTACAGTTTGTAGTTGTTATTTTCTAAAATAGATTCTGGTTTGTATATATAGTAGTACTATGTTAAGCATATCATGCAGCTGTTGTTTCGTAGCTGCCATCAACTTTAAGTCGTCCATGTATAACAAATGGTTTATCTTTAGTGCTTGTACGTTGTTGTGTTTGAGACTGAATCCAAAGTTAGTCGCGTTCAGTTTGCGTGAGAGTGGGTTCATGGCAAGGCAGAACCACAGCGGGCTAAGAGAGTCTCCCTGGAATATACCCTTCTGATTGGGATAGAGTCGGTTTGTATCGAACAGTCGGCTTCATTCAGAAATATTTTGGTTTGCCAGGTAGTCATGACATATTCTAAAAAGTTAACAATACAATTATTTACTTTATAGAGTTTCAGCACCTGAATGAACCAATGATGTGGAACTGAATCAAAGGCCTTTTTGTAGTCCACATATGCCATGTAGAGATTTCGTCGTTTGGCGTGGGCTTGATTGCAGACAACGGAATCAATTATTAGTTGTTCTTTGCATCCCATCGAGTTTTTCGCGCATCCCTTTTGTTGTTCGGTAATTATGTTGTTTAGCTCACAATGTCTGAAAAGGCGATGATTAATGCACGACGTTATAAGTTTGTATAATTCAATTTTTCAAACGCATCATATCAGATAAAAGGCTTATTATGTGAATTACAAATATATCATATTTTTAAATCATTTGTTTAAAAGATATTAACAAAAATATTAAACATCGACTTAATTCCCACATTAGAAACTACACTATTTAAATTTTGAAATATATATTTTATTTGTATTTTTAAATAATTTGAATAATATATTTAATAATTTATAATTTAAAACTTGACCTATTTTGCCCTATATCTTCCAATCTACAGAGCCTCAAAATTGAGACAGTAGATTATAAAAGGCTTCCCTGAAAGTTTGTTAGTAAAATAAAATTCTAATGTTAATTTTTGGGGGCCAAATTAGAAAATTAAATACATATGGATTCTTATAAAAATCAAGGGAATCCTTCCTTTAAAAGATATTAGGGTAAAAATAAGAAAATGCACTCATTCCCTGCTTGTCTGAAACTGGAATATTAGAATCTTGAAGGTGGTAGGGACTCCTTAGTATGCGAGTCTAACTCGCACTTGACCAAATTATTTAATTTTAATTTCTGTACTAAATCTGAAAACACTTAATATTTCCGAAACAGGTGAAGATAGCTGTAGGACATTGTACATGAATTGTGTCTAGAATTCTCTGGAGAATCCAAAAAATAAATAATATACAAGGGGCTTGCATTTAAAAATAAGAAAGTTGGTAGTGGCCACTGTCACATGACATACCCTATATAATTTATTTTTTTATTGAAAAAATGCTCATTTAAAAATATCAATCGACCTGTCCAAGCTTTTTTTCTACAAGCTCTGCTTTATTAATTACCAAATTTATTCCATTTGGTTGTTCCACACTGTATAATTTATTTTGATAGGTACTCTTTAAGGAGGTTTGTTTTAATTATCATGGGAGTTACAGCCATACGATTTCTCCTACGCTTATAATATTGACAGAAATTTAAACGCAGTGTAATTCGATCTGTGAAGTTTACTTAGTGTGATGGTTAATTAGGTACAGCCTGATGCGTGGGTTTCATTTTAATGAGGAATGCAATTCCATAAGGACAATGAAATTGATACTTTAATGTAACTCCACCCTTATCACGCAATATCGACAATATATTGAACTAGCCTATATGAGGTTTTGAGTAAATTGGGAGGATGAAAATATCGCAATAGAATAGAATTACGTCTGCTGGAGTTTAAAAAAGCAGGTACTGTAACTACTCTTGTGGATGTTAAGAGATTTTTCGAGAACAGATTTGGGTGAATTAAACGGTGTTCTATCAAGAAAATTCTGCCCGTATATTTTTCTATAACGAGAAGCTTACCATTTTTAGGAAAACCGAAAAAATTATGTCATATATAGTGATGGGCAAATGTGTGGAAAAAGTAAATATCTCTGGAATTATTAGAGATATCAAAATGAAATTTGGAAGGTGGATACTGCAGTAGATTGCCTATTTGTTTCCAAATTTTTTTACAATTTTGAACTTCCTGTTTTACCGGAAGTAATTTCGATTTTAAAATTTGCAATGAAACACCCTGTATAGTATTTTAGTTTCTGATGAAACATGTTATTGCAAATACAAAAATATCGGGTATGATATTGTTTACTTCAATACCTACCGAGATATTAAGAGAAAAGTAACTAAGGAAAGGAAAAATCTAATATCCATTAAAAAAATACATAATCATAATTATTAACTAAATCTAAGTGATTTTCAAAACATTGAAACTTAATTAAACAATGTATTAGATGTTCAAACTGAGCACTGTTTACTTCTTGACAATAACCAAGTCGGTTTTTAAATTCTCTAGTAACATTAGCTATTACTTCTGGTGTAATTCTCTGGATGTCATGACCTTAGACTTTAAGTAACCCCACAGAAAATAGGCTAGTGGATTAAGGTCGGGACTTCGTGCAGGCCATTCATAAGTACCCCTTCTTCCAATCCATCTGTGATGAAATGTCCTATCTAAATAATCTCGAACATTGCGAGCGTAATGGGGTGGTGCTCCATCCTGTTGAAACCAGATATTATTTGGTAATTGTCAATTTACCTCCAATGTCGTAATAACTTGTGTCTCCAAGACCTGTAAATACCTATCTCCGTTTAAAGTTTCTTGTAGGAAGAAGTGTCCCACAATTCTGTTGTTATAAATGCCGGCCCAAACGTTCAATTTTTGGGGATGTTGTGTATGAGCTTCTTGTACCCAATTAGGATTACTTTTCGACCAGTAGTGGCAGTTATGTCGATTAATGTCGAGATGTCGGTCTTTACATCTCGCGTCTTCAAATTTAACGATATGTATCAAATACATTACTAAGTGTTCGAGAGGACATTCAATTGTGGGAAGCGCAACTGATGAAGGTTCACTAACCAGAAACAATATATATTATATATATTGTCTTGTGTACAAAAGAATGACACCTCGAAATATAAAAATTATATTTCGAACTGTTCGGCATGAGAGACGATGCGAAAGTCGCCGTTGACCCATTGAACCACGGAGTATGTGGTTTTTCTCCCAACATATAGTACAGGAAAGGAATGAAAATAAAAGGAATTTTAAGGATATCAAACCTAATTCCAGCAAATAAATAAATAATACATTCAGTCTAATGCACTTGAGTATTCAATTTATATAACCCGCAAAAAACTAAATAAATATTTATTAAATAAACAATGAAGACGAAACATGCGGTATGTTCAACAGACACAATGAGCATATCTGGGCTAAAGAAAACCCTTACCATGTAGAACAAAGACGACCCCAGAAAAAATTTGGTTTTAATGTTTGGTGTAGTATCATAGGGTTTACTATTCTGTGGCCGTTTATCTATGACGAATCACTTACTGGGGAGCGCTACTTGCATTTCTTGCAATACACTTTTCAAGACATGTTGCATAATTTGAATTTGAGAACTCGTTTAGAAATTGAGTGGTTCCAACATGATGGAGCACCTGCTCATAACTCGTTATTCGTAAGACAACATCTAGATAATATCTATCCAAACTTTTGGATTGGAAGAAATGGCCCACGCGATTGGCCACCCCGGCCTCCCGATTTGGCAGTTATAAATTTCTATTTATGGGGTGTGCTAAAAAACAAAGTATTAACAAGAAAGTATGAGACAGTTGGTGACCTAAGGGAGGAAGTATTACAAGCAATTGAAGAAATTGATAGGCGGTCTGTGAAGAAAGCGGTAATGTCAATCTTAAAAAGATGCAATTTTTCTCTAAATAACAATGGTGAACTTTTCGAACATAAATTGTAACCATTATTATCTACCTTAATTTCTTAAGTTTTTATTAAGTACCTACTTATTTAGTTTTTTCGTTATATCTGATATAGCTAATAAAAAAATCGTTTAATGTGTTTTGGAATAGTTATTAATAAATCAATCTATTTCATGGCTACGTTAAAAGTGAAAATAAGAGAGAAAAGCATCCATAACTCCGTTATTTTTATGAATAACTATATCGAGTATTATATCGTTGAAATGCTCTAAAAATGTCCGAATTTGAGGTCATAGCCTACTATGGTTTCCATTTTAAAAACGATAAGTTTATGTCATATCTCGAAAACTAGAGCTGTCACGCAAACGAGGATATGACAATCATATTCGGGATACAATTCCCTTCAATTTTGATATTTATGCTTTTTTTTATAAAATCAAAAACAAAGGAGCTAGAGGGATTTGATTAAATCGACAGAATTTCGTTTTTTCAAAATATCTAGTAAGCCATGACTTTTTACAAAAATCCGAAAGTGTCATTAAATTGGGCCAGTAAAACTGCAAATCTTTCCCAATTTAACCATTGCTTTATCTCCGCTAGTTTCCGAGATCCCCCATACTGATTATCAAAAAAACTCACCCTGTATATACAAACCACCAAAATATCTTTTAGAAAATAACAACTACAAGCTAAACTAGGACCGCACGATACTGACTGATCGGACTATTGCTCACAAAGAACAGATATAGTTTTGGTAGATAAAGTCTCTCGGAAAACAACTTATACTGACATAGCAATCCCTAGTGTTATCGTCAAACAGATAGATGCATCAGAATTCGATTTAAAGAACATTTTTGCACATATTAAATAGGGTAACACATCATGTTTTGGAAAATAGTCACTCTATACATTTAAATTTGTTATGATTAGTTAGGCAAGTCAAAAAAATTGTATGGAATTAAAACACGAACGAATGTTATATAAAAATAATAACATTATGAATTCCGACAAAGGACGAATTCCAAATAGCCCATGGTATAATTTATTATATAAATATTCGTAGAAATTTGTATCTTAAGAATTTAAGTATTTAATAACTCAATTACAATAATTTTGTTGAACGGCCAGGTACTTGGGGTTTAGTGGGAAACATGGGAGGACAAAAACATCTTGGAATAAGGGACCAAGAGGCTTATAGTAGAGAATTGAATAAACAACATTTAGTTATAGGGACAGTTTTGTACTGGAAAATCTGTTGAGTTTTTGATATATATTTTTCTCTGATCCGGAACATTCAGATTTTCAGAAACTCGGCGAAAATGACAACAAATCAACAATATTTTCATTAAAATGTAAAGAAATTCTTTTATAAAAACAAAAGAATAACCATATTTGGTTCAAACTTTTTGCCTGAACGCAAGTAATCTAGTATGAAATAATTGGGTCAAGTCCGAGTTGAACTCGCATACTAAGGGTTCTGTACCACCTTCAAGATTCGATTGATTTTTATAAGAATATATATGTTTTTAGTTTTCTAATTTGGCCCCCAAAAATTAACATTACAGTTTTATTTTACCAATAAACTTTCAGGGAAGCGTTTTATAATATACTGTCTGAATTTTGAGGCTCTATAGATTGGAAGATAAACGGCAAAATAGGTCGTTTTAAATTTTAAATTATTAATTTGTCCCTAAAATTACTATGGAGGTTTTCTGATAATTTTTCTTATAAATTTCAAGTGAGCCCCAATACCCCTAATTAAACGGAAATAAAGCGAGAAATGAGAATTTTTTATATCTTTATGTTATCTTGTAACAGTTAATTTTAAAAATATGAAAAATATATATTCGTATTCCTCATAATATTGCATGATGCGTTAAAATAATATTTTTTATTTTCCGCTTAATTCTATAATTTGACCCCCAATATTAATATTAGGGATTTCTTCATATTTTTCCTGTAAACAAAAAAAATTTGATCTTATAGTTTGGGGAATAATGGGGGCAATGGGTAATTTTGTTAATATTCATTTTAAAGAACTATATTTGTATTGGTCATAATGAGCCCTGTGATTTAATATATTACATGATCCGTTAGAAACAAGTTTAATTTTATATTTTCCATTTAATTCTATAATTTGCCCCCCAAAACGAATGTTAGTGGTTTCTCCTTATTTTTCCAGTAAAGTTCAGGTCAGGCGCTATAACTCTATTTTTTTCAAAATTTTACAGCTTATGGTTTCGGAGATAAGGGGGGAAGATGGGTATTTTTTTAATATTTTTGTTAATATCTTTTAATTAATTTCTTTAAAAAATATGAAAAAATTATATTTGTTTTCGTCATAATGAGCCCTTTCATTTAATATATAACATGATGGGTTAGAAACAATTTTATATTTTCCACTTAATTCTGTAATTTGCTCCCCAAAATTAAAACTAAAGGTTTCTCCTCATTTTTTCAGTAAACTTTACGTTTTAGAGTTTCGGAGATAAGGGGGGAATGGATAAATTTTGGTATATTTTCCTTATTATCTGTTTAATTAATATTTTTTTAAATATGAAAAAAATATATTTGTGTTCCTCAGAATGGGACATTTCCTCGATATGTTACATGATGCGATTGAAAAAAAAAATTTAATTTTCATTTAATTCTATAAGTTGCCCCCCAAAATTAATATTAATGGTTTCTCCTTATTTTTACTGTAAAGTTCGGCAAACGATCTATATTTCTTATTTTTTTCAAAATTTTAGGCTCAGTAGTTTCGGAGATCAGGGCGTGAACGGTCGACTTTTTTAGTTTTCCCCCCTACTCCTAAAATGAAAATTTCTTCATTTACGATGTGTACTCCTGATCGGGTCACCAAACTACATATTGATGCCAAATTTTAACCACTTCCGTCCAGTAGTTTAGGAGAAAATTGCTGTGTTGTGACAGAGGCAGAAATCCGGAGTGATATTATAACGGTATCCGTATATTGTATATACGGAACCTTAAAAAGTAACGGAATTTCACTTGAGAATCGTAGTTTACAGAATCTTATCCAAAATTGGGTAACTAACTATTTAACAATCTTAAACTAAACTGAATGAAAGAATTGTAACAAAACAAACAATTGAACAAAATTTTTAGAAGAAAAATTGGGGGCTGATTAAACAATTTTGTGTAAAAATATGACTTATGTTATAATATCATATCCCAAATCTGCCTGTGGTTACTATTTGCAACAAGGCCATCCTTTCCAAATTGCACACCAAATTGAAACATGTGATTGTTTCGTATTTAAAATATCAGCTCGCTTGACTGAGCAACGCTTTCTGGATATACAGAAATACCTAGAGGGAATATAATCAACGGCTTTTTCCTTTCATCCGGGAATTTGCTGTAAAACCTGATATTGAGGCGTTAGCTGTATATCTCAATTGGTGACACAAATTGTCACGAACGAATTACCTGGCAATCGGCAGGTGTCAGGCATCGGGTATCGCAGTTACGGATATAACGAGAAACATATTGGACGCGATCAATTACATAACAACTTTTTTTATTCGCCGAATAGGAAGTTTTACAAAAACGTATTCATCTTGTCACAGTGAATGTCAATCTCTCGGCAACTTTTTACTAAATAATCCTGTGTCTATAAAACCTGTTAATTTTCTTTTACTGATTTAGTTAGTTTAAACAGTATTAGATTTAGGTTGATCACGAGTAGTCTCGTATATTTTCCATTAACATCTACAAATCATACGCGTCAAGAAAGTTTCGCAAATTTTTCATCGAAAATATACTTACTGACAAAGAAATTACAACTCCTAGAAAAATATGTTTAAATTTAATATTGTTTTGGTAAAAGGTGTGTTATAATTCCTTGAAGTTTTCTTGGACTTCCATCGTCTTGAAGTGGTTAATGTCATAACGTTGCAATAGCTGTGTATCTGCTATCGTCATCAGGTGAATGATAGGAACCGGTCATGCGTCGCTGGCCATGGTTATTGGGTCTTATCTGATCTAATCAGCGTCGTCGTACCTGGAGGTTGGTTGCCGCTGATACGTAGCGACAGAAACCGAAGAAGAACTCTCCAAATATTTTTAATTTGGACGCTGGGCTCGCTAGTTATATTTTCGTTCGAGATTATATATGCTGTCTCTATGAATTTTTTCCTTGTGAATTGCTCTGGCCTGGTCCCTGTTGATATTATGGTGTTCGGTCCATGCGTGATTAGCTAGCCCAGACTTCGTTACCTCTGTCCTTTGAGTAGCTGTGCGGTGTTCCTGTTCCTGTTCAGCGGTCGCTTTGTCTCTCCAATGTAAAGATTGCCACATTCACATAGTATGCTGTATATACAGTTATTTGGTATTGCGCTGGTGCGTCGGGTCTCGTTCTTGTTATCATGCTCCTCAAGGTGTTGTTGCTTTTGAAGATCATTCTGATTCCATAGCTGTGTGCAATTCTTCTAAGTTTCTCCGACAAGCCTTTAGTATACGGTAATAGTAGAGTTGCTACCGTGGTGTCCTCTTCCTGCCTAGGTGGTTGTCCAGCTCTTTAAACGCCTTGGTAATGATCGTTTCCGGATATCCATTTGTCAAAAGGTCTTCACTTATTCTTTTTTGAGGGCTTCTGGTGTGCTGCAGATATTTTTGGCTCTATAGGTTTGATGATACCCGTTTTCGTTGCTGTTGGGTGGTTGGAATTGTAGTGAAGGTATAATCCTGTATCCGTAGCCTTCCTGTAGGCTATTGTTTGGATTCCGGTCCTAGTCCTTTGACACTTTACTTCAAGGAATGGTAAACACCCACTCTCTTCCATCTCCATGGTGAATCTAATGCATGGTTGGGATTGGTTCAGGTGCTCCAGGAATGCTTGTAGTTCTGCCTCTCCATTTTGCCAAATAAAAAAGGTTTCATCGACATACCTCAACCATAGCTTGGGCTGCTTCTCGTAACTCCTCAGTGGATGTTCTTCGAACCATTCCGTGTAGATGTTGGCGATGATTGGTGATAACGGGGAACCCATAGGCAATCCATCTTCTTGCATGAAGAACCGGTCCTTCTCCTGAAAGTAGCAGTTCTTGAGGCAACATTCAAGCAAGTCCATGATTGAGTCTATTGGCAGCTCCTTCCTCTCCATCAGGGTATCGTCTTCAGATAAGACCCAATGACCATGACCGGCGACGCATGACCGGTTAAGGATATAATATAAATACCAGGGTTAATCTGAATTTCCTATTATTCACCTGATGACGATAGCAGATACACAGTATCATCTCTAAGCGCCTATGTCGTACGATAGTCTCGATTCTACTAGACAGCGATAAAGTATTTTTAGATGGTGTCAATCTAGAATATTTGCAAAGAACCTTAATTTATATAACTTGTCTCTTAATGTAGTGACCATTTAATCAACATTTCTGTAGCATCTATGTTTTATCAAACAATATTTAATTTAAAAGAATCTCAGATATCAAATGAGTTTGCAGCAAATTTGATTTTATCCTGATTTTCAATTGCTAATTGCATTTTGTTTCATGTTTCTAACATGACATCTCAAATACTTGTTTTTAATGTTGCTATTACATTGTACACAGTTTTTAAAAACAAACATCTTCTAGGCTTGTTGCTAAGAAACCTGAAAATTTGATGTCTACAGTTTGTGTCAGAGGTTTGAAACAAATCATCAGTTTTGATACATCAAACAACAATTCAAACAACAGAAAAGTTTCATTTTAAGTTAGTTAATACGCAGAAAATACAATACCTTAACGAAATTATTGAAAAACGCGATAAAAGGGTTCAACATGGGCTCAATAAAATCCAATACACACGCATGCATGAACTATTACACCCAGCTATACAATGAAATATGGTTCTTTGAAGAAGTTCCACCCTAGTTTCGATTGGAGTTGAACACCCAAGATTTTCAGGTGTCTCCACTGTTAAAAATCCAACAGGTTTAAGTCAGGAGTTCCACAAGGCCACGACAGGTAACCTCAGCTATCCAACTGTTTGGATAGATGTTATGCAGGGGCTCTCGAACATCAATATTGATAGGAGGTGCACCATCGTCACTGTAGGAAAAAAAATATTGTTTTCATGTTCTGAATGAATTCGAGCGTTTTATCAGATTTTCCCGGACATCCTGTATATATAAGTTTCTCTGAATACATGGTCGTGTTTTGGCTATCTATTTATTTTAACAATAAGATACTTATTTAATTACAGCCCTTCTATTACTGTAACAAGTATTATGATTCCATTAAAAAGGACATGTCGCGGAGAAGAGTTACCGTCTGTGTTTTAGGGCACATGTTAATAGTGATTTTTTGGCTTATTTTAATGAGTTATATCGGGTGTTTCAATTTGAGGTTAATTTTTAAAATTTTTATAAAATACACAAATTATTTGAAAATGATCAAATCTTTTATTTCAAATGATAGTACAATTGTTTCGGTTTAGTAATGGAAAACAATATCTTGTAAGTGACCATCTCCTGCTGAACGACAAGCTTCTAATCTTTTGCCAAAATTTTCGATAACTTTCTGGCATAACTGAGGTTCAATTACTTGAAAACAGTCGATAATGTTCTCCTTTAGGTCATCAATTGTTTCTGGATCGTTGGCATAGACCTCTTCTTTCAAATAACTCCATAGGAAAGAATCTAGAGGTGTTAGATCGTAAGTGCTAAGGGCAAATTAATGTTTCCTCTTCGAGCAATTATTCGGTTACCAAATTTCTGTTTCAAAAGATTGATTGTTTCTGCTGCTGAATGACATGTTGCACCGTCCTGTTGGAACCACATATTTTGCACATCAATATGCTCCAATTCATCCCCCCAAAAGTTAATAATCATCGTTCGATATCGATCACCATTCACAGTAACAGCATTTCCATTGTCATCTTCAAAAAAGTATGGATCAATCACTCCACCTGCCTAAAAACCACACCATACAGTTACTTTTTGTGGATGCATCGGTCTTTCCATTATTTCTCGTGGATTTGCTTCACCGCAGATTCGACAATTTTGCCTGTTAGCAAATCCACCCAATTCAAAATGTGTTTAATCGCTGAAAATGATTTTGTTGAAAAAAATCACATTTTTAAGTTTCTGTTGTATGACCCATTTAACGAATTGACGACATAAATCAGAGTCTGTTGGCGTTATGTTTTGCGTTATCTGAATCTTGTAAGCCTTTAAATGAAAATCTTTGTGCAAAATTCTGAATAAAGTGGTTTTTGGAATGTTCAATTGCTGTGCACGATGACGAATCCATGTTTTTGGTCGTTCAACAACACTAGCACTAACAGCTGCAATATTTTCTTCTTAACGTCCACTACGATGATATGTTTTGCTTTTTTTAACTTTTACTGAACCAGTTTCCACAAATTTTTGAATAATGTTTCTATTGGTAGCATTTACGAAATTTTCTTCCAACTTCTGCACAACTTTCACACGCGTTGCTCAATCGTATATCTCTCCATTTTTAATAACCGGAATATTCCTACTTGTCATCTGTCAAATAACATATGATATGTTTGTACAAAACATATAAGTGGCAGCAAACTTAAAAATTAACCTCAAATTGGAACACTCTTGATATAGAGCAGAAGTGTGAAACCCTATTTTAGAAACACGCTGTCTATACATGGGAGCGCGTTACGCTCGTGTCGCCTTTCGTCACTGTCGTTTTATTTGAGTTCACTCTTCTACCTGCACACGCACACCCCTAACACCGAATGATTTTCGTTAATAAATAAACAATCTGAGAAAATTTTGTCATAGATTACTGTTTCCTTAGGATGAGTAGCATTAAACCTCACATGCGAGTGGTAAATGAAGCATGAAATTACAAATATACACTCTAATTAGAAGATCACAAGCTCTTCGCCGATACAGATGGTGAAGTCGCATCGTTACCAGGACGATGTAACGGAATAGTTCTCAACTAAAAATAAATTACAGCGAAGGCAGTCGGTGATAGTTCCACCCTACGGAGTTTAAATAAGGCGCTCCTTTATTTACCTCATATGTTTACTGCCGCCGAATGCTTCCCGAGTACGCTTATAAATTGCTGGAGCTGGATACGTATCAGGTTGCGTCGCTGTGGGAAATATCAGGATAGCGTGCAGGTGGACACAATTTCCGATCGAGTTGTTGCCTGTTGATTTGTTGTCAATACGAAACTGGCAGGTTCAATAATAGATTAGAAGAAAAGTTATTTTATGAGGTATAAAAGCGATTTCAAATAAAATAAAAACGAAGACAGAAACACACTTACACGGTTATCTATATTTATATTATCCTTTTCCTGAATATTATATTAGTTGATAATCAAAGCCGCCAAGTAGAATAACAACGGGGTTTCTAGACCGGAAGTGACTTAGGTGGGGTCGATGGCTGTCTGAGTTATGGGAACTGAGTGAGCGATGAACATAACCTCTACATATCATTCAGCCCCCATAAGCTTTAAATTCATCGGATTACACGAACTCAACCGACTAACAACCTAACCATATACACGACACTCAGTAACCTCTCAGAACTCCTACACACCACTCTGCCCCCATTACATAACCTATACACACCACTCCGCCCCCTATCCTCTTAGTCCATAGAGCTACACGAAGTCACCCAACAATCTAATCTATACACACGCCACTCCGCCCCTCTAACTTATCATACAGCCATCGACCGACTAACAAACTAACCATATACACGACACTAACTCCCCATAACCTCTCAGAACTCCTACACACCACTCAGCCCCCATTACATAACCTATACACACCACTCACCCCCTCTATCTTCTTAGTTCATAGAGCTACACGAAGTCACCGAACAATCTAACCTATGCATATGCCACTCAGCCCCCATAACTTCGTATACAACCATCGACCGATGAACTTAACCTCTACACATCAAACAGCCCCCATAAGCTTTCAATTCATCGAATTACACGAAGTCAAAACAGTAACAACCTACCATATACACGACACTGAGCCCCATAACCTCTCATACAGCCATCGACCGATGAACATAACCTCTACACATCATTCAGCCCCCATAAGCTTTCAATTCATCGAATTACAGGAAGTCAACCGACTAACAACCTAACCATATACACAACACTCAGCCCCCATAACCTCTCAGAACTTCTACATACCACTCTGCCCCCATTACATAACCTATACACACCACTCAGCATAGGGCTACACGAAGTCACCGAACAATCTAATATATGCACACGCCACTCAGACCCCATAACTTTTCATACAGCCATCGATCGATGAACATAACCTCTACACATCACACAGCACCCATAAGCTTTCAATTCATCGAATTACACGAAGTCAACCGACTAACAACCTACCATATACACGACACTCAGCCTCCATTACCTCTCCGACAGGCATCAGGTCCCCCAAAAGAACGATACCCTCAAAGACAATATTCATAACCCATATACACATATCCTCACATAACATCGGAATTACACATCACCGGGGCTCCACGGAGACACCTCCGACATACACAAAACTCGGAGGCCCCCAGCGGAGCCCCCCCCCCGGAATCACACCACACCCAAAGGCAACACACGACAACACACATAACCTTACGTGAGGGCCCTCCACCGACATACACACAACTCGGGTGGCCCCCAACGGAGCCCCAGCGAACTCCCACGGGGGCACACGATACCCTAAACACCTAGATGTGCAGCCCTAAGTCACTTCCGGTCTAGAAACCCCGTTGTTATTCTATAGAGATCGATGGCAACTAAGAACAACATGGCGGCCGTTGTGCATGACGTCACATTATGGCGGTAGTTGGGCATGACGTCACATCATGGCGGCCCGCGGGTTAACAACAACAGGACGGCTGTTGTTGTTAGGACTTAATATCAGGCACCTAAACCTTGTTGAAAGCGGATATCAGGGCGTCCAGAAAAGTAAGGGAAGGTGACTTAAAGCAAAATGGGAGGCGTTCTAATGGGAGGGCAATTTCTACAAATTTCCTCTACTACACTTTGAATTCCAATTAATTACCTTAAATGTTTTTCAGAAGTCATTCATGTAATTTTGGCGAAACGTCAAGAAATATTTCATCAAAACACAACAGACGACGTGTGTTAAAAATTGTAACAGGTCGATGTCTGCTCATGCTATATATTGAAGAAAAACTAATATGGGGGTCTTTATTAAAGCAATAAAAGCTAAACCAACAGGTTTTAGAAGTATTGTCTGTCTGTTTGTACACTCATCACGCAAAAACTATTACAAGGAATTTAATGCAGTTTTCACCGATGTACTGCTAGAGGTCGCTCTTAAAATATAGACTCCATCTTACTGTAGAAAAATATCTTATCTCGATTGTACTTAATGAACTTAATGTTAATTGAACAGGATTTTGAGGAAACTACCTGTGCAATTACATGAACAGACGACAGATGTTCTGCTTAGTAGTTACTCATAAAAAACCCCAGATAGCGCTTTTTCTCAATTTAAAGGTCTATCTCCACCGACGCAGAAATGGAAAAAAATGTAGCTATAGAATTGAATATAAAAGGAATAACACAAAGTCCAAGAGAAGGGCTGCTTTTTCTATAGCATAATATTTGAGGTTATAATACTAATACTTATATAATATATTGATTCTAAATTCTCCCTCGCTTACTAATACTACAGCTTTCGCTCTAACTAAATATAATAAGCGGTAAAGTGCTACATATGAATACTCACATTTATGTTTACAGCAAATCATAAGGATACTTCTGTTTCACTTTTGTTTGAAGTGTATGTTCGAATATTTACATCTAAACCGTTAAGTGGTCTAGTTGCGAAGCAATTGAGACGATCCGACAAAATGGAATCTAAAGTAGTGAGCAAAACAAATCTTGAAGAATTGCAGAAGCCAGTAAAACAATGTGAACTAAAACATGAGATTCCAGAATAGTTTAGTTATTTATTTTCTTATCTTTCACACTATTCACGGCAGTAGGATTTTGTTTCAAAAATTAAATTTAATTTGTAACATACTAGTAACATAAATGGTTGAGCCCTAAGAGATTTTGTTTGGGTTGGTGCTTCAGATATCCTTAGTTTGACGCCGAGAATAGTTTAATTACATTTAAGAACAGTTGCCCCTAACTTTACCGGAATAGAATTGGGATATAAACTTCTCTGTTTTTCTGAACGATATTTGTGGCATATTTTTCAATGTCTAAGTACTTCTTGGGAAATAACACCACAGTTTAAAGAAAATTGCTGTATATTCCAAACGTTTCGGGGTCTAGGTCAGACCCCGTTGTCAATGGTTAAGAAACTATGGATAAAAAAGGCACAATTCTAAGATGTAAATTAAAATATTTGACAATATGTATTATTTGATTTCTGACCTAACTAAGAGATTTTATTTGTGATATACAGGGTAGCACAGAAACTTCTAAAGATCATATAATTATAAAGATCCTTTCAAATTGGAAGAATTTGAAAGGGAGATCTTCAGAATTTTATGTGGCGCTCCTAGGTGCGACTTTATTATAAGATGCATTCGCCAAAAATGCGACCAAAGAACTTTTTTTATTCAGTGATCCCCATTAAAATCATAAGGGAAAACCTAGGAAAAACCTTATGAACTATCCCGATATTGGGTTGTTCACAAGGACATGACCATTAGCAATTTCTTCCTTAATCATCGGCAACAGGTATCTCAACTTTAACTCTAATCATCCAAATTCAGTAAAAAGAGGTATCATTAAATCTCTATATGACAGAGCAAAAACCAACTGTTCTGACATCAATAACTTCAATGAAGAAAAAACGTTTATAAAAAAGGTACTTTCTGCCAATCATTACCCAAATAAATTTATTAATAACGAGTTAAGCAAAATGGAATACCAAAAAATCCCTAACAACCAACATCAAACTTCACCAAGCAACACTGACTCCCAAGATAATAACATTAATACAATAACTATACCATACATACAGGGTCTATCAGAACGACTAAAAAGAGTGGGAAACAGATATAATATCAAAACATCATTTAAAACAAGAAATACACTAAAATCAATTGTATCAAAAACCAAACCAAATCAAACAACTGTAAATACAAAAAATTGCATTTATAATATCCCCTGTGAATGCAATAAATTCTATATTGGAGAAACCTTTAGACCTCTGAATGTTCGAATAAACGAACACAAAAATTACATAAAAAAAACGACAGTTGAAAAATCCAAAATTTGCGAACATGCTTGGGACCTTGGTCATAAAATACAGTTTCAAAATTTAGTTATATTACACAAAGAAGAACACAACACCAAAAGAAAACTAAAAGAGTCTGCTTTAATTTTGTTAAATAAAAACGATTGTATCGCTACTACCTCCGTAGAATTCAGTCGTTCTTGGTTGCCGATGATTAAGGAAGAAATTGCTAATGGTCATGTCCTTGTGAACAACCCAATATCGTGATAGTTCATAAGGTTTTTCCGAGGTTTTCCCTTATGGTTTTAATGGGATCACTGAATCAATAAATTTTTTGGGTCGCATTTTTGGCGAATGCACTAGCTTATAACAAAGTCGCACCTAGGAGCGCCAAATAAAATTCTGAAGATCTCCCTTTCAAATTCTTCCAAATTGAAAGGATCATTAGGATATTATGATGTTTAGAAATTTCTGTGCTACCCTGTATATTACAAATAAAATTCTCTTAGTTGCGTCAGAAATCAAATAAAACACATTGTCAAATATTTTAATTTACATCTTAGAATTGTGCCTTTTTTATCCATTTTCTTAACCATTGACAACGGGGTCTGACCTAGACCCCGAAACGTTTGGAATATACAGCAATTTTCTTTAAACTATGGTGTTGTTTCCCAAGTACTTAGACATAAACTTCTCTGGTGTACAGAGAGAGAACTTCGTTTAGATATTCATCATTTCTTTATTTTCAATAACATGAACAGTTGTTTAGAATCTTTGCGGAACCATATAAACATAATTTAAAGTTGGTGCAGAAATTTGTTTAAGTTCTCTGCCCCCAATATAGCAGAGAAAGTAAAAAAGTACTGCAGCAAAGAAGACTAGGACGTCAAATTTGGTCATGGCAGTTGTTTAGAATCTTTCCATTAAATCTAAAGAACCGTATAAACATAATTTAAAGTTGGTGCGGAAATTTGTTTAAATTTTTCGGCTCCCAATAAAGCAGAAAGAGTAAAAAAGCTTCAAAGTAGTGTAGGGCGTCAAATTTCGTTCATGGTAGTTGTTTAAAATCTTTTCATTAAATCTATGGAACCAAAACCAGTCAAATCGAAGGGAAAATATATGTGATATAAAATATGGAAGATAAAGGTAAAATAAAGCGAGTGTACATTACAAATTTAAAAGTGATACAATCTTTTTTATAGTCGATTTAGGATTAAACAATTTTAATTTTCTTTTAGTCCTGCGTTCTTTTTGAATACCCTATAGGGAAACTGATGACTATCGTAATAGTAATAATTATGTTGGCTAAATTTATCTCTTAGAAATTATTTTTCTGTTTATTTTTTATTATTTATATAGTCGCCTTGAAACGTTTCTTTTTTGAAACATAGGACCGAGTTTCCATAGCATACGATGATCATTACCGACAAACTTGGTAGATAAACATCGCAATATTTGAAAAAGAACCAAATAAGTTTTTTTCCCTAATATAATGGATTGATTCCACGACCTAATTCAAATAATCTATCAGTTACATCATTTGATGTATTCGGTAATAACGGTTTGATTTATAGACATTGTACAGAAATATAGTGACTGAGAGCTATTAAATTATAGGTTAACGCTATTTTCTCATTTGCCAATGCCAAGATAGGATCAAGATGTTTACTGGGTTTCAATTTAAAAATGTATAGCGGATTACGAGCATTTTGTAATATATTGTGCTGAATTTGTTACATGTTACGCCTAGAATATATTTAATCAAATGGAAAAAAACACTGGAAGATGTTGGGAATTGTTTTCTAAAGTTTATTTGTGATGTCTGTCAGTGTCTTTTTGATTTTCTTGAGAAATAACACAAATATTTAGGAAAAAAGCTGTACATTAAAAAAATCTAACGTCCTAATCTGACTTCTTTTTCAGTGACAGTAAAATCTGAAAAAATCGTTTCCTTACTATTTTATGTATTTGACTATTTTTATTCGTCATAATGACGCCTGTGATTTGATATATTACATGATCCGTTAGAAACAAGTTTATTTTTTCATTTTTCGTTTAATTCTGTCATTTGCCCCCCAAAATCTATATTAGGGGGTTTCTTCTTATATTTCAGTAAATTTCATGTCATGGGCTACACCTATATTTTTTTTTCAAATTTTTGCGTCTTATAGTTTCGGAGATCAGGGGGGGATTGATTAAAATTTTTTATATTTTAATTAATATCTTTTAATTTATTTATTTTAAGAATTTTCGTCATAATGAGCTCTTTCATTTGATATACAGGGTGTCCCAAAAGTCCCGGAACGGCATTTTATCTCGGCGGGAACGCATTTTAGAGAAAAATGTTTCAAACAAAACTTATAGGATTCGTATCTGGCTATCGAATTGTGACCTTAAATTTGACCTTGACCTTGAACTTCAATGTCAAGTCGATTTTTTTCAAATGGGACAACATATTTCTGACCTCGGAAATGGAAAGATCGGAAAATTTTACTTTCAAATATGTCCTTGACCATTTTTAAAACTTGACCTCTGGTGGTCAGTAAAGCTCAAGTCAAGGTCAAGAACAACTTCGTTGCGTAGCTCGTCAAATATGGGTTTAAAATTTTTTTTCAAGAACTAAGGGTTAGGATTTTTCCACGGCAATGCGATGCTTAGTATGGATTTGACCTTGACGTTGACCTTCGAGATCAGTTCAAGGTCAAATGCATTTTTAAACAGGCAAGTCCTATTTTTGATGCCGAACATGAAAAGAGAGGAAATTTTCAGATGTTAATATGGCCGTGACCATCTTTTCATTTGACCTTGACGATCAGGACTGGATTAACCTCTTAAAAAGACAGTTGTAGGAACCGAAAAATTATTGTTTTCTTGCTTAGGATTTAACTTTTCATAAGCAATGTCGAGGTAAAACCAGTTTTTTCTAAATAGGAACCACTCCGGCAAGTGAAGGCAAGAGGTCCACACCAGGCCAGTTAAGGCTAGGGTGACCTCTGGCCAGTGAAGGCAAGAGGTCCAGACCTGGCCAGTTAAGGCTAGGTTGAGCTCCATCCAGTGAAGGCAAGAGGTACAGACCCGGCCAGTTAAGGCTAGGATGACCTCCGGCCAGTGAAGGCAAGAGGTACAGACCTGGCCAGTTAAGGCTAGGATGACCTCCGGCCAGTGAAGGCAAGAGGTACAGACCCGGCCAGTTAAGGCGAGCACCTTTGCGAGTCAGTTAAAACAAGATGATTAGAAGTTTTCAACTATTCATCCGTATTTATTATAGCAGATGTTCAAAATGTGCAACATTAACGGTTTGACAGTGTGCAAGACGGCTATAAAAATGCTCACTGGCACTCTGTATCGTGCCAGCTGCTAATGTTGCACATGCATCTACTGTGCGTTTTTTAAGCCCATATTTGACGAGCTACGCAACGAAGTTGTTCTTGACCTAGACTTGACCTTTACTGACCACCAGAGGTCAAGTTTTAAAAATGGTCAAGGACATATTTGAACGTAAAATTTTCCGATCTTTTCATTTCCGAAGTCAGAAATATGTTGTCCCATTTAAAAAAATCGACTTGACCTTGAAATAACCTTGAAGGTCAAGGTCAAATTCAAGGTCACAATTCGATAGCCAGGGACGAATTCTATAAGTTTTGTTTGAAACATTTTTCTCTAAAATGCGGTCCCGCCGAGATAAAATGCCGTTCCGAGAATTTTGGGACACCCTGTATAACATGATGCGTTAGAAACAATTTTAATTTTATATATTCCATTTAATTCTGTAATTAGCCCCCCAAAATTAAAAGTAGAGGTTCCTGTCCAGTAAACTTCAGGTCGGACCCTATACCTCTACTTTTTTTTAAATTATACGTTTTATAGTTTCGGTATAAGGGGGGGATGGGTAAATTTTGGTATATTTTCGTTAATATCTTTTTAACTATTTTTTTTTAAATTGGGAAAAAGTATATTTGTGTTCCTCCGAATGGGACCTTTTTTTTGATGTATTACATGATGCGTTTGAAACAAATTTTATTTTTAAATTTTCATTTAATTCTATAATTAAAATTAATATTAATAGTTTCTCCTTATTTTTACTGTAAAGTTCGGGCAACGTTCTATATTTTCTATTTTTTCAAAATTTTAGGCTCAGTAGTTTCGGAGATCAGGGGGGGGAACGGTCGATTTTTTTAGTTTTTCTCCCCAGAAGTACCCCTAAAATCGAGTCGAGTCACCAAACTATACATTGATACCAAATTTTAACCTCTTCCGTCCAGTAGTTTAGGAGAAAATGGCTGTGATGTGACAGAGGCAGAAATCCTGAGTGATATTATAAGGGTTATCCGTATCTTGTATATACGTTACACAAACATGAAGTATACTTCTTAATTATAAATCCTATAGACATCGGTATGAGACTAAAAAATAATTATAGTTTAAAAAAACTAAAAAATACGCTTTAGTAGCAAACAGAACTAAAAAGGAAAAAATAATTTTTAAGTATGAACAGTTTTTGTTATAGCAGTAGAAAATCGAACAATCAATCATGATTAATTACCTCAAAATAAAAATAGGATAAAATTTAAGTTATTAACAGAATAATTCGATTCAGAGTAAAAAGGGTGGGGTGATTGAAATATTAAATTTTACAATTATTCTATTGCCAAGTATTTATATGAGGAGAGTTATGGATATATAGTGAAATGCCATCTTCTGTAGTCCGGCATATTGGATTTAAAATAACGCCACTTCCAAAATAAACTTATATGCACAATGTCATCCCAATCGGTTGAGGGTAACTGCTTTAAGCTTCAGTTGCAAAATTTGACCCGAATATACGAACATTGCAATTTAAATAATCATTTATAAGATTCATTGAAACATAGTACAAAACTAAAGCTAAAAGAGTGTGCTTTTATTAAATGAAAGCGATTGTATGGCTAGTACTTCTGTACAATTTAGCCGTTGCTCTTACCAATAATTAAGGATGAAATTTATTTTATGACTTTAATGGGATATATAGAACATCAGAATTCTCAATTTTGACAACTCGTACCTTTGTTACTTCACATGATCTTTGAACCTATTGATCTATTGATATTACTAAGATTAGTTAGTTAGTAATTTCCTTTACTAACTTTTTCAAGTAGATAACATTCTTAGAAGATATTAATCAAAAAATCCATATTGTTACACTAACACTAGGAAAAAAAACACGATGCGACACATATTCTGCTTTAAAGTCAATAAAATGGTTAAGATTTCCTCCCATGAGAAATTATTTTTATTTTCCACCACGATGCGAGCGCCAAACATCGACAATATTCGACGGTTTGATGAATGACTTGGCAGGTATGTCAACAACAACATGTGATAGATCATCATTATGAGGTCGAAAAAATAATGTGTCTTCTCGATCGTACAGGAATACACACGCTATCTGTTATACTTGACAATGTACGCGTTCGGAACATCCCACTTATTACGGAGGAGAAGATAGAATGAATTAAAACCCGTCGAAATTTCGAAGGTTATAAGGAAAGTCTGGGGAAGCAATTATTAGCACGCTGATATTGGAAAATCTTGAACAAAATTTTGAAATTGGATATAAATAATTAGTACAAATAACATCCGGAAAAATAATCTAAACTAAACAAAATACAATTCTAGCAAATAAATAACACAATCAATGTTGTCAGGTACCTACCCAGATAGTAAAAAATGTAAACAATAAAAGGTGCCATTCTGTACAAATTAGTTACCTACCAATCTAGTATATTTTTGAAGTCCGTGCCAAGCAACAATCAAGTTTGATAAAGTAGTAGATAAGTACGCAATGAAGGATTTTCGATTTGCTTGGCACCGACTTCAAAAATATACTAGATTGGTAGGTAATTAATCTGAGCACCTTTTAATGTTTCTTCTTGGGTATGTTCCTGACAACATTGATTGTGTTATTTATTTGCTAGAGTTGTATTTTGTTATAACTATTTTTAGCTTTTTAGTTATAGGTGGAGGTCGGTTTTTTTTTTGAAAGTTTTATAGCTTTTTAGTTATATGTAGAAGTCGGTTATATTTTTATTTAAACGTTTTATTTTCAACTTTTTAGTTTTTTTGAACTCAGGTAGTTTTCATTCTTTATTTTATATTTTGTATGTATAACCTTAATAGACAGAACCAGGTAACATCGAAAGCCTCAACATTACACAATGATACTTTCTCATTTAAATTGACACGTAAATCTTTACGAACAAAATGTACTAGTACGCGTTGACTTAATAAGCCCAAAATATATTTATGCCTTATGGACTACGCCATGTAACCTTTTTTTCAACTTTTTTTTGACAACCCTGTATAACTATAGATAATTCCACTCCAACTTATGTACCAACCATCTTGTACATACGACTGCCCACGGACATGCATAAATTTGTTAGCTGCCTTCTGTAAACTATAGGACGGATAGAATCCATCCCATGTTTACGGAGCCAATTCCGTCCTATATTTCAGCCATAGTAGATAACTCCTTGTGGGCTACCCCATAAATTATTTAATTTTCAACATTTTATTTTATCGTCCTGTGTAACATTAATTCCTCTCCACACTTTATGCAACTTCTTATGGGCTATAAAAGATATATATTTTTTAATCACACTGCATTAATATAATTCAACTCCAGCATATATTTCAACCATCCTGTACATGATTTGCTTATGTCCACATCATATAACAGTTTTTTAATCACCCTATATAATTTTAATTTTCAAACATTTTTATACCACCACACGTCCAGGCCACCCTATATTCCAACCATCCTGTATATACGGGTGCATACAGATCACTATCATTCTAGTCCATCCTATATTTCAATCTTCATATAAATGCAACTCCTTCTATCATTTTACTTTGTGATTTTGTTTTCTATATCTAAACACCCTGTGTATAAACGCAGCAATTAGCATATTAGAGTTTGACATGTGTTGTCACTGAATTTTCTATTAGGCCGGGAGTATGTGACAACCAAAAGCACCGTCTTCGCAAAATGGAAAAATTTGCATTTAAATGGTATACAAACAAAACGAGCTTGGTACTCATTGATTTAAGGAGCCGAGAATACTATGATTTACTACCTATATGCCTGAGATGTACATAGAAAATTTTCAAATTCGCAATTAAAACTTCCAGTGCCTAAAATTACCGCACTATTACGTTGGAATTAAAATATTTATGAGGAAATGTCCGTTATGTCATTTCGATGAAATTTTTGATAAGAATTTTGGAATTTTCGGCGATTTTCTGCAAAACTGCAAGTTGCACGTCGCAGAAAATATGAGATCACCTAAAGATCTTCCTTAATAGATTAAACGTTAAAAAACTATACATATTCATAAGGAGTTTTCGAAAAATCGACTAAAATATTAGAGAGATTGGTCGATTTTCATAGACGCATGTGTTCATTCACAAATTTCATCACTTTACCAATAGAATTCTTTTCCAAAATTTGAAGTTTCACCAATCCGGATATATACTCTATTAAACAAGACCATATTCATTCAAAACGGTGCACTGCTTCTAGTTACTCGAATACTGAGTAACTAGAAGCGAAAACAGAAGGCTACGAGAATTATGCGAACCGACCTGAAGAGGGCAGATGTGACTCTGCCGAAACGTCGACATTTTTACCATCGATCCCGGCAGGGATCAGTTATAAACTATGCGGATGAATTCCCGGAAACCACCTAAAATATTTAGTGCCCGCGAAAACTTAAAAACAAATATATATATACAAACATTGCTCGTATTATAGTATTAGATTAGATAACAAGACGTATTGGGTAGTGTATAGATAATCTAGGTGGACAAAAAGATTATTAACAAACTTAATATAAAAAATTTAGTCCTTGGTATTTTTTGTTTAAATTTTAATCATATAACATCTATGTTTTACTAAACAATATTAAATTTAAACGCCTTCTGAGCGTTGCGATTTCTTTGTCAGCGAGTATAGTTTATCAGTTTTTATGTCACTTAAAAATCTCTAATAACTGTATTTTTAGTGAATTATGTGTATAATAATACCACTTGACGTGATTGAATCTGAGTAAGCCTACCATTATAACTGCCAATTAACGCTCTATTCTTCCCTAAAATTGAAGACCTCAACTTCATATTACTACATCAAATTGGAAAAAATATATTAATTTCTCGTCTCAAATCCCCATAAATCGTTACCAATTTACAACGGCAAATAATTTAACACGGTTCTTGAATTACAGCAGAAAAAGTATCAGTGACATAAAACTCAATTCCGTTCAGCTTTTTACAGTCAGCCATTTCGTTGCGCAATAAATCACCATTTTCCTATTTCAAAAGGGTCTTCGAGTTCTCTGTCAGAAACACGTGGTTTTACAAAAGGTTTGTATTTCACCAATGAGCTATAAAAATATCCCTGAAATTGTCAATCTCATCTGTGATTGTCGGTCCATTCGCTTTTACGCGTTGGGAGATGGGGAAAAAGGCACACTTTGGTGTATTAAAGTGATGTAGAGATAATTAAACTTTTGAGTAATTGACAGAAACAAGTTGGTTCAGATTTTGTTTATTTTTGTTAACGCGTCTTATGCTAGGGTGCTTGTCATTCCCGTTACCATCACTAGATGTCTATTTTATGTCGGGTTTTTAACCGACTTCCTAAAAGGAGGAGCCGATCAATATGTCGGCATCTTTTTTAGGGTTCCGTATATACAATATACGGATACCCTTATAATATCACTTCGGATTTCTGCCTCTGTCAAATCACAGCAATTTTCTCCTAAAGTACTGGACGGAAGAGGTTGAAATATGGTATCAATGTATTGTTTGGAGACCCGATCAGGAGTACATATCGTAAATGAAGAAGGACAACAGTGGACAGTGTTCCCGAAAAAATATCACCCTGTAGATTTGCAATCGAAATTGGCATGTCACAAGGTGTAAACTCTTAATTGTAATATCTATGCCAAATTTCATTTGGATATCTTGTGAAGTGCAGATACTATGAGAAAAAATCTTGAAAAAAATTTAAACTTTAACACTCTGTATCTTGAAAACGAAACGTTTGCGGACCCATGTTTATGAGACTTTTTCTTCCTAAAACTATTCCAGGAATCTTCCCTTTTCGTTTGTACCTCCAATTTAGGAACATCCTGTATTGAGTGCGTTACACCCAGGCCAGACCCTCTAGGAGGCTTTTATGGGCGTTGTGCCCATGAGAACTTTTTATTAGAAAGTCAAATACTATCGCAAAAAAATCGGTTGCAACCACTTTTGAAATCAACCAATGACAAAATGTGATATTGTCAAACCGAAAACGAATATAATTAATCTTTCTCCACCCTGTGTAAGACCTCAAGGCCTACTTTGTGATTTCTTCACGAAAATAACCTGAATTACTGTTTGTTGACTTACCATCGTCTGGTAGCGAGTGTTAATTATCTATGCAAACATAATCATTACAATTATTCGACCTAATTGAGTTAGCGTTTTACTACATCGAGTACCAAGCATCGACTCACTTATCGTTTATATAAATAGGATCGCAATATTTCTGTCGAGTTGACACTCAGACCGTGAATCTCAATTAAGTGTTGTTAAACAAATTTAGTTGCAAGGAAAAATATTTTCATCGAAACGATATCAGGTTTTAACTGCACATGTAAATGGTGACAAATTAGTTAAATAAATTTTTTTATAACCCACTTTTTATTTGGAAACGATTCAACTAAAAAATAAAATATTATATTTATTGTAAACTGAAAATAAAAATTTAATCAAATATCGGTATTCAAAATATTTTTAACAAATGAATAGCTGGATCCGCTCCTGGCCAAATGTTCGATATAATAATTGGACGATTGTTCTTTGCAATCCAAAAGTTTCCGTCATATGGGGTTTCAATCGAGTTCATGAGTATTAAAGAAAAGAGATGACCAACAACCATATCAGAACTTCAATATTTAATACAATCTCTATTGTCTGCTGACTGATAATTTATTACACAACACCCTCACGGAGATTTTGATAGTAATATATTAACCAAATAATTAAAATCACATTAAAAACAGAATATTTAATATGAAAGTTCCTGCAACGCGTCCGAAAAATCAATACTGATCTACTATTTACTATTTTACCACACAACAATAACATCGCTTAAGAGCTTGTACTTCCTGGCTAGGAAGAGAGGGCAAAACGCTATCTCACTCGATTAAGAGCTGCATCCAAAGAGCTATGAGCAGTATGTAGTTCATTGGCTGCAGCTTCCACTCGTTTGAGATAGCCTCTGCTCTCTATATTGCCCTCTCATTTTACTCTTGGTACGACATTTGTGTATCGCATGCTGCCTCCAGAAGTACATGCTCAAAGGATATAACAGCATCTAACACTCGCTCCCTCCATATATAATTACTCAATGATTTGAGTTTTGATCGTCTGGCGGCACTGTCTGTATTATTTTTTGGCGTTGACAGTATGGACGTAAATAATGAATTTTTATTATGTTTTATTTAAAGAATGAACCAATATTATAAATTAATATTAGAATTCTGTACTGAAGGTCGTCAGCAGCTACTAAACAAAACAAAAATGAAGAAAATCGGTTGAGAGGCAGAGGAGAAAATGGTACCTAACCGTTTTGTCTTTGCCTATTTATATATACAGTGATGGGCAAATGTGTGGAACCTAGTAAATATCTCTGGAATTATTAGAGATATCAAAATGAAATTTGGAAGGTAGATACTGCAGTAGATTGCCTATTTTATATTTGTAACCGTGATAATAATTTTATAAGAAATGTGTTTTTTTTTTCAAACGAGGCTACATTTTGTTTAAATGGTACGGTTAATCGGCATAACTGCCGCTACTGGTCGCAAAGTAATCCTAATTGGGTACAAGAGGCTCATACACAACATCACCAAAAATTGAACGTTTGGGCCGGCATTTATAACAACAGAATGGTGGGACCCTTCTTTCTACAAGAAACTTTAAACGGAGATAGGTATTTACAGCTCTTGGAGACACAAGTTATTTTGTCATTGGAGGTAAATGGACAATTACCAAATAATATCTGGTTTCAGCAGAATTGAGCACCACCCCATTACGCTCGCATTGTTCGGGATCATTTAGATAGGACATTTCATCACAGATGGATTGGAAGAAGGGGTACTTATGAATGGCCTGCACGAAGTCCCGACCTTAATCCACTAGACTATTGTCTGTGGGGTTACTTAAAGTCTAAGGTTTATGTTTATAGACTAAATAATTTGCAAGAATTAGCTACAAGACTAACTCAAGACATCCAGTGAATTACACCAGAAGTAATAGCTAATGTTACTAGAGAATTTAAAAACCGACTTGCTTATTGTCAAAAAGTAAACGATGATCAGTTTGAAAACCTAATACATATAGTAAGGAGCAAATGATTAAAATTTGGTAAATTTTGGTTAATTCTTTTTCAGGAGAACTTTTTTTATCAGTTTGTAGTCGTTTTTTAAATTTTTTAACAGACCTCAAAAAAACATTGGAATCTGGAGAGAATTGGAACGTTTACGAAGAGCAAATTTTGCGCAGGTATTGTATAATTAATTGGATGTTATATTTGTTTATTTACTATAATTTATTGATTCTCTATAAACAATCAGACTCTTAATATATAAACTCCTCCGTGTTTCTTATACAGAAACTAAGTTGTATCTATTTGTGTATACAGAATGAGTTTTTTTTTGATGATCAGTATGGAGATCTCGGAAACTAGCGGAGATAGAGCAATGGTTGAATTGGGAAAAATTTGCAGTTTTACTGGCCTGATTTAATGATTTTTGTAAAAAGTCATGGTTACTAGATATTTTTAAAAAACGAAATTCTGTCGAAACCATAGTTGGCTATGACTTCAAAAAATCGGACATTTTTAGAGCTTTTCAACGATATAATACTCGATATAGTTATTCATAAAAATAACGGAGTTATGGATGCTTTTCTCTCTTATTTTCACTTTTAACGTAGGTAGCCATGAAAAAGATTGTTTTCACTTTGACGTTTACTCATTTGAGAGTAATTCCGTTAGTAGTGCTGAACTGACAGTCGACATTGACAAGTTTTCGTGATAAAATGGAATATTCTAAACAAGAAAAACTGAATATGGTGGAATGTTATATCATATGTCATGAAAATTCACTTCGTACAGCTGAGGAATACTTTCCTAGATATTTTAATGGTCGTCAACCTGCTCTATGTACATTTAAGAGGCTTTACGATAGTTTACGCAGATATTCTTTTACTAAACTACCAAAGGAACGTAATCAAATTAACGAAGCAGCACAAATAAATGTTTTGGCAACTTTTCAAGACATCTTGCATAATTTGAATTTGAGAACTCGTTTAGAAATTGAGTGGTTCCAACATGATGGAGCACCTGCTCATAACTCGTTATTAGTAAGACAACACTTAGATAATATCTGTTCAAACTCTTGGATAGGAAGAAATGGCCCACCCTGGGTGCACTAAAAATCAAAGTATACAAAAGAAAGTATGAGACAGTTGGTGACCTAAGGGAGGCGGTATTACAAGCAATTGAAGAAATTGATAGACGGTCTGTGAGGAAAGCGGTAAGTCAATCTTAAAAAGATGCAATTTTTGTCTAAATAACAATGGTGAACTTTTCGAACATAAATTGTAACGATTATTATGTACTTTAATTTCTTAAGTTTTTAGTAAGTACCTACTTATTTAGTTTTTTCGTTATATCTGATATACCTAATAAAAAAATCGTTCAATGTTTTTTGGAATAGTTATTAATAAATCAATCTATTTCATGGCTAACTACGTTAAAAGTGAAAATTAGAGAGAAAAGCATCCATAACTCCGTTATTTTATGAATAACTTTATCGAGTATTATATTGTTCAAATGCTCTAAAAATGTCCGATTTTTTGAGGTCATAGCCAACTATGGTTTCCATTCAAAAAAAGATAAGTTTATGTCATATCTCAAAAACGAGAGCTGTCACGCAAACGAGGACATGACAACCATATTTGGGATACAATTCTCTTAAATTTTGGTGTTTCCACTTTTTGTATAAAATCAAAAATAAAGGAGCTAGAGGGATTTGGCTAAATCGACAGAATTCCGTTTTTTCAAAATATCTAGTAAACCATGATTTTTTACAAAAATCCGAAAGTGTCATTAAATTGGGCCAGTAAAACTGCAAATTATTCCCAATTTAACCATTGCTCTATCTCCGCTAGTTTCCGAGATCCCCATACTGATCATAAAAAAAACTGACCCTTTATATAAGTGTGGTGCTCCGTTAAGGAGCTTTTGCATCAATAATAATAACGTTGCAGAAAAAAAGATTCAGAAAAATTGAAATTTTGAAATGCCAAACATATACATACAAACGCATGAATAACATAATTAATAAACAATTGCCATCGCCATGTTTATGCTCATAATCGATAATGACATCTCAATCTCTGACACAAAAACATTTCGATTCTGTTATCAGAAACAATTTGCTACGATAGAGCCTCGAATGACTATAATTAAGTAATTCTGATAAAACTAACAAAGCAAACAATGATTAAAAAACCCAATAAGACATAATTATATTTAATCAGTTGTCTTCTTATCTAGTACCGACGTTTTAACTTTGTTGCAACTAACAAAATTCTACCATTTTTTATTACATTTTCAAAAATAAATTTACCAAATATATCATCGTATAACATATAGCTGAAAATTTTCCTTGACTAATATTTCTTGTACTGACGTTTCCATGTAGTATATCACTCAATGTTAGACTAATATACAGGGTGTTTTTCAAATAGGGTTCCAAACTTCTGCTGTGTATAAAACTCATTAAAATAAGCCAATTAGTCACTTTGACATGTGCCCTAAAACGAAGTTATATACCTTTAAATGTGTTATACAGGGTGAGTTTTTTTTTATGATCAGTATGGGGATCTCGGAAACTAGCGGAGATAGAGCAATGGTTAAATTGGGAAAAATTTGCAGTTTTACTGGCCCAATTTAATGACTCTTTCGGATTTTTGTAAAAAGTCATGGCTTACTAGATATTTTGAAAAAACGATTTAGTCAAATCCCTTTAGCTTCTTTGTTTCTGATTTTATAAAAAAAGTGTAAATGTCAAAATTGAAGGGAATTGTGTCCCGAATATGATTGCCATGTCCTCGTTTTGCCTGACCTCAAAAAATCGGACATTTTTAGAGCTTTTCAACGATATAATACTCGATATAGTTATTCCTAAAAATAATGGAGTTATGGATGCTTTTCTCTCTTATTTTCACTTTTAACGTAGTTAGCCATGAAATAGATTCATTTATTAATAACTATTTCAAATAACATTGAACGGCTTTTTTATTAGGTATATCAGATGTAACGAAAAAACTAAATAAGTAGGTAATTACTAAAAACTTAAGAAATTAAAGTACATAATAATGGTTACAATTTATGTTCGAAAAGTCCACCATTGTTATTTAGACAAAATTGCATCTTTTTAAGATTGACATTACTGCTTTCCTCACAGCCCGCCTATCAATTTATTCAGTTGCTTGTAATACCGCCACCCTTAGGTAACCAACTGTTTCATACTTTCTTTTGTATACTTTGTTTTTTAGCGCACCCCATAAATAGAAGCCTATAACTGCCAAATTGGGAGACCGGGGTGGCCATTCGCGTGGGCCATTTCTTCCTATTCAAAAGTTTGGATAGATATTATCTAAGTGTTGTTTTACTAATAACGAGTTATGAGCAGGTGCTTCATCATGTTGGAACCACTCAATTTCTAAACGAGTTCTCAAATTCAAATTATGCAACATGTCTTGAAAAGTGAATTGCAAGAAATGCAAGTAGCGTTCCCCAGTAAGTGATTCGTCGTAGATAAAAGGCCCCAGAATGGTAGACCCTACGAGACCACACAAAACATTAAAACCAAATTTTATCTGGGGTCGTCTTTGTTCTACATGGAAAGGGTTTTCTTTAGCCCAGATATGCTCATTGTGTCTATTGAACATACCGCAGTTAGTATATCTAGTTTCATCTGACACCTTTAATGGAAACTGTGGATTGTTAAGGCACGTGTCTCTAAACCATGTACAAAACAAAATACGTCGATGTTCGTCACCAGCATGAAAAGTTTGCGAAACTGAAAGTTTTTACGGGTGGAACTTGTGCGCTTTCAGTACCTTAACCACAGTTCATTGAGATGTGCCAGCTTCTGCCGCAATTTCTCGAGTTGATGTAGATGGTTTTTGATTTACCATTGCCAAAACATTTATTTGTGCTGCTTCGTTAATTTGATTACGTTCCTTTGGTGGTTTAGTAAAAGATCCATATCTGCGTAAACTATCGTAAAGCCTCTTAAATGTACATAGAGCAGGTTGTCGACGATTAAAATATCTATGAAAGTATTCCTCAGCTGCACGAACTGAATTTTTATGGTATATGATATAACATTCCACCATAATCAGTTTTCTTCGTAAAAATATTCCATTTTATCAGGAAAACTTGTTAATATCGACTGTCAGTTCAGCACTACTAATGGAATTACTCTCAAATGAGGAAACGTCAAAGTGAAAACAATCTTTTTCATGGCTACCTGCGGTAAAAGTGAAAATAAGAAAGACAAGCATCCATAACTCCGTTATTTTAACTATATCGAGTATTATATCGTTGAAAAGCTCTAAAAATGTCCGATTTTTTGAGGTCATAGCCAACTATTCTATTTCTATTGAAAAAAAGTAAGTTTATGTCATATCTCAAAAACGAGAGCTGTCACACAAACGAGGGCATGACAATCATATTCGGGATACAATTCCCTTCAATTTTGATATTTACATTTTTTTTTATAAAATCAAAAACAAAGGAGCTAGAGGGATTTGACTAAATCGACAGAATTTCGTTTTTTCAAAATATCTAGTAAGCCATGACTTTTTACAAAAATCCGAAAGTGTCATTAAATTGGGCCAGTAAAACTGCAAATCTTTCCCAATTTAACCATATTGCTCTATCTCCGCTAGTTTCCGAGATTCCCATACTGATCATCGAAAAAAAAAGTCACCCTGTATATACAGTAGAAGTTTGGAACCGTATTTTAGAAATACCGTGTATATGTTTAAATATATTAGCAACGCAAGATATCAGTTTTACAATGACACACTAAATAAAAGTTGTCTGGAGCGAAGCCACTTTTCTGGAAATTGTGATTCATTATGAATGTTTATGCTTTAACAGTAGATTCTAAACCCCAACATATGATGATTTAGTTCAATATACTTCATATCAATATTGCAAGTTTACAAGATACTTACAAAAATTTAAGTTCATGTTTTATGGTACCGTTATTACGAGTTTGAGTTCCACTTTGGCATTGCTGAATTATGACAGAAGCAAACGTGCAAGAGTATTCAATTTCAAATAGAAAAGTTGGTCTTGTTGCTGTTCCTGTACAGATATTTGAGTTATTTGCATAAAACAAAGTTCACTGCATTTTGCATTTGGAAATTTAGATGCTTCTATTTTGAGTATGCTCTATCTCTGTCAATGCATTCTAATATACTGAATTTAGCAGGAGTTTAAATTATCGTATTTTTGAAGTAGATGTTTTACTGTTAGCTTAGGTAGAAATAAAACTTCTCGCTAATTATGTTAGGTTAATAAGAATAAACCTTTAATTAGAGTACCACGTCTTTACTAACTGTTGTAATTACTGCAAAGCAAAGGGTTAGTAAATAATAATCAAAAATTGGCACGCCAGCATGATTTTTCCACCATTGATATGCCGGACCTGATTTTTGTTTTACTTAATCATTGTTCGTATGAGTTTAAAGTTAAAATTCGGTGTGGGGTGATATCTGCTCTTTTAATTGGTCCCTTGAAACCGCCGAACAATTTAGCTATAATTATTATCTACAAATGTTTCAGGATTTAAACCAACAATTTCCTTATTGGTGGATTGATCGTGGATGTAAGTTTACTTGGCCACTAATTAGTCCTGATTTCTATTCTTGGATTTTTCAATTTGGCCGGAAATGAAGGAAAACATTAACTTTGCTCTCGAATTGCAAATAGAAAAATCTGCCAATACGATTAAATATAATAGTCGAGGATATTTTATTGTTGTTTATAAATTTGTTATTGATACACATTTAGAGCATAATTTTCTTATAAAAAAATTGCATTGAACTTTTTAAATGCAAAACCGATCGAATTATACGAATCAAACTGAATCAAACACGAGTGAACTGTCCTTTATATTTTTAATTACTTTACTGATAGCTCAACAAAAAACAGCGTTCGACTTACTGAGCGAACAACGTATAAGTAGTGTCCTCTATTAGCAATTAATATTCGAAATCATCCTGCCTAGAAAACATAAAACCACCAACATAAAACATTAATACAATTCCAAAACCAAACCAAAATTTTAAACGCACAACACCCTGTATCTCTGTGTATCATATCCACAATAAATATTAATTTACAATGAGTGTCGTAAAACGTATATGGGACAAACAGGCAGATGCTTTGAAAAAAAAAAACTGATGAACACCATACATCTTTCTTTTCTATTTAAACTCTTACTGTCATTCTTTTCATTGAATAAAGTGTAAGTGTATGTAGTATCACTAATTTATCATGAATATTTTCTTTATTTAAAAAACAAATAAATATTATTATGTTTAAAATGGAAGCAATTTAAACCCTACTGTAGTATGGCGTTCATTGTTTTTGTTATGTGAAATTAAAAGATAAATCCTAAAACATTTCTGAGTAATAATATTCATATTATAGTTATACCTCATTGGAAGGTTTCCCACTTTTAATCAGAGGGAATAATGTAGTATCACGATATTAAGCTTAGAAGCTGAAACACGTGTAATGCAAAATCCGGATAAAAATTTTACTTGGAAATTATAAGAATCCTAATATATTTTTATGTTGAAGTTCATATCTAGGAAGATGTGGAGTCTGCGTTACTCGAATTAAATAATACAAAGTTACAAAGAAAAGAGTATCAGTTACCTAGAAAATCCGCTCTGGCAAAGCTGGATCCTTTTCAGATTATTTTCCAAGTAGTGTTTATTAAAATAAAACATTTTGATATTAGTGAAGCTTATAATGCTACCGAGAAATTGGGATTTACAAATTCATGTATATTAATGCAAGTGAGGTGAGCAATAAACTGAATATGATAGAAATATGTTCACATAATTCACATAATAAAATATAAATGTTTGCCTGCATCAAAATATAATTTCAGTAATCTATACTCATTATAAAATCGTAACAAGAACGCATCTGTACATGAATTTTTTGTAAATTTCGGTGGTAGTGTAGAGTAATCGATATAGAATACAAAAAACAATTTTGTTTGTTCTTTGTTTTTCTGTCACACAAAAATCATTAAACGGGTTTTGATTACATCTGGTGTTAAGATACTTTAGAACCTGTGGAAATATAGAGTATAGTTTTTAAAGCGAGATAGAAACTTATTTCCATGAGAAAATAGTGCAAAATAATATGAAATGTCAAAAATAATAGAAAATTTAAAAAATTCAAAAATGTCAAAAATGTCAAAAAATGTCAAGAATGTCAAAAATGTCAAAAATTAAAAAAAAGCCAAAAATGTTAAAAATGTCAAAAATGTCAAAATTGGCAAAATTGTCAAAAATGTCAAAAACGTCAAAAAGTGCCAAAAATGTCAAAATTGTCAAAATTATCAAAATTGTCAAAAATGTAAAAAATGTTAAAAATGTAAAAAGTGCCAAAATGTCAAAAATTTCAAAATTGTCAAGATTATCAAAATTGTCAAAATTGTAAAAAATGTTAAAAATGGCAAAAAGTGCCAAAAATGTCAAAAATGTCAAAAAGTGCCAAAAATGTCAAAAATGTCAATAATGTCAAAAATGTCAAAAATTTCAAAAATGTCAAAAATGTTAAAAATGTCAAAAATGTCAAAATTGGCAAAATTGTCAAAAATGTCAAAAACGTCAAAAGTGATAAAAATGTGAAAATTATCAAAATTGTTAAAAATGTCAAAAATGTAAAAAATGTTAAAAATGTCAAGTGTCAAAAAGTGCCAAAAATGTCAAAAATGCCAAAATGTCAAAATTGTCAAGATTATCAAAATTGTCAAAAATGTCAAAAATGTCAGAAAGTGTCAAAAATGTCAAAATTGTCAAAATGTCAAAAATGCCAAAAATGTCAAATATGTCAAAAATGTCTAAATATATCAAAAATATCAAATATGTTTAAATGTCAGAAATGTCAAAAACGTCAGATATTTCAACAATATCAATATTTTGCCTATTTATTTGGGTTTCCTCTCCTCAGATTTTTCTTACAACAAATAAGTATTTAAAAATAGAGAGAAAGAGACATCTGCCTGCAATATGATCAACAAGTATTCCTGTTTATAAATAACGATTTGTATATTTTATGATACTCTGTTTGGAGACGTTTCAACGCCAAATCTGTAGTCGTTATCAAGTGCTATATGATGTAGTTGGATATTTATTTTTAAATTTCGACTTGATACTAATTTTGTTGTTTGTCAAAAAATTGTCTGAGTGGTTTAGTTTGCGGATAATGAGAACGACCTATGAATAAACCTATAAATGCCCAATAACAATTCAACATGTACATAGCCGCTCAATATATTAAATGCGTTACAACAGCTACACAGCTTTTTTGATGTAAGCTTTTTCATTTCAGTGGAGAAACAAGCATGTACTCGTAAAAGCAATAACTAGAAAATCTAGAATTTATAAGAGCACCACTCTAAGACCGATCACGACCTACATGGCTAAGACTATACCTGATACATTTAAAACCAAAAGGATATTAAAAACACCAGGAATGACAATATTCTATGAGAATGTACAATATTGACTAATAAAAAAAAAGCTAGAGTCAAGAGAAAGATAGAGCGATAATTTGCGTACACAATAGAAGTAATTTCGAAGAAAAACAGTCTCTAAGCCTAAGTAGAAGAAGGGAGAAGAAAACATACATAGAAAATATATTTGCACAGATCAAAACTATTGCTCAACCTTGTATGTACAGAATTGAGAACATTCTCCTTTTTTAAATTCTACTCATTTCTATATAATAATATGAATGGTACAAATCTACATCCTTGCAAGGAATCCCAGTTTTAATTAGAAGGAATAATATAATTTAATGTAGTCAAAAGATAGTTCTGAGGCGGAGGCACGTGTTATCCAAAAGTAAAAAAAAATCGTACGTGAAAGTTGTAAGGATCTAAATAAGTTGAGAAGTCTTTAAGCTTCAATCTAGAACTGTTAGCAGTCTCGAATATTCCATCTGCATACAAAGAGAACTGCAAAGAAAATGATATCAGTTACATAGAAAATCCGCTTTGGTGGAAGAGCTTCATTTCAAGATTATTTTCCAAGTCAAATCAGAATATATTACGTTCCTATTAGGAAAACCTATTTATTATAAAGAATTTGAGGATTTTAATTAACAAATTATGCTGAATTTTGATATGAGGCTGTAGGGCATTTTAATGAAAGACATTACAATTTGTATATTTATTATTTATGTTAGTACTCTCACAAAGTGCTTTAACCGAATTGTATACAGGGTTCTTCAGAAAGGTGGTACAGTACATAGTACATGTTTTGAAAGTTGATTTTTAACTTATTTTAAATAGGATGAATGTATAAACTTAAAAATTTAAGATAAGTTTCAAAACTATTTTGTGTATGTACTACTAATAATTTCTGAAGAGATTTAATATATGAGAACAAAATTCCAATGCAATTCAAAATATAACACGACTTGATGTAAGTGATATTAGAACTTGGAAACATGTTATAGCTATAGTTGCAGAGAAAATGGAAGAACTGTGGAACTAGAGAACATAAGGTCTTGAGAAAATACGAAGAAGAAGAGCGTTATTTGTTCCGTGGTCATTATTATGAACTATACTAGGTTCCGGGTAAGAACCGCGTGTGAATTTATTAAATACTCGACGTTTCGACTTCTGCTTTGGAACCATTATCAAGAGACAAAAAGTGATAAAGAGTCTCAGAGTCTAAATCCAACTTGGGGCTTCAGTTTGCCTATTCCCTAAGAGTCACTAGGTAATTGGCAATTACGGAGGTCCAAGCTGTTGAAAGGTGGGAGCTATCATACCGTCGGTTTAGACAGAGGGGTCGTTTTTCTTTTTTTACAGCTTCACGAATAGTGGTGCCCTTTGAATATTGAGACATATGATAGTACTACTGTTCCAGAAGTTTGGATATGATGATGCGAACTGAAAGATTGTTCATATACTCGATTGTTGACGCGGCTATTGGTACGACCGATATAGCTTTGTGGGCAATCTTGGCATGGAATTTCGTACACTCCTCGATTCTCGTTGGGTACTTTATCTTCAGGGTTCCACGTTGAGCTGGCTACAGTTTGAGTGGTATTGAAGACTGTCGTTATTTGATGTCGGTGTAAAATCAATTCTATTTTGTTAGTGATTCTTCGATTGTTCGGAAGGCTTTCCGGTGTTGTTGGACTGTTTCTGATGTGGTTGGTGAATTGCATGTATGCACTCGTAGTCATGTGATACTGTTTAAAATTTCAGCAATTATTAAAAATATATGAAAGTACTATTAATCGGCTATTAAAATAATTTATTATAAATGTTATACATAAATTTAGTTCTTTTTTATAAGATCTAGTACTGATGACATTGTTATGACTGTCCATTTTCGTAAACTCTAGAGTATTTTACAACCAAAACTATGATCAATATTTGTCTAGGAATATATTTTGTCATAGAGTTCAATCCAATAGTGTTTTTTACAAATATTACTAACAGGTAGTGTGTTATATTTCACCACTTTGGCTGATGTCATTTTTTAGCAAGATCATGGCACTTCCCACATTGAAGGAGTAAAAAGTTGTCCCATATAAGACATAAGTAGAAGACTAGAAATTCTACTTCAGAGATTAGTATATGAAATTGGAGTTGCTTGAGAAGTACTCTCTCAAAAAGTAATAAGCCAATTGAGAATTGTACAAAAAATATATACGCTTTTCCACATTACACTTCTATCAGCTTGTTTCAACAAATATATTGGATTCAATTAAATTAAAAAAATGTCATAATTTGATGTGGCATTTTTTGTATCATCGATTAAAGATCTGTAGAGACCCACATACTTTTTTATATTATCTAATTTCTCAGTTGATTAGTTCGAGTTGCTAATTGCCTGTTTGTTATTTGCAAATTATTTACGAGTATTTAATATCATGTAAATTGCTACTTAATTAACGAAATTACAGATGGTAGCTGATTGGATGAATAGAAAATTTCTGTTTATAAAGGTTCTTCAAAATTGGGGGTTATAGGAAGGCGAAAATTTGTAAATCAGTATTGATTTTTCGGACGCGTTGCACTAACTTTCTGTTTTTAATGTGAATTTAATTATTTGATTAATACTCGAATATTATTATCACAACCTTCTAAAAGGTGTTGTGTAAAAAATTGGCAGTCAGTGGATAATAGAGAATGTATTAAATATTGAAGTTCTCATAGGGTTGTTGGTCATCTCTTTTCTTTAATATTTATGAACTCATGTTTTTTTTAAGTAAAATTATTAATCAATACGTTCCTAAGTTGGCTATAGGACGTGATAAATTTCCCAAATGGTTCACTAAGGATCTCATACTGGCCATTTGTAGGAAGAAAAAATTTCATAAGCTTTTTAAAATGTTTAATTCCTCTTTTTACTATAATTTATTCAGAACTGAAATAAATTGATCTTACGTGACGAAACTAGTTTTCAGATGGTGGTAGAAGAATCACTATCTGATAATTCCAAGAACTTTTTTAACTATGTGAATTCAATTTGTCGTAATAGGGATCTCACTGGAGTAATGCATCTGAACGATGAGATAGCAGACTCTGGTCGGGATATTGCCAATTTATTCGCAAAAAAATTTAGTAGTGTATATAATAATCTTGATTTATCATCGACGTTGGTTAAATTTGATTTTTTAGATTGTTTTAGCAAATTGGTGTTCCTGGAATCTGACATTATAAAAGCCATAACTGACCTTGATGGTAACTCTTCCCCAGGTCCTGTTGGTATACACCCTCGATTGGTAAAGGGCTGTATAAATGTTTTTGTAACTGGTCTATTTCTATAGGAACTTTTCCAAAGTCCTGGAAAACTAGTTTTGTCACACCCTTATTTAAAAATGGGGACAGATCTGATGTGAATAATTATAGACCTATTACAAAAAACTGTGTTTTTGGCAAGCTTATTGATAAATTAGTATACGATAAAATATCTTCATTTATATTCAAATTTATTACGCTTATGCAACATGGTTTCTATCCTTCCAGGTCCACACAGACGAATCTTTGTACCTACATAGAATATATAAATGATGCAATCAGTAAAAATTGTATTGTGGACTCTATTTATACAGATTTTCAACGAGCATTCGATGTCGTTAATTTCGGTCTCCTTGTTAGGAAGCTCTCGGCTTATGGTTTTCATGGACCATTACTACATTGGCTTGAATCTTTTTTTAACAAATAGAAGTCAAATTGTTAAGATTAAAAATTTCGTGTCTGAACCCTTTCATGTCACATCAGGAGTCGCTCAAGGCTCCCATCTTGATCCCCTTCTATTCATACTTTTTATAAATGATTTAAATCAAGAGATCAAAAAATTCTCAATTTTTTTTATTTGCTGTCGATGCGAAACTATATAAAAGCATTAAGTCAATTCAAGAAAGAATTTCCCTACAAAGTGATCTGGACTCGCTTCTAAACTGGTGTTCTTTTAACGGTTTTACATAACCCAGTAAAATGCTTTGTCATGACTTTTGGTAAAGACTCCACTAATATGTTTACGTATAATTTAAATGGAGCTAATCTTGGTAAGGTAGACGTAATTAAGGATCTCGGGGTATATATCGACTCCAATTTAAAATTTCAATTCCACTTGGATTATGTCGAATCAAAAGCCACTAAACAAGTCAACTTCATCAAGAGATTTTCAAGTAAATTCACTAGGTTTGAAACTTTCAGAATTTTGTACTACGCGTTTGTATATCCTATTCTATCTTATTGTTCAGTCATTTGGAGACCCCATTGGGATTACCAAATTAAATCACTTGAAAGACCTCGTAGATCCTTTCTTCGTTATTCTTCTTTCAAATGTGGCCAGCCTATGCATTTTACAAACCACAACTACTCTAACATTGCACAAACACTTACAATTCCTGATCTGTACTCATCATTGACAAGAAGTAATATTGTTTTTGGTTTTAAAATCATTAACAACAAAATAGATTGTATTGACTTGTTGGGTAGGTTAAATTTTCACGTTCCTAAGCGACATCTACGACACACTTCTTATTTTTATGAGTCTGAATATCACTGGTTATCGCCGATGGAAAGAATATTGGAACTTATGAATAATAACTGTTCGTGTTATATTTAATTATTCTTAATCATTTAAGTGTTGTTTATTTTAGTTTGTTAATTTAATTTTGTACCGTTTTTTTGTATTCTTATACTTTGTTGTACAATTTTATGTAATGTAAATGGGGTTTTACCCCGTAAATTATAAATAAATAAATAAATGAACTCGACTGAAACCCCAATTGGCGGAAACTTTTAGGTTGCAAAGAACAAACTTCCAATTATTATATCGAACATTTTGCCAGGAGCGGTTCCAGCACCTCCACCAGAGCTTACTATAGAAGAAAGTTGGTAAAAAAGTTTTCGCCGATTTTCTAAAAACCGGTACAAGTTAAGTCCCTGAAAAAAATATGGGACCACTTCGGGATCCCCCGGAACAGGATCCAGGATAAAGGTCGAAATTTCTTGAGCCGTTTGTGAGAAATCGCTGAACAAATATTAAAAAAAACATAGAAACATTACATTAATACAGTTCACGTATTAATCTCCTAGGAGACTACGAAGCAGAAGCGCGATCGCAATTCTTCTTCTTCTTCGAAGTTTTCTCTGAGTATACTAGTTATGGGTAAATGCCCTTGAAACCATTTACCTACATCTATGGGACAACCTTATTTAGTTGGACTACCAGCTTAAACTAAATCTATTTACTAATTAATCATCTCTAGAGGGCCTATAGATTGCGAACTAATTATTTGTAGAGTGCTTATAAATGTTGATGATACACCTTCTTTCGTGGTAAATTAAAAACTTACGTGGCTTAACACTTTTACTTAGCATTATCTATATATAAATAGGCAAAGACAAAACGTTTAGGTACCATTTTCTCCTCTGTCTCTCAACCGATTTTATTCAATTTTGTTTTGTTTAGTAGCTACTGACGACCTTCAGTGCAGAATGCTAATATTAATTTATAATATTGGTTCATTCATTAAATAAAATATAATACAAATTCATTATTTAAATTCATAATGGCAACGCCAAACAATTGAATGTGCCGCCGCCGGCCTCAAAACATTGAGTAATTATATATAGAGGGACCAATGCTGTTATATACTTAGAGCATGTACTTCTGGAAGTGGCATGCAAGCGTTGTTATTGTTTAGTGGTAAAGTAATCGTTGTATATTATAATTATACAGGGCGATTCTAGATATGTTAGAAATCTTTTTTTTCGGGGGTGGCACATAAGCAGTTGAATCTATAGGGTGTTTAAAATATAGAGTAGAGAGCAATTATAACTAATCAAATAATTATATAGGGAAGCCCATTAGCAGTTGAATTACAGTTATACAGGGTGATGCAAAAAATATTATACAGTGACGTATATACAGGGTGGCGGAAATGGAAATGCAACATTTCGTTACCGATAAGCAGTTGTATATATAGGGAAGATGAAATATAGGGTGAGAGGAATTATAGATATACAGGATGATGATAAAAAAATATTAGAAAAGGAAATGATTTATAGAGTAGCCCACGAAGAGTTCCATATACATGATGATTGAAATATAGGTCGGAGTAGGATTATTATTACAAAAGATAGTCAAAAATTTCATAAACAAACAGAATAAATACGGTGGCTCATAGGCAGTGGCATATACAGAATGGTTTACCGGGTGGTTCAAAAATGTGAAAAAATATTATGCGTGGTCTATGAGCAGTTGCATATACAGGGTGGTGGAAATATATAATGAGATGGAATTGTATATAATGAGGATTTTAATAAATGTTAGAGAATTGAGTGCAAACATAGCTATACAAGGAGGTTAGAAAAAATAAATATGTAGGGTAGCCCGTCAGCGGTTGTTATCTTAAATTAAGAATTACGAATTTGAACACAAATAAAGTCCTATGAATTATATCTGAAAAAAACTTGAATTTCGTTACTTATTTGTAGAAGCGAGATGTAAGACCGACATCTAGGATTTTCGAGGAAACTACACACAAAGGTTCCGAATCTGGAACCATTCCGTGTAATTGCTGTTCTCCCTAAAGTCCTAGGATAGAATGTCACGATAAAATTTTCAGGTTACTTAACCTGCCAGAGATATTGACACAACTGGTAGAATTTCGACCACTGGGCGACAGCTAGTTATATAAAAAAAATATATTTTTATAAAATTTTCATTAGCCATTTTTACTGGCAGTCCCAAGGAAGGCAAATGGAACACCTAATGTAACTTATTCTGTGCGAAGTTAGTGTTGCTGTGGCTGCGCTTTCCAAAAATAGTGATTTTGAAATTATTAAATCTTTAACAATATTATTTATCGAACACAAGTATTACATACTTTTGGAATATTTTCGTGCTGAGTTTGAAAAACATTTATGATTTGATGGTTTTAATATTTTATGTAGATTATTGATTCTGAAATTCTGAAAATATTAAAGAATTTGCATTTACATTAAACGATGTAAAATAAATCTGTACTTACCCAAATAAATTAACTCATACTTTGCCACCGGTAGAATCCTGAAATAAACATATAGTTCATCTTAAAAATTTCAATCACCAGAAAGAAAAGAAAAACAATAACCTTATCATCAACTGCAATCATTTTGCATTATTTATTTTTTTAAGAAAACTTCGAATGTTTACGATGTATAAAATATGTTATAAACTTAACCGAGAGTATCAGTCGTAAAGTTTACCTAAACTAAGTCATACTGATTAAAAAATATTCCACGAAGGTTAGTATGTTGATATATATTAAACGTAAAATGTTTATAATTATTGTGAACACAAAAAAAAACGTAGCAGGAAAAATAACGTAGCTAGTGCTAATTTCTTCCGACATAGGCGTATATATAGAAAGTAAATAATTTATTCTGGTGTTCAAATTAAAGTAATTTCTTTGTTTTTGGTTAATTTGTTTATTTCACAAGATATCTGACTAGTTTCCTTATTTAACTCGCCTCAATATACAAGGTGTTTGGAACATTGAAATATTTAAGGATAGGGAAAAGTGACTATTCTCCCAAAAAATTACTGATACGTTTTAAAGTTGTAATATAGGTGTATTGCAACTTTAAAACGAATCAGGAATTTATATTTTTCAGTTTTTTTTGGGAAATACACCACATTTGCTCGAAAGTCTGTATATTTCAAATGCCAAACTTGATTGTTGCTTGGCACCGACTTCAAAAATATACTAGATTGGTAGGTAATTAATTTGTACAGAATGAACAACTTTTAATGTTTACATTTTTTACTTCCTTGGTAGGAACCTAACAACATTGAATGTATTATTTATTTGCTAGAGTTGTATTTTGTTATAATTATTTTTAACTTTTTAGTTATTATTATTTTAGGTAGAAGTCGGTTATATTTTTTTAAAAATATTTTATTTTCAACTGTTTAGTTTTTTTGTACTCAGGTAGTTTTCATTCTTTATTTTTTATTTTGTATGTATAACCTTAATAGACAAAACCAGGTAGCATCGAAAGCCTCAAAATTACACAATGATACTTTCTCATTTAAACTGACACGTAAATCTTTACGAACAAAATGTATCAGTACGCGTTGACTTAATAAGCCTAAAATATATTTATATCTTATGGACTACGCTATGTAACCTTTCATCAACTTTTTTTGACAACCCTATATAACCATAGATAATTCCACTCCAGCCTATGTACCAACCATCCTGTACATACGGCTGCCCACGGACAAACATAAATTTGTTAGCTGCCTTCTGTAAACTATAGGACGGAGTGGAATCCATCCTATATTTACGGAGTCAACTCCGTCCTATATTTCAACCATAGTATATAACTCCTTGTGGGTTACCCCATAAATTATATCATTTTTAACATTTTATATTAGTGCCCTGTGTAACATTAATTCCTCTCCACACTTTATGCAACTTCTTATGGGCTATAAAAGAAATAATTTTTTAATCACACTGTATAAATATAATTCAACTGCAGCATATATTTCCACCATTCTGTATATGATTTGCTTATGTCCACATCATATAACAGTTTTTTAATCACCCTATATAATTTTAATTTCATATTTTTTCCAACATTTTTATACCACCAAACGTCCAGTCCACCCTATATTCCAACCATCTTGTATATACGGCTGCCTATGGACCACTATCATTCTACTCCGTCCTATATTTCAATCATCATATAAATGCAACTCCTTCTATCACTTTTAGTTTGTGATTTTGTTTGCTATAACTAAACACCCTGTCTATAAACGCACCAAATAGCAGTTTAAAGTTTGACATGTGTTGTCACTGAATTTTCTATTAGGCCGGGAGAATGTGACAACTAAAAGCACCGTCTTCGCAATATGGAAAAATTTGCATTTAAATAGGTATTTGCCTGGTATACAAACAAAACGAGTTTGGTACTCATTAATTTAAGGAACTGAAAATACTATGGTTTTCTACCTATATGCTTGAGATGTACATAGAAAATTTTCAAATTCGCAATTAAAACTTCCAGTGCCTAAAAGTACCGCATTATTACGTTGGAATTAAAATATTTATGAGGGAATATCCGTTATGTCATTTCGATGAAATTTTTGATAAGAATTTTGGAATTTTCGGCGATTTTCTGCAAAACTGCAAGTGCACGTCGCAGGAAACTATATGAGATCACCTAAAGATCTTCCTTAATAGATTAAACGTTACAAAACTATACACATCCATAAGGAGTTATCTAAAAATCGACTAAAATTTAAGGGATATTGGTCGATTTCCATGCACGCATGTGTTCATTTACAAATTTTATCACTTTACCAATAGAATTCTTTTCCAAAATTTGAAGTTGCACCAATCCGGATATATACTCTATTAAACAAGACCATATTCGTTGAAAACGGTGCACCACAGGAGAAGAAATCAGGTAACATACATACAAAAAAAGCGAAAAAAATATACGCGACGAATTGATAACCTCCTCCTTTTGGAATTCGGTAAAAAACTGACGAATTGATAACCTCTTCCTGTTTGGAAGTCGGTTGAAAAGACTCTTAAAACGAGACAACGATGTAATTACGGCTACATTATTGACGTGATTTGTTAAGTAGACATCTTTACAATTACATTGTTCCAATTTTCTATATTTCAACTATAGTATATAACTCCTTGTGGGATACCCCATAAATTATTTAATTTTTAACATTTAATATTATCGCCCTGTGTAACATTAATTCCCCTCCACACTTTATGCAACTTCTTATGGGCTATAAACGAAATAATTTTTTAATCACACTGTATAAATATAATTCAACTGCAGCATATATTTCATCCATCCTGTATATGATTTGCTTATGTCCACATCATATAACAGTTTTTTAATCACCCTATATAATTTTAATTTCATATTTTTTCCAACATTTTAATACCACCAAACGTCCAGTCCACCCTATATTCCAACCATCTTGTATATACGGCTGCCTATGGACCACTATCATTCTACTCCGTCCTATATTTCAATCATCATATAAATGCAACTCCTTCTATCACTTTTAGTTTGTGATTTTGTTTGCTATAACTAAACACCCTGTCTATAAACGCACCAAATAGCAGTTTAAAGTTTGACATGTGTTGTCACTGAATTTTCTATTAGGCCGGGAGAATGTGACAACTAAAAGCACCGTCTTCGCAATATGGAAAAATTTGCATTTAAATAGGTATTTGCCTGGTATACAAACAAAACGAGCTTGGTACTCATTGATTTAAACAGCCGAAAATACTATGCTTTACTACCTATATGCTTGAGATGTACATAGAGAATTTTCAAATTCGCAATTAAACCTTCCAGTGCCTAAAATTACCGCACTATTACGTTGGAATTACAATATTTATGAGAAAATGTCCGTTATGTCATTTCGATGAAAATTTTGAAGATTTTCTCCAAAACTGCAAGTTGCACGTCGCAGAAAAGTATATGAGATCACTTAAGGATCTTCTTTAATAGATTAAACGTTAAAAACTATGCACATCCATAAGGAGTTATCGAAAAATCGATTAAAATATTAAGGATATTGGTCGATTTCCATGCACGCATGTGTTCATTCACAAATTTTATAAATTTACCAAGAGAATTCGATTCCAAAATTTGAAGTTTCACCAATCCCGATAACTCTATTAAACAAGACCGTATTCACTCAAAACGGTGCACCACAGGAGAAGAAATCAGGTAACATACACACAAAAAAAATCGAAAAAAATATGCGACTAATTGATAACCTCCTCCTTTTTGGAAGTCGGTTAAAAATGAAATTAACCAACTCAAAAGTCAGTATGAAGGTGTGATACTACTAATGCATTCCAAATAACTACAAAACATAGGTACATATTATTAAACCTTCAACCAGAATCTTAAGATTCAATATAATTGCAGTAACTTAAATGAAACACGTAGTAAACAATGACTATTTCTGTTTTATATGGAAAATATAAAGAAATATAACCACCTGCTGTTAAATAATGATAAATAAGTAATACTCACACGTGTTAAATACTTTTCGCAGTGAATGAAGCTGAAATCTTGAACTTTACACATTGAATTTACTACTTATCTTTACTATCGTGTTATAATAATCTAACACCAAACAGTATTCTGAAATGTTAAAATTCAAATCAGGGAGCCACATCAAAGATGGTCTTGAGTTCAGGGCTGCTACAACTATTTGTCTTGAATATTACAATCAGTGCATTATTTCACATTTTTTGTCATCTTATGATCTTAAATCTTAAATTATATGAAGTTTATACCGTAAAAATTAAAAGAATCTTTAAACTGAAAGTATAACATTAAAATTAATAAAATATTATCAGAAATATATTCATCAATTGCAACATAATTCTTATTTTAGTTGACAAACCATATTTACAAAGCAATGAAAGTTGCAAACTTGTTAGAGCCCAAAGAATGGCCATTAATCTCAAATCTCAAGGTCATTGAATTGTCCTGTTTGTGTAGAATGCGCGCAAACGCTAATTCACCTCAAAAAATTCCCCCCACGAAACAAAAATCAACCTGTTTTCTCTTATTGCAATAGTTTTGAAAATAACCAAGATATTCAAGGTGCCTCCTTTGAGATCGAATACCCTGTTTATCGCTTTTGATAATAAAAATCGATTTGTACTGAATCAGATCAATATCAGTCCACGAATACTTAATATCAAAATATATTCAACCATGACGTAAAATATTCTAACGAAATTTCATTTTTTCTTCAAAGATTGGATTAACAGCTACGAGTAAACATTTATAAGATCGAACCCATTAATCAGTTTATTTTGAATACTTATATCGAAAATCAATCAAAATTACAACTGACCGTTTTATATTGTTTAGACTTCACCATTTCTTTTATGTTTAATAAAATAGGGCTTTTAAAAAAATCACCAGTCCAAATATAAACACTACCGACAAGCTGACATTGATTCGTCTTTATAGTTAGTTAAATTGAAATAAAATTAATTGAAAATTGGAACAATGTAATTGTAAAGATGTCTAGCTTAACAAATCACGTCAATAATGTAGCCGTAATTACATCGTTGTCTCGTTTTAAGAGTCTTTTCAACCGACTTCCAAACAGGATGAGGTTATCAATTCGTCAGTTTTTAACCTACTTCCAAAAGGAGGAGGTTATCAATTCGTCGCGTATATTTTTTTCGCTTTTTTTTTGTATGTATGTTACCTGATTTCTTCTCCTGTGGTGCACCGTTTTCAACGAATATGGTCTTGTTTAATAGAGTATATATCCGGATTGGTGAAACTTCAAATTTTGGAAAAGAATTCTATTGGTAAAGTGATAAAATTTGTGAATGAACACATGCATGCATATAAATCGACCAATATCCCTAATATTTTTGTCAATTTTTAGATAACTCCTTATGGATGTGTATAGTTTTTTAACGTTTAATCTATTAAGGAAGATCTTTAGGTGATCTCATATAGTTTCCTGCGACGTGCAACTTGCAGTTTGCAGAAAATAGCTGAAAATTCCAAAATTCTTATCAAAAATTTCATCGAAATTACAACGGACATTTCCTCATAAATATTTTAATTCCAACGTAATAGTGCGGTAATTTTAGGCACTGGAAGTTTTAATTGCGAATTTGAAAATTTTCTATGTACATCTCAAGCATATAGGTAGAAAACAATAGTATTTTCGGTTCCTTAAATTAATGAGTACCAAGCTCGTTTTGTTTGTATACCAGGCAAATACCTATTTAAATGCAAATTTTTCCATTTTGTGAAGACGGTGCTTTTGGTTGCCACATTCTCCCGGCCTAATAGAAAATTCAGTGACAACACATGTCAAACTTTAAACTGCTATTTGATGCGTTTATAGACAGGGTGTTTAGTTATAGCAAACAAAATCACAAAGTAAAGTGGTAGAAGGAGTTGCATTTATATGAAGATTGAAATATAGGACGGACTAGAATAATAGTGGCCCTTAGGCAACCGTATATACAGGATGCTTGGAATATAGGGTGGACTGGACGTTTGGTTGTATAAAAATGTTGGAAAAAAAGTGAAATTAAATTTATAGGGCGATTAAAAGACTGTTATATGATGTGAACATAAGCAAATCATATAGAGGATGGTTGAAATATATGCTGGAGTCGCATTATATTTATACAGTGTGATTAAAAAATTATTTCTTTTAGAGCCCATAAAAGTTGCATAAAGTGTGGAGAAATTAATATTACACAGGGCGATAATATAAAATGTTAAAAATGAAATAATTTATGGGGTAGCCCACAAGGAGTTATATACTATGGTTGAAATATAGGACGGATTTGACTCCGTAAATATGGGATGGATTCTACTCCGTCCTGTAGTTTACAGAAGGCAGCTAACAAATTTATGCTTGTCCGTGGGCAGTCGTATGTACAGGATGGTTGGTACATTGGTTGGAGTGGAATTATCTATAGTTATACAGGGTTGTCAAAAATAGTTAAAAAAAATGTTACATGGCGTAGTCCATAAGGCATAAATATATTTGGGCTTATTAAGTCAACGCGTACTGGTACATTTTGTTCGTAAAGATTTACCTGTCAATTTAAATGAGAAAGTATCATTGTGTAATGTTGAGGCTTTCGATGTTACCTGGTTCTGTCTATTAAGGTTATACATACAAAATAAATAAAGAATGAAAACTACCTGAGTTCAAAAATCCTAAAAAGTTGAAAATAAAACATTAAAAAATATATAACCGACGTCTACCTATAACTCAAAAGCTAAAAATAAATAAACCTAGATCCCGAAACGTTTGGAATATACACCAATTTTCTTTAAACTATGGTGTTATTTCCCAAGAAGTATTTAGATATCGTAAATCTCAAGTTATAGAAAATTATATGGAACTTTTCTGTAATAGTCTTGGTGGTTTAGTAAAAAGATCCATATCTGCGTAAACTATCGTAAAGCCTCTTAAATCTACATAGAGCAGGTTGACGACGATTAAAATATCTATGAAAGTATTCCTCAGCTGCACGAACTGAATTTTTATGGCATATGATATAATATTCCACCATATTCAGTTTTTCTTCGTTAGAATATTCCATTTTATCACGAAAACTTGTCAATATTGACTGTCATTTCAGCACTACTAATGGAATTACTCTCAAATGAGGAAACGTCAAAGTGAAAACAATCTTTTTCATGGCTACCTACGTTAAAAGTAAAAATAAGAGAGAGAAGCATCCATTAACTCCGAAAACGATAGCTGTCATGCAAACGAGGACGTGATAATCATATTCGGGATACAATTCCCTTCAATTTTGATATGTACCCTTTTTTTATAAAACCAAAAATAAAGGAGCTAGAGGGATTTGACTAAATCGAATTTCGTTTTTTCAAAATATCTAGTAAGCCATGACTTTTTACAAAAATCCGAAAATGTCATTAACTTGGGCCAGTAAAATTGCAAATCGTTCCCAATTTAACCATTGCTCTATCTCCGCTAGTTTCCGAGATCCCCATACTGATCATAAAAAAACTCACCCTGTATAACCGCTGTTGCAATCACATTATTAACAAAACTAAAAAAATATAATCCTGGGTGTTTTGTATTCAAATTTTAATCATTTTTATTATAGCATCTATGTTTTACCAAAACAATATTGAATTTAAACACCTCCTACTGGGTGTTGTCATTTCTTTGTCAATGAATATAAATAATTTTCCATTTTTGGTGCCATATTGAAATCAAGACATTCATTGCCCATGTCAAATATCTGTATTATTTTGTCTGTTCATTGGTGTTTTCTCTCCTCGAAAATTTCGAGGAGAGAAAACCCCAATGAACAGACAAAATAATACAAGACCTCCTCAACAATCTTTTCGAAATTACTTTCTAATATCTGTTTTTTGGTAACTCTCTAGCAAAAAATTTGAAGACTAAGAAGTTCTTTCGAATTTGCAGTGCTCCACTTTACGGCTTTTTTTCAGAGACCTAATCATAAATCTACATATACCAGATCAGTCACATTTCATGGTCAAACTGTAGTCCTGTCAATTTTCACGCCAGCGGAAGTTGTTTAGAATTCCATAGGGTATTTCAAACACGATCTCGCCCTGTATGCAAAACGCAAAATAAACTTCTTTTATCCTCGATTTACTCTGAACAGTTGATTGCACTTTATATATTGAATCGCTGCCAAGGAGATTGTTGGATTATGAAAATAGGTTTGCCCATGTCAAATATCTGTATTATTTTGTCTGTTCATTGGTGTTTTCTCTCCTCGAAAATTTCGAGTAGAGAAAACCCCAATGAACAAACAAAATAATACAAGACCTCCTCAACAATCTTTTCGAAATTACTTTCTAATATCTGTTTTTTGGTAACTCTCTAGCAAAAAATTTGAAGGCTAAGAAGTTCTTTCGAATTTGCAGTGCTACACTTTACTGCTTTTTTTTTCAGAGACCCAATCATAAATCTACATATACCAGATCAGTCACATTTCATTGTCAAACTGTAGTCCTGCCAATTTTCACGCCAGCGTAAGTTGTTTCGAATTCCATAGGGTATTTCAAACACGATGTCGCCCTGTATGCAAAACGCAAAATAAACTTCTTTTATCCTCGATTTACTCTGAACAGTTGATTGCACTTTATATATTGAATCGCTGCCAAGGAGATTGTTGGATTGCTGATGTAATGTAATTTCACCCATTCGCTTTATGTTATGTCCTGATTACGATTGGCAGAAGCAATAAAGAACAGACTTACCATCTCTCGTCCATCCAGATGATGATTGAGAAATTGAAAATGAAATTTCCTTTCAACGCGAAATTTGTTGCGAAATATATACACATATGTGGAGTGGATTTATATCGCCGTTTTTCAATGTTTCAAAGGAATTATTATGGAAAATATGAACCCGTTTAGATGTTGAGTCAGATGAATTATTTCTTAGCCAAATCAAGTCGGACTTTCTTAAGACAGGCCTTGTTATTCAGTAAGTTTTTGAGATAAGCTAACGGTAATAGGAAAATTTAAACTTTTTATGTGGACTGGGTAAATTGATGAGTAACGTATATCCAAGAGCGTCGCAAAATGGTAGAATTTGGGTTTTGTTAGGGGGGGAAGGGCGTTGTGAAATTTGAAAGGAATTTTTTAAGTGTATATAAAAGGTGTATTGAAAACTTAAAAGGTGTATTCAAAGGAATAATTATGGAAAATATGAACGCGTTTAGATAATTGAGTCAGATGAATTATTTATTACCCAAATCAAGTCAAACATTAAGTAAAAATGCCACAACTGTCATTCATTAAAAGTAGATACAGATTTCTGAAAAAGTACAATGTCATAGTCAAATATTCCAAGCAAATCCAATAATGGATTTGGCCTGTATACTGACATTCCTTATTTAAATAAAGCACGCGTTATGAAATTAGTCTCTCATTAGATTATTAACACTTAGCAAAATATGTGAGAGATTCTGATGAATAATTAACCGAATGGATTAACCAAAGCACACATGGGATTGGCGTGTAGTCATCAAAGCTTGTAAATCCATGTGTTATCTAATGAATATGTGTCGTTAACCCTCCCCATCGCTTTTACGTCTTTAGCATCTGGTTCAATATGGGATTGGGAACTGAATTCAGCATTGAGCCGTTCGTTCATTGTGGGCCTAATTAAAATTTAAATGAAATTTGGATAATGAATTTCATTATTTTGACAAGGAATTTGTTACATCTTCTTTACAAGGATTTGCAGCTTTCAGTGTATTTATTTATACTAGCTGTCGCCCAGTGGTCTAAATTCGAACATGTGTCAATATCTCTGACAGGTTAAGTAACCTGAAAATTTTATCATGAGATTCTGTGCTAGGGCTTTAGGGAGAACAGCAATTACACGGAACGGATCCAGATTCGGAACCTCTGTATGATAGTTTCCTCGAAAATCCTAGATGTCGGTCTTACATCTCGCTTCTAAAAATGAGTAACGAAATTCAAGTTTTTTTCAGATAAAATTCATAGGACTTTATTTGTGTTCAAATTCGTAATTCTTAATTTAATATGACAACAATTCAACCGCTAATGGGCTACCCTACATATTTATTTTTTCTAACTTACCTGTACAGCTATAATTGCACTGAATTCTCTAACATTTATTAAAATCCTCATTATAATAATTCCATCTCATTATATATTTCCACCACCCTGTTTATGCAACTGCTCATGGACCACTCATAATATTTTTTAACATCTTTGAACCACCCGGTAAACCATTCTGTATATGCCACTGCCTATAAGCCACCATATTTACTCTTTTTGTTTATGAAATTTTTAACTATCTTCTGTAACTATAATTCTACTCCGACCTATATTTCAATCATCATATATATGGAAGTCTTCGTGGGCTACTCTATAAATCATTTCCTTTTCTAGCATTTTTTATCATCATCCTGTATATCTATAATTCCTGTCACCCTATATTTCATCTTCCCTATATATACAACTGCTTATGGGTTACGAAATGTTGCATTTTCATTTCCGCTACCCTGTATATGCATCTCTGTATAATATTTTTGCATCACACTGCACCTTCTATTTCAAGAACCCTGTAAATTCAACCGCTAATGGGCTTCCCTATATAATTATTTTATCAGTTATAATTGCACTTTACTCTATATTTTAAACACCCTATATATGGAACTGCTTATGTGCCATCCACGAAAAAAAATATTTCTAACATATCTGGAATCGCCCTATATAATTATAATATACAACGATTACTTTATCACTAAACAGTAACAACGCTTGCATGCCACTTCCAGAAGTACATGCTCTAAGTATATAACAGCATTGGTCCCACTATATATAATTAATCAATGTTTTGAGTCTGGCGGCGGCGGTCTCGAACGCTTTTAATTTTTGGAGCCTAACATCCAAATTTCTTTTTCAAGGATTCTAGCATTTTCACACACTGGTTTTCCATATATTTTTTCTCGTCTAGTTGAACAAAACGCTCCATTAACTACAATTATATGACTATTTTTGGCATCTTTCTGCTGTAGTTGTATTTTAAATTTTTTCAATGGTACGCCTGGTGAATGCAAATGGGAAGTTGGTGGACAATGCCATTATCAGCATAGTAACTATATAATAATGGATACTTCATAGTTTAATTTATGTAGGATATTTATCTTGACTCTTTTCTTTTAATTTGAAAACTTTGAAAACGAACATTGAATAATAATAATGAAATTGGGCTTAGTGAAGGCATAGAAACTGTTTAGAATTTATATATCAAGCTTTACAAACACTTTGCAAGGAAAATTATGTGTAGGTGTCTGTAAAAATAGGGACAAAATTTGTGATTTTCCTGGTTTTTTTGACAAAACTGTAGCTTTTTTGTAAAAGTGCTTTGACTTTTTGAGTTGTTTTTACCTAAACAGTCATTCCTCAATACATTTGCACTCAAACCGCTTACACTCTGTATATTATGAAGTTTTTGTTTCTTTTGCATTTTATATAACGTAAAATAGTATTTTTTTGTAGGGGCACCTTTACTGTTTTTTTTTGCTTTCGAAGGAGACTTCGCTTTAGATGCAAGCGAAACTGATGATAAGGACGATGAAGTTGTTGTGGATGGGGTGGATTTGGGAGTAGTAGTCTTCTTTTTCAGATACGGCAACTTCCTTAGGTTTGGTTGCAGCCATAGTCTTTTTAGTCGTTGTTTTGGTGCCCCCGCAGCCGCCGGATTCTTTGTCGACTTGGGTTTATCGCTTCTGGAAGCTGCTCATTTTGCAGGTGACTTCTTTGCTCTACCTAGCCCCAGATTTTTTTTGTCGCCGCTGGCAGGTTTCGATGCTGAAGCTCCTGAAGGGGACGAAGCTGCCAATTTGAAGGAAACGTATGCACATTTACCTTTAGATTGAACAAAAATTCGTTAAAGCCTGTCTTTAAGTATTTCTTGATGAAAGGCGCTACTTTCTAGGCATCAACCTTGGAGTTGGCAGCACTATATTTCTTGATGGCTTGCAAAGATAATCCACCACGTTCCATTAAACCTTTGATAGCGTTGCTGACCATCTTAGATGTCGGTGAATGAGAGGGGTGAGCCCTTGGGTTCTTGGCTTTTTATTACTTCTTTGTCACTGTTTGGCTTTTTGGTGAAGAACGTCGCACGTATATGTACCTCTGTCTAGAGAGAATTAATTTAATTAAAGTTGACAATATTGGTTTTACACACAGACACACACACACACACACTAAGTCATTGACGAAGCATTTTCTTTTCCCATTTTATTTCTGTGACAGGAAAGTAAATCCTAATGAGCACAGAACAGAGGATATAATGAAAAACTTCAATAATGGTTTCGAATATTCTCCTCCAGTTTCAGAACTAAAGAGTATTTCATTTTCTGCCCAATCGACAAGCAACTTGAAGTAATTTCGGGTTAACGACAAAGCTCCTGACAAATCTATGCCAGCTATAAGTTGCAGGCTAACCAAGTGAGTTTCGTGTTTTATAAAATTGGAAAAGGTCCATGAAAATTCGATTTGTAGAATACAGATGAGAAGTTGTTAATATACTAGAATTTGAATTTTTCGTTATTTCATATGAATGAATGCTTATTGTACTGGTATATGAAAATATCGATTTATTTATGAAATTATTTTGTCCTAACAGGTTTCAGTTGTTACTAAATTTTCAGTTGATGCAAATTGTCAAATAAGACCATAGTAGGTATAATAAGTAATAGAGTACTACTGTTCTATGATTAGGTCACTTGCACAAATTATGGTGGAGATTACGAAACGGTATTAGCAGGAAAAGCAATGAAAACACTAAAGGACCCCGCACATTCCTTATGGAAAGTGGGGCCCGGCTGAATTTGGCTGAAATTTTGACATTTTGTAGATCTCAACAAATGACTGATGGTTTTCAAGTTTTGGTTAATTTTATATTTATGTCTAAATGCTTCTTGGGAAATAAAACCATAGTTTAAAGAAAATTGCTGTATATTCCAAACGTTTTGGGGTCTAGATCAGACCCCGATGTCAATGGTTAAGAAACTACGGATTAAAAAGGCACAATTCTAAGATGTAAATTAAAATATTTGACAATGTGTATTATTTGATTTTTGACGTAACTAAGAGAATTTTATTTGTAATATACAGGGTAGCACAGAAATTTCTAAAGATCGTATAATCATAAAGTTCCTTTCAAATTGGCAGAATTTGAAAGGGAGATCTTCAGAATTTTATGTGGCGCTCCTAGGTGCGACTTTGTTATAAGATAGTGCATTCGCCAAAAATGCGACCAAAGAACTTTGTTGATTCATAAAATCATAAGGGAAAACCACGAAGAGCTGAGTTGATATACAGGGTGTAAACGGTTTGAGTGCAACGATTTTGAAGAACAATACTGCAGGCAAAAATAAATCAAAAAGCTTCATAACATTTTCTAAAATAAACTATTGTTTTGCCAAAAAGAACACATAAAGTTAGATTTTATGTAGCCCTTGCTACAGTGAATAATACAATAATTTCGATTTCAAAATGTCGGTAAATCTAAATATGTAAATACTCAATAGCTTATACATCTTTAATAGCCACATTAAAATGAAAATTGATTATTTAAACTCGAAATATGCTTTTATAATTTAGTGTAAGTTTCTCTGAATAGATATAGCAATGTGGCATACAGACCAAATTATTTACTACATTTTTTACTTTAACGACGACTGAGAGTTACGATTGTTTTATGCGATTTCGATTCTTGTAAATAAGAATAGATAAACGGTAAAGTGATTTGTCTATGTGATGTAGACTTCGTGGTTTGCTTTCCATTTAATATATTTTTTAAATAAATAAAATCGGTTGTGATTAGTGTGTATGTTCGAAAATTAAGAATAGTGCGACAGTATTTATTTGTGATAAATAATGGCCGATTATACAATTAGGGAAAGACATGACATGCTCTTAATTTATGGGGAAAGCAGACGTAATTGCAGAATAGCAAGAATGTTATACAGGGAAAGGTTTCCATACAGACGCCTGCCCAATGCTAGGACATTCGTAGCTGTTTCGCAGAGGCTTCTGGAAACAGGTAGTGTAATACCAAAAATAAACAATCGCGGACCACAGCGACATAATCGTATCTTAGCTACTGAGGATCAAATACTAGACCTTATCGACATCAACCCATATCGTAGCACACGGAGTATTGGAAGTGAGCTGCAAATTTCTCACATTGTTGTTCATAGAACATTACGGGAACAATTGCTCTATCCATATCACATGCAGCGGGTTCAAGGGCTTTCAATTGATGATTTTCAACCAAGACTCAATTTCTGTCGTTGGTTCCTCAGAAAACATCGACAATTTCCTAATTTTGTGAACAATATTTTAACAACAGATGAAGCAAGTTTTAATAGGTATAATAAATTTTCATAATACGCATTCGTGGTCGGAGGTAAATCCGCACGAAATACACCAGTCAGTTTTTTAACACCAATTCTCAGTTTGACAGGTGAGAATTACCTTTATTTTTTGAACAACACGCTACCAGATTGGTTAGATGAAGTGAACCTACAAACACGTTCCAATATGTGGTACTTACATGACGGAGCATCTGCCCACGCAAGTCATCTAGTTGTCGACTTCTTAAATAGAACATTTCCCCGTCATTGGATTGGTCGAAACGGACATATACGTTGGTCAGCAAGATCTCCTGATCTCAATCCTTTAGATTTCTACTTATGGGGACGCATGAAAAGTAAGGTTTACACGACTCCAATTATTGACGAGAATGACCTTAGAGAACGCATTTTTGACGCTGCTGACAAAATCCGAAATATTCCAGCAATTTTTTCTCGCATACGTGAAAATTGGATTAAACAGTGTCGTGCTTGTGTCGATAGTAATGGTGGGCATTTTGAACATTTGCTATGAATAATCCGTTGTTTCAACTCAGTTCTATCATTATAATACATTCGGTAGGATTACATATTTACTTGTCTAATATAAATAATATTAATTAAATCAGTAATAATGACTCTTCGAATAATTTAACTGGTAAAAAACTACATATACAGATCTCTTGAGTTGAATATCATATTTACCCAACTTTGTATAATTGCATAAAAGAAACCGCCAAATACAAATTCTAATTGCAATACCTTGTATTAAAAACGTAAATATTTTCGAACAAAATATTTCATACATTTTTATTTAATTCTAAGGTCAATATCATCAGTCAATACAAAAACACAGGTGTTTATATTTTGTCGGCGTAGTCATTCCTTTATTATTCGCGCTATGAGTGAATCTGCTTCGAACGCGAGCGACTTTGCCGGATTGACAATAATTTACTTAATATGTTTTAGGGATTTTCTTGGTTATTAAGGCCTACTGACCATAGCGGTATAAGAGTTTTTTGTTTAATTTGGTGTATACTACCTCCACCTAAAAAATATGCACTCAAACTATTTACACCCTGTATATATATGAGGAACTACTGGGAGTATTAATGTGAAAATTAGTATACAGGGGGTTTTCGAGGAGCCGGTTTTAGTTAGAATTCGACTTCCGGTTCTACCGAAAGTGGACCCAAACTTTTTTTTTAAAGGAATATCCTGTTAAATGTCTGAATAGGTCCGGTTAAAAGATATTACAACTTTTTGAAAATTTTGACAGATCCAGCTCTTCACAAAATATTATTTTTGTGGAAGCAAATTGGGCCAGATCAAAAAGTACCAGAATTTGCCTGAATAAAACTTAAAGCTTCCTAAATCTTTGAAAACTGTTTAAAAAAACGGAGAGCTCAGAAATTGATACTGGATCCGAATATCGTATAACTCATTTTTTTCAAATGGGAATTCCATTTTTCCTCAAAACAATTGGAATCTAAGCCAAAAAGTAGGACTTTATGCTTACAAGACTAAGCGAAACAGTTTTTATATTAGAGATATATGAATTATTAGTAGGCATTTTTGAAGGAACCGACAAGAAACGTATATACATTACTTTACTTTCTTAATCATTTATGTAGAATTTGATATGGTTATAAAAAAATATGTAAAACCTTTCCCTTGCCATAATTTCCTGGCAATCTCCCTTTGTTGTTAGCCGTGCTGCATTGACAATATTTCATATTCGACCCCAAATAAAAAAAAAACTAAGGAGTGATATCGGGAGAACCAGTGGGTTGTCGATGAGGTCCATTATTCTCTATCCAACGATCTTCAAAATGATTGTCTAAAAAGTTATTCACAGGTGCAATATTATGAGGTCGTATTGAGACCACAGCTGATCAACTCTAATGGATGTAAGCCATTTTCTAAAATTTCGAGATATCTCTCACCTAAAAATAATATGTAGATTAGTATCACTTGAGTAATGTAATTGAGTATTCCATAAATTTTGCCTCATCCGTCCAAATCATTTTGTGTACAAAATGTTCGTCTTCCTGAATTTTGATTAATATGAATTCGAAAGATCATTCCGTCAACGTAACTCAAAGTTACGTCAAAAATCAAATAATACACATTGTCAAATATTTTAATTTACATCTTAGAATTGTGCCTTTTTAATCTCTAGTTTCTTAACTATTGACAACGGGATCTGATCTAGACCCCGAAACGTTTGGAATATACAGCAATTTTCTTTAAACTGTGGTGTTATTTCCCAAGAAGCACTTCTACAATAATATCCTAATTTGATTGAGATTGTTTTTAGGAACACAACACCTTTAAATAAAACATATTCAAATATGATCTACACAAATTAACTTTCTTAGAATATATTGATAATTTATATTTAAAAAAGAACCGAATGTCTTTAAAAGTTTTACCCACTTTCAAACTCATAAACTCATTACCTTCTCTCCAAATTTCAGTAGTCTGCTCTGTTTATACCACAATACCAAAACACAGAACACAATAATCACAGAACTCAAACTTCACGCTCGAGACGTTCACTCGAAAACCGATGGCAATCAAATCCAGCTTGATAAATACGATTTGAATGTGAATCGCAAAAGATTAATATCGTTCTCAATACACAGAAGCACAATTAGTATTTCATACAATAAAAGTCAATATAGTAAAATTAGTGTACACACACTAACTAAATTATCTCAATTAGTGGAACAGTTTGCACAAAGCCATATCGTTTTGTTCATTATCGCCGATTTGACTTTCCACCGCATTACGATAAACATACTCCTTGAGGAGTTTAACTGAAACAAAGTTGCTCGAATAAATTTTCAATTGCTGTCGAAAGTTTGTTGTGTCTATATGAATTTGAGAAGCTATGGTTTCGATTTAGTAGGCGATTTAAATCATCAAACGATTATTATAGTTGAAGCTTTAATTCACCCAAATTATACAATGTGGAACAGCCAAATACAATAAAATCGATAACGAATAAAGAAGGACGTGATGGAAAATAAATTAAAAAAAAACAAAAACCGACTTCAAAATAAAATTAATATTGTATATACGGAACCCTAATAATAATGACTATTATTACTAACATACTCACTGACAAAGAAACTGGAACACCCAAAGCATATTTTTAAATTTAATATTCAATAATCGTGTTTGTATCTCTTATCGTTTCTTAGATAGCAATGTTTTCGATTCATATGTGAGCCACCCTGTTTACTTTGGTGGAGTCGCTGCAGCCGTATTCTGTAAGTCGTTATCGTTATAAAATAACGATGGGATGCAAAATTATTGAGCGTTTTGTGACTCCGAAACGCTCTTTGCGTTATAATGACATATGGTTTGTTCCAAACGACAATTTGCCAACTGTTTGAAAAGTTTTCAGTAAACCAGCGACCTCGACAGTTGGCTTTGCCAACACCCAATTGGCAGAGAGTTTTTCTGTTAGAATTATTGGCAACTCTGGACTCTACCACAGAATAATCAAACCCAGAAGCGAAACTCTTGTCGGAACCTAGATGTTTTGGGGGTCAAAATTTCGTGACCTTGAACAGAATCGGCCATTACTTTGATAGTAACAATATCCAAATATAAGGACGAATTCGTATTAAAAGGGGAACAACATATTTGAAAAATGTAAGTTTTAGAGGCATTTGAATAAAAACAATTAATCAGAAGTTGTGTGAGAATAAAGGTTAGTGTTTATATATCTGTGATATACCAAACGTTACACTCAAATGGTGTCGAAGTAATAGGGCCAACTCGCAATCTTTTTAGGACCCTGGCCTGACCTCAACCAGGCTCCTATTCGGAAAGGAGCTGCGATTACCCTGCGATTTGGCATTTGGCTCCCCCGAAGACCTTCCCAAGATATCGACGATTATGCCGACCAGCTCCGACATAACATGTAGGCAATACACGAAGTAGCTCGAACGCATATGTTGGCCACCAGTGACCGGATGAAGACGCGATACGACCTCAAGGCCAATTCAGTCGGGTTCCAGGAGAGAGACAAAGTCTGGCTGTACAACCTCCAACTGAGCAAGGGTAAATCCCCAAAGCTTACACCCGCCTGGGATGGTCCATACGAGGTGGGCAAGAGGCTTAATGACGTCGTCTACGGGATTCGTCGAAAACCCAAGGCTAAATTGAAGGTGGTCCATTTAGATCGACTCGCTCCCTACCATGGAGGGGATGTTTCTGATCGGGACCATCAGAATTAAAGAGGGCAGTGTTACGAAATTTACCTAAAGCCGACCCTGTTTCGTTTCAGTACGACAACAAACGCCTTGAGATAAAAAAAACGGTTATCGAAAAGACTCGGCAGCGGAAGGAGTGATGATTGATTTTACGAGAATTTTCTATGCTGGCCTTATAAAGGAAGCAACCACGATGGAGAGGCAGTCATACCGTGACGACTAGCGTATATGGGAATGTTATTGTGATATTTGAATCAGCTGTTTTAATGTAAATAAAGTTCTAGAAAAGTGAAAGTAAATATTAGTTTTATAATTTTAAATTGAACCCACAGACTTTACAACAGTATATTTTAATTCTCAGTTTTTTTGACAACCTGACCTTACTTGTATACCTCTTTCTGATGCAATCGTTAATAATAAACAAATTTTATAATATTTAGTGCTAGTAAGGCGAGCCTTGCCATAGTTGGGTTATGTTTGATAATTGATATTTAGCTGAATATTTTGTATATGTAAGTAACATGTGTTTAACAGATTCTTTGTGAGTAATAAGCTTTTGTAGCTTTTACTCTGAGGATAGGGTACATTTTTTAACATCAAAATAATATTATAATACTTCATAATTCTGTGGTTCATTGAACCTACTCTCAAATTAATGGCTTAGTCACACATGCACAAAGAAATTTGTATCTGGCAGCAACGGAGAGTTTCGCTTCTGGGTTTGATTGTTCTGTGTCTCTACGAACAAACTCGTTTCGATCAGAACGAGTTACAGAATACGGTTGCTGTTAGTGGCTAAAATAATTCTATGCAACTGTATATAAGTGAAAAATTCTAGAGTTCTGCAAAACCCACATTTTATTTTTGAAATTCCACCACACTGTCACACGTTTGAAACGTTATACATCAGTACAATGCACTCCGTCCTGAACAAACGTCATTATTAATGAATAGCTACAGGATCTATAGTACGGTATCGTATTCTCTGCTTTTGTCCTCATTTGAATGACACAGCATTCAGTTTTTTCAAACCGAATAAACACTCCGGAACCGTTCTCGATCTCTAATTATACCCCGTCCAACCTTGGCTAAATTTGTAGTTCACTTGCCCTTTGTGGACTTCCGCAAAAGGGTTCGATTTTCTAAAGACCGTGATCTGTTCGGTTTAATTAATTTTCAGAGTTTTGCGTTGAGGATGTTTTAGAGGGATGTCCGAACACAAAGATACCTTTGAGTTCGATAGCGAGTATTTGAGGATAACTTTCAGTTAATCTTTATACGATCCAAACCACCAATTAAAGAATTGATCAATCCCCTTTTTTGAACATTGGAAAATAGAATTTCACTACTATATATCACGGAAAATTACATTCTTTGAAATAATTTGACTTTGATAATTTATAGTTAGAAAACGAATTTATCTCGAGCGTTAAATTTGTAAATATGTGATAATAAAACATTTTTAAAAAAATTTAACCGACTTCCACCTATAACTAAAAAGCTAAAAATAATTATAACAAAATACAACTCGAGCAAATAAATAACACATTCAATGTTGTAAGGGAGTAAAAAATATAAATATTAAAAGGTGATCATCTGTACAAATTAATTACCTACCAATCTAGTATATTTTTGAAGTTGGTGCCAAGTAAATCTAAAATCCTTCATTGCGTACTTATCTACTAATTCATCAAACTTGATTGTTGCTTGGCACCGACTTCAAAAAATATACTAGATTGGTAGGAAGGTAATTAATTTGTACAGAATGAGCACCTTTTAATGTTTACATTTTTTACTTCCTGGATAGGTACCTAACAACATTGAATGTGTTATTTATTTGCTAGAGTTGTATTTTGTTATAATTATTTTTAGCTTTTTAGTTATAGGTCGAAGTCGGTTATATATATTTTTAAATGTTTTATTTTCAACTTTTTAGTATTTTTGAACTCAGGTAGTTTTCATTCTTTATTTTTTATTTTGTATGTATAACCTTAATAGACAGGACCAGGTAACATCGAAAGCCTCAACATTACACAATGATACATTTTCATTTAAATTGAAAGTTAAATGTTTACGAACAAAATGTACTAGTACGCGTTGACTTAATAAGCCGAAAATATATTTATGCCTTAAGGACCACGCCATGTAACCTTTTTTTTAAACTTTTTTGACAACTCTATATAACAATAGATATTTTCACTCCACTCTATGTACCAACCATCCTGTGCATACGACTGCCCACGGACAAGCATAAATTTGTTAGCTGCCTTCTGTAAACTATAGGACACAGTAGAATCTATCCCATATTTACGCCCGCCCTATATTTTAACCATAGTATATAACTCTTTGTGAGCTACCCCATAAATTATTTCATTTTTAACATTTTATATTATCGCCCTATGTAACATTAATTCCTGTCCACACTTTGTGGAACTTCTTATGGGCTATAAAATAAATAATTTCTTAATCACGCCGTATAAATATAATTCAACTCCAGCACATATTTCAACCATCCTGTATATGATTGGTTTACGTCCACAACATATAACAGTTTTTTAATCAACCTATATAATTTTAATTTCACATTTTTTCCAACATTTTTATACGATTAACCGTCCACTCCACCCTATATTCCAACCATCCTGTATACACGGCTAAACGGCCTAACCTATATTTCAATCAACATATAAATGCAACTCTATCACTTTACTTTCTGATTTTGTTTGCTGTAAATAAACACCCTGTATATAAACGCACCAAATAGCGATTTAGGGTTTGACATGTGTTGTCACTGAATTTTCTATTAGTCCTGAAGAATGTGACAACCAGAAGCACCGTTTACACAAAATGGAAAAATTGTCATTTAAATAGGTATTTGCCTGGTATACAAACAAAACAAGCTTGGTACTCATTGATTTAAGTAGCCGAAAATACTATGCTTTACTACCTATATGCTTGAGATGTAGATAGAAATTTTTCAAATTTGCAATTAAAACTTCCAGTGCCTAAAATTCCCGCACTATTACGTTGGAATTAAAATATTTATGAGGAAATGTCCCTTATGTCATTTCGATGAAATTTTTGATAAGAATTTTGGAATTTTCGGCGATTTTCTGCAAAATTGCAAGTTGCACGTCGCAGAAAAGTATATGAGATCATCTAGGGATCTTCCTTAATAGATTAAATGTTAAAAAACTATACACATCGATGAGGAGTTTTCGAAAAATTACCCAATGTGTTAGGGATATCGGTCGATTTCCATGCACGCATGTCTTCATTCACAAATTTCATCACCTTACCAATAGAATTCTTTTCCAAAATTTGAAGTTTCACCAATCCGGATGTATACTCTATTAAACAAGACCATATTAATACAAAACGGTTCACCACAGGAGAAGAATTCAGGTAACATACATACAAAAAAAGCGACACGAATTAATAACCTCCTCTTTTTGGAAGTCGGTTAAAAACTTAACTACGCTGTTTTGAATATCCGATAAATTTCTTGTTCGGTCGACGCCTAAGGGAATATCAATCATTAATAGTCTATGACAAGTAGCACTTTAAGGTAATAATTGCAAGAATTTTTTTCACTTATTTATGTGGTTTATGTAAATGTAAAAAGAAACCCGCTTAACATACTTCAGATTGTACTTCCATCGTTTCTATTCCTCTGCCGACTGCGCCAATTACTTCAATTGGTCGTCGCCCCCAATTTGTGTAATTTTATAACGTCCACCGACCGTTGCTGACTGCAGTCTTCTTCACAGACGATCTTCCGGGAATTCTCCACCCTCAGCAGCTTCTACTTGACATAACTACATATTGGAATACACACTGAGACCCAATAGAGACTAACTACAACCTTTGTTTCATTTTTTATTCTCTTTCGATGCCTTTCTGCTCAGAAATGGAGATGGCTATAAAATCGTTGTGTTTATATGGCAGCTTACAAAGCAGTGTTGAGGGAAACCCTTGGCGGAAAGTTTCCCGTGTGCATTTTTAAATGAGTGAGTGCGCTTTGTGTAATAGTGAAGGCCTGAAGTAAATTTTGACCTTTGTTGGTGTAATTTTCAACAAAACTGTCAGCTTTTTTTCATGTGTCGGCTGCAGAAAAGTGTTGTGTTGCCAGGAAAAATGAAATTCTCTTTACATACAGGCAGGTAGTGTTAAATAACAAGAAAGAATAACATTGGTCGGCACTACTTTTACTAAATGAATAAATAACTATATGAATAGTCCAGTCAAGTACCATTTTCCCGTGTGATTTGTACAAGCAACACCGATTTTCGTAAAAAATTACCACTTCACAAACCACTTGACTTATTTTAAATAGGCTCAGAAAGTTTGACCAGTTTAAAGTAAATTTTAAAAAAAGTCGAGCCTTAAGAGAACATTGTATTTTGGTAATTTTTCCAAAAATTCTGATTTTTTTTCAAAATAACTTAAAAACTATGAGAGATGAGCAAAATTTTGTACAGTACAAAATTGTAAGTTTTGTTGTTTTAAATTTATGATTATTTTTTTTGTAGGATAAAAGTAAGTTAGATATGAGCATTTAAAGTTTGTACAAGTTCGTAAAAAGTAGTGTTAAGCCACCCTTTCAGCTCAAGTCCTTTCAAAAATAAGGGTTAAATACATTTTCAATGTACATGAGCTTTTATGAATAAAAAACCATCAAATTGGTGATTTGTGAAGTGGTAGCAATTAATTTCAAATGGGGAGGTATTTAGGGGGTAATTTGTAAATTTTTTTGTCATAACTCGCTTAATTTTCATGCTAGAGTTTTAACAAAAACCAAATTAAAGGATTTTTCAAACACTATAAAAATATATTTATTACTTTTTCCTAAAAATACATTCCTTGGTGAAAATGTTATTTGACAATTGTTTCGCTCTGATGACAGGCTTCGTCAGAATTAAATATTAAACTAAACGCTAAACATCTGAATATATTATATAGTGTTGTAAGATAATAATGAGTATATAGGTAGAAAGCACAATATGTTTACTGTATAATATTAGATTATTTATTAGAAGGAAAAGCAGTGTAAGCGGCAAAATTGCCGATGGAACTGCAACATAGAATACCATTTGAGTAAGAAAAATTAGATGAATTATATGGGCATAGTATTGACATATCGATCATATAAATTCTTAAAAGATTTTATGGATGTAGCATTCACTATTTCGGAGGGCAGCGCATTCCATGAACTTATGATTCGGTTGGATATGAAGAATTGTCGACACAACTTATAAAATCTTTCCGGGCATAATTTTAAATTATGACCTCTAAGACGGCTGTTCGGATTAATTGTGAATACATTTAAGTTCACCGAATAAAAACCATGAATAATGTTATAAGTTTCAAAAAGATCACCAAGCAATCGCCTGTCTGTAAGTGAAGTAATGCCCAACTTCTCTAGGCGTTCCTCGTATGGACAATTACGAAGGGCAGGGCACAGTTTTGTGATTTTACGTTGAGTCTGTTGAAGTAAATGAATATATTTAGCAAAATATGGATTCCATACGGGAACTGCAAATTCAAGTGTTGGACGTATATAAGTTTTGTATATTTTACATAGCAAAGTAGGAGACACATTTTTAAAAACCAAAGAAATTATGTATCCCATAGAGTTGGCTTTTTTGTTACTTTGGAAATATGAGCAGACCATTTCAAATCAATCAATCAATTAATCCAAGGTCTCTTTGGGTAATAACATTTGGAGTGTTACTAATAAAGTAATGATTATTTGGGTTGTTGTAACCAATGTGCAATACCGAACACTTTTCGGAACACTAATGGATTCCAGAAAAAATTGTGAAGGTAAATATTATTAATATAATCTTGAATTTTGTTTTATATAAGTATATTAAGATTAAGTAAGGGAGACATATTTGTATCAGTTTGGTCATTTAAAAAATGTCGCGAATTTTTATTTTTATTGGTCTCAAGTGATTTCTAAAAGAGTTATTTTTTTAGTAGTTTGTGGAATTTGATTTTCATTTAATAAATGGTCGGCAAATGTAGATATGTTGTATTTCTGATTTTCAAAGGCTTTTAAATGTTCAGACCATCTTGTTTCACATGAGCTTGTATAAGTTACTGAATAACATGATTGGCTGTCCAAAGCTATTTTCTCAGGTTGGAATTGTCATTCCTAAGGTTGTATCTAGGCATACGAGACCGTTTGAGTGCAAACGAGCTCGATCTAATATCTTATTTAAAGCTCCAATATATTTGATGAGTAATAATGCTAATAGAGTCTCAGAGGTATGTGATTTATTCAACTGCTCAACATACGAACTGAAAAATAAAGCACTCTTGTACTTTTAGAGTGAATATTTCATCCACGAATTCTTCAATTTATTCATTATCTCTATATCTGTTGTAACCCATTGTTCAATTTTAAGTGCATATGTATGTATTTACTTTGTAACTAATTGTTTCTTTTTCTTTGGTCATTTTTAAATTTCTTTTATACATATTTGTATTCCAATTAGTTTTAGTGTTAGTATAATTTTTAGGGTTCCTTATATACAATATACGGATACCCTTATAATATCACTCAGGATTTCTGCCTCTGTCACATCACAGCAATTTTCTCCTAAACTACTGGACGGAAGAGGTTGACGATTAGGAGTACATATCGTAAATGAAGAAATTTTGATTTTAGGGGTACTTCTGGGGGGGAAAACTAAAAACATCGACCGTTCCCCTCCCCTGATCTCCGAAACTACAGAGCATAAAATTTTGAAAAAAAAAGGAAATATGGAACGTTGTCCGAACTTTACAGGAAAAATAAGGAGAAACCATTAATATTAATTTTGGGGGGCAATTTATAGAATTAAATAAAAATTTAAAAATAGAAAAAGTTTCAAACGCATCATGTAATATATCAAATGAAAGGTCTCATTCTGAGGAACACAAATATATTTTTTCATATTTTAAAAAAATATATATTTAAAAAGATATATATAATTAATTAAATATACCAAAATTTACCCATCCCCCCCTTATCTCCGAAACTAAAAAACGTAAAGTTTTGAAAAAAATTAGAGGTATAGGTTCTGACCTGAAGTTTACTGGAGAAACCTCTACTTTTAATTTTGGGGGGCAAATTACAGAATTAAATGGAAAATATAAAATTAAAACTGTTTCTAACCCATCATGTTATATATCAAATGAAAGGGCTCATTACGACGAAAACAAATATATTTTTTCATATTTTTAAAATAAATTAATTAAAAGATATTAACAAAAATATAAAAAAATTTACCCATTCCCCCCCTTATTTCCGAAACCATAAGCTGGACAATTTTGAAAAAAAATGGAGGTATAGCCCCTCACCTTAACTTTACTGGAAAATAAGGAGAAATCCCTAATATTTATTTTGGGGGGCAAATTATAGAATTAAATGGAAAATATAAAATTAAAATTGTTTCTAACCCATCATGTTATATATCAAATGAAAGCCCTATTATGACGAAAACAATTTTTTTTTCATATTTTAAAAATAAGTTAATTAAAAGAAATTAACAAAAATATAAAAAATACCCCCTCCCCCTCCCTCTCCTCCTCTCTCCCTCTCCGAAACCGAAGCTGAAAAATTTTGAAAAAATTGAAGTATAGCCCCTCACCTAAACTGTACTGAAGTAATAAGGAGAAACCCCTAATATTCATTTTGGGGGACAAATTATAGAATTAAATGGTAAATCAAAAATTATAATTGTTTCGAACGGGTCATGTAATATATCAAATCACAGGGCTCATTATGACGAATACAAATATTTTTTTTAAATTTTTTTTAAATGAATATTTTAAAATATATTAAAAAAATATTTTAAAAAATTATTCATTCTCCCCGTTATTTCCCATACCATAAGACCTCAATTTTTTTTGCTTATAGGAAAAATATGAAAAAAATCCCTAATTAAACCGAAAATAAATTTTTAGAAAACCCCCATAGTAATTTTAGGGACAAATTATACAATTAAATGGAAAATAAAGATTCAATTTTCAAACGCATCATGTAATATATCAGATAAAAGGATCATTACAAATATATCATATTTTTAAATCATTTGTTTAAAAGATATTAACAAAAATATTAAACATCCACATAATTCCCACTTTAGAAACTACACTATTTAAATTTTGAAAAATATATTTTATTTATATTTTTAAATAATTTGAATTTCAGATTAAATAATTTATAATTTAAAACTTGACCTATTTTGCCCTTTATCTTCCAATCTACAGAGCCTCACAACTCAGACAGTAGATTATAAAAGGCATCTCTGAAAGTTTATTAGTAAAATAAAACTCTAATGTTACTTTTTGGGGGCCAAATTAGAAAATGAAATAGATATGTATTCTAATAAAAATCAAGCGAATGCTAAAGCAGATAAAATGAAAAGTCTATGTGTGGAAAATCAAAGTGTTTATTTTTTATAAATTTAACATTCTTCCTTTAAAAGATATAAGGGTACATATAAGAAAATGCACTCATTCCCTGCTTGTCTGAAACTGGAATATTTGAATCTTGAAGGTGGTACGGAACCCTAAGTATGCGAGGCCAACTCGCACTTGACCAAATTATTTATATACTTTTTTCTGTCATTTTTATTTATTTTTAATTACTTCTGTAAATGGTTTTTACTGTTGGGTAATAAAGGCTTTATGATTATTAAAGGCTTTATTATTATTTTAAGCTAGTTAAAGTCCATTTTTTTTAAATATAAATTATTTCTTATTACATTCCCCTTGTCACAGCATAAATGGCAACCAACTTGACTCTTTTGATATCATTTTGCTAACCGTATTAAAAGTTAAATTCTCATATGCAAATACAACCTGCCTGGCAGAGACTTAATCAAATTCTAGTTATTGAATCTTCTCGTGCTGAACACGTACAGCGACCAACTTGTATGTGTACGAACAATCCATTTAATGGAGATCATACAGTGTCTAGTAGTTCTGAATGTGTTATCGCGGTCTAGAGGTTTGTGCCTTCTGCTGAAATGGGAATACTGTGTCCCATTGCGGCGGGATGAAAATAATAAGAACGTATCCCTTTGCGATGAGCAGCCGGCGATCTCAAAACGGATTGCTTTTGATGTTCACCAAGTAATTAGCTAGAGAGAACTAGTTTAATGCTGATTGTGAGGTGTGACGTTTTATCCAAAACTACTTAATTTGCAAGGATTTTTTGGAAAATAATAGTACACTTGTAATAATTAGCTGTATATGGTGATTGAAAACGTTCCAAGGACGGAGTTTGACTTTGTAGCGTATGTTATATACAGGGTGTTACAACAAAAACGAGCTACCTGGAGTATTTCATAAAAACTCGTTACTTTTATGTTTTTTGGGCCAATAACACCACAATAGAAATAAAACGACGTATATTGCTGGAATACCAAACGTGTATTCTGACTTCGTTGTCAATGGCTTTATATTTATTGAAGTAGATTGCAAAATGAAAATTTGATTTATGACATTTAAAATTGACATTAGAAAATTTGTTGTTTTTATATATACAGGTAGCACAAAAATTCTAAAGATCATGAATTATAGTTAAGCAGGTTTCAAATTAGAAGAATTTGAAAGAGTTGTATTTAGAATTTATAAGTGGCGTTCCTAGGTACGACTTTGTTATAAGATAGCGCATTCGCCTAAAATGCGATCAAAGAATTCTATTGTTTCAGTGATCCCATTAACGTCATAAGGGAAAACCTAGGAAAAACCTTATGAACTATCCCGATATTGGGTTGTTCAAAAGGAGGTTACCATTAATAATTTCTTCCTTAATTGTCGGTAACCAGATACGATTAAATTCTACAGAAGTAGAAGCGATACAATCGTCTTCATTCAAAAGAATTAAGGCAGACTTTTTTATTTTTCGTTTTGTGTTATGTTGTTCTTTGTGAAGTATAGTTGAATTGTCAAATTGTATTTTATGGCCTAGGTCCCAAGCATGTTCACAAATTTTTGATTTTTCAATTTGTCGTTTCTTTATGTAATTCTTGTGTTCATTTATTCGTACGTTTAATGGTCTCGATGTTTGTCCAATATAAAATTTATTGCATTCGCAAGGAATCTTATACATGCAGTTTTTTGAGTTCTGGGTTTTGTTTGTTGGTTTTGTTTTCGATATTAAAGATTTCAGTGTATTTCTTGTTTGGAATGTTGTTTTAACATTAAATCTGTTGCCCACTGTTTTCACTGAATTTTCTATTAGGCCGGGAGAATGTGTAAACCAAAAGCATCGTCTTCGCAAAATGAAAAAAAATGCATTTAAATAGGTATTTGCCTGGTATACAAACAAAACGAGCTTGGTACTCATTGATTTAAGGAGCCGAAAATACTATGATTTACTACCTATATGCTTGAGATGTACATAGAAAATTTTCAAATTCGCAATTAAAACTTCCAGTGCCTAAAATTACCGCACTATTACATTGGAATAAAAATATTTATGAGGAAATGTTCGTTATGTCATTTGGATGAAATTTTTGATAAGAATTTTAGAATTTTCGGCGATTTTCTGCAAAACTGCAAGTTGCACGTCGCAGAAAAATATATGAGTACACTTAAGGATCTTTCTTAATAGATTAAACGTTAAAAAACTATACACAGCCATAAGGAGTTATCGAAAAATCGACTAAAATTTAAGAGATATTGGTCGATTTCCATGCACGCATGTGTTCATTCACAAATTTTATCACTTTTACCATTAGAATTCTTTTCCAAAATTTGAAGTTTCACCCATCCGGATATATACTCTATTAAACAAGACCATATTCATTCAAAACGGTGCACCACAGGAGAAGAAATCAGGTAACAAACATACAAAAAAAGCGAAAAAAAAAAATACGGGACGAATTAATAACCTCCTCCTTTTTGGAAGTCTGTTAAAAATATGACGCCATCACTTCCAGGAGTTTACTAATATTCATATTACAATTATTTCGCCGTATGAAATACCCATTGAAAGACTTGACTTCACAATTTTGTAACGGGGATGCAATACATTTAAAGAATAAATCCATAATATTCTATAATCTTGGTTAAATATTTTGAGATTATTACTCAACAGACATCACAGTTGCAGAAAGTTCGAAAGTTTCCAGAGTTTTAAAATCTTAAGTGTAAAGTTGGATGGCAATTAAACTTCTTGAAGGCTAAATATTTAATGCAATATTTTATTACTACTTCACTGAAGCAAGACTTAGTTTTGGAGTTTCTTAAACTTCTCGTCTTTCAAAAATGTAGGGATTAATATGATAATTAGCTACTAATAATCTCAACTTTATTTCTGTTTGTGAACTTTAACTGCCATAAATTTTTCAACAAGAAGTTTTATTGCATGAAAATGTTTCAAGTTTACGTTAGCATTTACTTATCTAATTATCTAGTTAATGTTGGTTTGGAAAGGCAGAAAAAAAAATCAAATTAAAAATAGTTAAGAAAAAGACATCAGGAAACGTAAAAAACAGCAATCAGTGTCACATAAATAAAATACTTTTAGCTGGGTATTAAAAAAAATAAAAAGAAAATGGGATTGCTTTCAAGTTCACTGTGCATCACGAAATCCGGAATTATAGGTATTTGGAGAATATTGGAGTTTATTGTAAACTGTCGTAAGTCTAAAATCGATACGTTTTCATGCGATTACTTGAAAATTTTCAATATTCCAGCTTAACGGTTTTCAATGTATTCGATAAGTGATTCCTGGAAAATATCCATAATGATGTGCTTTGTATTTAAATCCTGTATTAATGGTTTTTAAATTATATATGTATAGACATGAGATAACTTATTAAAACTACATAAGAAGAAGTTAGATACAAGGCACTATTTTTTTTTTCATACTCATACTACGCTAAGGTGAGTTAATGATTTTGATTCCCTTTAAACACTTTATCAGACAAATCACTTCCATTTGGGAATTGAAATAGGTGTATCGTGTATAAGTTGTTGGGCATTGTATATTTTTTGAATTGTCTCCCAACAACTTTTTGCCATAAATCTTAAATATGAGTTGCATATCTAATGTTATTTTAAATTGTTCATTTTTCTGTTGTGGCAATAAAATTATTATTATTCCCGACTTGACCATACAATGTATGGCATCACACTCCCTCTAAGGCACGCTAAGAGTGCCTTTAAGGGAAAATTCACTAAACCCCAGATATCCTAGATATCAAAAGGGTTTAGCTTTGTGGGAGCCCTTGCCAAGTTTTCAGGCCCGTGGCTGGAGTCGTGGCGGCAGCTTCCCATGAATTTCCTGACCGTCCGGGCTCTCCCTAACAGCTTTTTGCATTTGTTTGTAAAGATGTTCGTCCAGACCTAGGTATTTTAAATTGTTTAATAGATGTTTTGGGACTAGTCCTGTCGTTGATATAACAATTGGTACAGTTCGTGTGTTGTTCATGTCCCACTGAGTCTTTATTTGAAATTCCAAAGCTCTATATTTGGTAATTTTCTCAGTCTGCTTGACATTAATATTATTGTTGTTAGGAATTGCTATATCAATTAAAGTTGTTTTCCGAGCGACTTTATCTACCAAAACTATATCTGGTCTATTGTGAGCAACAGTCCGATCAGTCAGTATCGTGCGGTCCCAGTACAGCTTGTAGTTGTTATTTTCTAAAACAGATTCTGGTTTGAATTTATAGTGTGGTAATATTACCGACTGTGATAGTTCAAGTTTCAGTGCTGGTTCATGGTGCAGTATTCTAGCCACAGCATCGTGTCGTTCTTTGTATTCAGTTGCAGCGAACGCTTGACAACCTCCTGTGATATGCTGCTGGATAGATTCAGATTTTTGGCAACCATATCTACATCTGTCGTTGTTAATAGAAGGTCTTTAACGATGTACTTTAGATAGTTCTTAGTTAGGATTACTTGATCTTGGATTGCCAATATAAAGCCTTCCGTTTCAGGAAACATATGACCAGAGATCAACCAGTAGTTCGACGCTGTACTTTCGACATAATCTTGATTGACGTCATTTATATGTCTTCCATGAAGGGGCTTCTCTTTCCATTTCAGCAGTTTCTGATCAGTGGTCTGGTGGAGTAATTGGACGTGTTGTTGTGTCAGTCGCAGTGGTGGTGACTCTGTGTAGATCAGAAAATTCTGCGAGTTTCTGGAAATGACTACGCAAAATAGAAATTTGTTGATCTAATAGTTTGCTTAGATCTGCCAATCCTCTTCCTCCTCCATACCGTGGCAAAGTTGTACGTTCAACAAAGCTCTTTTGATGGTGATCTTGAGCTTTTGTTAGTAAAACTCGAACTTTTCGTTGTAATTTTTCAATGTCAATCTTGCACCAGTTAAGTATACCGAAAGAGTAACTGAGCACTGAACATTCATAGGTGTTAATAGCCCGAAACAGATTTTTACTGTTTTGTTTGGTTTTCAACAGTCGTCGTACCCTTCTATAAAACTCTGCCGTTAGGTCCTTTTTCATAGTCAAGTGATCAATACGTTGAGCCTGCTTTGTTCCAAGGTATTTATAAGTACGACCTTCCCCCATAAATTCAATTGAGGTGCCATCTCTCATTTCGGAGTGCCCCTGCTGTATTTTGCCTTTAACTATATTAATAATTCGGCATTTGTCTAGGCCAAATTTCATATGGATGTCACTAGAGAACCCTTCTACTATTTTAAGCATATCATGCAGCTGTTGTTTCGTAGCTACCATCAACTTTAATTCGTCCATGTATAACAAATGGTTTATCTTTAATGCTTGTACGTTGTTGTGTTTGAGACTGAACCCAAAATTTGTCGAGTTCAGTTTGTTTGAGAAAGGGTTCATAGCCAGGCAGAACCACAGCGGGCTAAGAGTTTCTCCCTGGAATATACCCCTTCTGATTGGAATGGGGTCAGTTTGTATCGAACAGTAGGCTTCATTCAGTGAGATTTTGCTTTGCCAGGTGGACATATTCTAAAAAGTTAATAATAAAATTATTCACTTTATAGAGTTTCAGTGCCTTATTGAGCCAATCATGTGGAACTGAATCAAATCCCTTTTTGTAGTCCACATATGCCATGTAGATATTCCGTCGCTTTGGCGTGGGCCTGATTGCAGACAACGGAATCAATTATCAGTTGTTCTCTGTAGCCCATCGAATTTTTCGCGCATCCCTTTTGTTGTTGAGTAATTATGTTTTTCAGCTCACAATGTTTGAATATGCGATGAATAATGCACGATATTATGAGTTTGTATAAGGTTGGAAGGCAAGTGATTGGTCGGTACTTTGCTGGGTCCTGTGTACATAGGTTGTTCTTTGGTAAGAGGTATGTAGCACCATGCGTAAGGAAACTAGGCATCTTGTGTGGGTGGGTAATTACGTCATTTATAAGGGCTGTTAGTGTTTCGTGGGTTGCCTAGAGTTTTTTCATCCAGTAATTTTGCATACCATCTGGTCCTGGTGCTTTCCAGTTATGGAGATGCTTCATTATATTGGATGTGTCTTATTATTTATTATTATTATTATTTGGGGTAAAAGTCAGAGCTAAGGATCAGTGCTAAGTAACAATCGTGACCATTTAGTAAAATTATGGCACTTTTTTAGTTTTATTTTATCGTATTCTTAGCTCTCTCTCTCTAATTTGTATTTTTTCTATATTATCCAGATATTTTTTAATTCTTTTTATTTTTTTTTGATTATAACCACTTTGTATAAGCGTAGGTCTAATTCACCCTACATTGCAACCAGCCTGTATAGGTTTTTCTGTATTGGTCACCCAATATAAATTATCTGTCTATCATTTTCTGAATCACCCTGTACAACTATAATAAGTCTTTACACGATGTTGCAACCGCCCTATATAAGTATTAATCCTCTCTCTCTTTTTTATTGTTTACATCACCCTGTATACCTATAATTTTCCTTTGCCCCATATATACTTCCTCACTATATAACATTGTCTTAACCACCCTCTCTAACTGTAATTCCACTCACCCTATATTTCAATCATCGTTTATATACCCTCCGCGCTATAAATATCATTACTGCTTATTTCAACCACCTTGTATACGCAACTACTTATGTGCAACCCAATAAAACATTTTTTGAATTTGAAGAACCCTGTATAACTTTAATTCTATTTCACCTTATATTTTAATCATACTATATATGGAACTGCTTATGTACCACCCAATATCACATTTATTTGTTACAAACACCCTGTACGATATACTTTCATGGCATATCTTGATATTTAAGCTAGATATTAAAATGAAAATATGAAATTAACATTGATGTTTACCGTGTTTAGCACATATTTTTGTGGTTTTCAGAAAAACTGCATGTTTTACGCGGAAAAATATACGGAATCAAGCTGGAACTTCTCTTTGTTGAATACGATTTAAAATATTCAAATTGGTTGAGCCGTTTTAGAGTGCATATTCATTGAAATTCATAGAGTTGAGTTCATTACTGCTACGTCTGATTTTCTGGAAAACCGTAAATCTTACGTCATAGAAAATTATATGTTACCTTAATAGAATACCGTTTAAATGATCAAAATTGCCTAAAGGCCGTAAGCCTTTTTACAAATAATTACAGCATGCATAAAAAAACGTTTCGAAGAATTCCATTTTGGACGACGGTTAAACATATTGAATTATCTCTATTGTGGCTTCTCTGCAAAATTTTTATGTTCATTTATTCGGACATTTCTTGGTCTAGAGTTTCTCCAACATAAAATTTATTAGATTCATCAAGCATTTCTTAAAGGTTTTTTAGTTTATGTTGTGTTTTTGGTATAAGTGATTTTAGTTTATTTTTAGTCTTGTAAGTGTATTAATAATAAACTAGTGGTCGCCCAGTGGTCGAAATTCGACCCTATTTCATGAAATTCTAAAAAGTATATTTTTATAAGAAACAGAGTTGTGGAGAAATCGGAGAAGTAGATGTATTGACCAACATTGTTCACTCATATTGACAAATCTATTGAAATACAAAGAAAATAAAATTGTAATCAAATATCGGTATTCGAAATATTTTTGACAAACGAATGACCCCCAAATTGTTAGCTGGACCCGCTCCTGGCAAAATATTCGATATAATAATTAGAAGATTGTTCTTTGCAACCTAAATAAAAGTTTTCGTCATTTGCGGTGTCAATCAAGTTTAGGAATATTAACAAAAAGAGAGGACCAACAACCCTAGAGGAACTTAAACATTTAATACATTTTCTATTGTTCGCTGTCTGACAATTTTTTACACAACACCTTCGGGAAGGTTGTGATAATAATATATTAACCAAATAATTAAATTCACATTAAAAACAGAATATTTAATATGAAAGTTACTGCAACGCGTCCGAAAAATCAATAATGATCTACTACATTGACTATTTTACCACTAAACAATAACAACGCTTGCATGCCACTTCCAGAAGTACATGCTCTAAGTATATATAAGCATCTAACGATCGGTCCCTCCACATATTAGTCAATGTTTTGAGTTTTCACGGTCTAACGGCGGCGGCACTCTCCGTTGTTTGGCGTTGACAGTATGAATGTAAATAATGAATTTTTATTATATTTTATTTAATGAATGAACCAATATTATAAATCAATATTAGCATTCTGCACTGAAGGTCGTCAGTAGCTACTAAACAAAACAAAAACGAAGAAAATCAGTTGAGAGGAGAAAATGGTACTTACCTTTTGTCTTTGCCTATTCATATATAGATTAGCCCTTCTGACAAATCCTGTATTTATGGGTGTGGTAGATTTTGTAGTGTCTTTGTTTTCAATGTCAGCAATACTTTGTGTTTACTATTGTTTATTGGCAAGTATTTTGTCTTAAATTTTGTTTCTTTTTAATTTTGATGTGGTAATTGTTCAGTATTTTTTGTTTTTTGTTGAATTCCTTAATACAAAATCAATTATTTGCTCTGTGATATAAAAATTCAACGAAAAACAATATGTGTGGGTTAACATTAGATTCAGAATACGGTAAATTTATAAAAAAGTTATAAACTCTTTAAAATCTGACATTTATATTTGAAATCATATATGAACTGACCGATATCTGATATTTTCCCAAAGTTTTGTACACGCGAAAGTTTGTTTTCGCTGTTCAAACTATGTCGGCATCAGCAGTTGATTTGAGTATATTTTTCGCAATATTTCATTATGAACTTTTCTGGGAATACAGTTCACGTCGGATTTTATCAAACTAAGTTGTGTTATATCCGCGAAAAATAAATATTTCCTTTAAATTTACTCTTACATTGCAAGTCTAAATATTTACAAGAAATAGTTTCCACCCACTTGGATAAAGAAAGCTTCATAATAAATGATCCCATAAAACTAATTCCTTCTTTTTCTATCATTGAGGATTTACTGACAAATTACGTGACTAGTATTGGCTCTAAACGGGACATTTTCAAACGTATATAAACTAGGCACGTAATTTCTGTATAAATCCTCAGTAATAGAAAACGGAGAAATTAAGTTTATTTAATCGTCGTTATTGGCTATAACAAACTACAAATCTAAATTCCTTCATTGCGTACTTATCTACTACTTCATCAAACTTGATTGTTGCTTGGCAACGACTTCAAAAATATACTAGATTGGTAGGTATTTAATTTGTACAGAATGAGCACCTTTTAATGTTTACATTTTTTACTTCTTCGGTAGGTAGCTAACAACATTGAATGTGTTATTTATTTGCTAGAGTTGTATTTTGTTAAAATTATTTTTAGGTTTTTAGTTATAGATGGAAGTCGGTTATATATTGTTTAAACGTTTTATTTTGAACTTTTTGTTTTTTTTTGGACTCAGGTTGTTTTCATTCTTCATTTTTTATTTTGTATATATAACCTTAATTGACAGAACCAGTTAACATCGAAAGCCTCAACATTACACAATGATACATTATCATTTAAATTGACAGGTAAATGTTTACGAACAACATGTACTAGTACGCTTTGACTTAATAAGCCCAAAATATATTTATGCCTTATGGACTATAGCATGTAACCTTTTTTCAACTTTCTTTGACAACTCCGTATAACTATAGATAATTCCACCCCGCCCTATGTACCAACCATCCTGTGCATACGACTGCCCACGGACAGGCATAAATTTGTTAGCTGCCTTGTAAAAACTATAGGACGGAGTGGAATCCATCCCATATTTATGGAGTCAAATCCGTCGTATATTTCAATCATAGTATATAACTCCTTCTGGGCTATTCCATAAATTATTTCATTTTTAACAGTTTATATTATTGCCCTGTGTAACATTAATTCCCCTCAGGACTTTATGCAACTTCTTATGGGCTATAAAAGAAATAATTTTTTAATCACACTGTATAAATATAATTCAACTCTAGCATATATTTCCACCATCCTGTATATGATTTGTCTATGTCCACATCATATAACAGTTTTTTAATCACCCTATATAATTTTAATTCCACATTTTTTCCAACATTTTTATGACAACAAACGTCCAGTCCACCCTATATTCCAACCATCTTGTATATACGACTGCCTATGGACCGCTATCATTCTACTCCGTTCTATATTTCAATCATCATATAAATGCAAGTCCTTCTATCACTTTACTTTGTGATTTTGTTTACTATAACTAAACACCCAGTGTATAAACGCACCAAATAGCAGTTTAGAGTTTGACATATGTTGTCACTGAATTTTCTATTAGGCCGGGAGAATGTGACAACCAAAAGCACCGTCTTCGCAAAATGGAAAAATTTGCATTTAAATAAGTATTTGCCTGCTATACAAACAAAACGAGCTTGGTACTCACTGATTTGAGGAGCCGATAATACTATGCTTTACTACCTATATGCTTGAGATGTACATAGAAAATTTTCGAATTCACAATTAAAACCTCCAGTGCCTAAAATTCCCGTACTATTACGTTGGAATTAAAATATTTATGAGGAAATGTCCGTTATGTCATTTCGATGAAAGTTTTTATACGAATTTTGCAATTTTCGGCAATTTTATGCAAAACTGCAAGTTGCACGTCGCAGAAAAGTATATGAGATCACCTAGGGATCTTCCTTAATAGATTACACGTTAAAAAACTATACACATCCATAAGAAGTTTTCGAAAAACCGACCAATATGTTGGGGATATTGGTCGATTTCCATGCACGCATGTGTTCATTCACAAATTTCATCACTTTACCAATAGAATTCTTTTCCACCAATCCGGATATATACTCTATTAAACAAGACCATATTCATTCAAAACGGTTCAACACAGAGGAAGAAATCAGGTAATATACATACAAAAAAAGCAAAAAAAAAAAATACGCGACGAATTGATAACCTCCTCCTTTTTGGAAGTCGGTTAAAAAAGATAGAGCAAAACTATTTTTCGTTTATTCTGTTAAGGGGAATAAATCAAACATATAGAGCTTATACTCAAAAATCATGTAGGCTTTTAGAACTTTTACTTGAACCCAAATATTGACATTTGCTATACCTAATAATAACTATTCAATAAAATATCGACGGTTTTTCACCTGTTCTCGACGCAAATCTAAACATTTTGGAAAAATAAATTAAGGAAATTACTCCACAAGAATATTACGCACGTCGAAAAACAAAATTTTACACCTTAGTAAGTGGAGCGTGTTAAAATGTGTTTACACACAAAATAATTCATCCCGACATGTTGTTGTGATCGTTTAATGGCATTCGAAATAATAGAATTGTTGAATGTTGTTTTTGTTATTTTACCTTGGACTATTAAGAAAATAATTAAATGCGATATCTAGAACAATCGAGTAATACGTTAATGACTGAGAAACTAAAACAAAACTACTATGTTTTCACATGTTTTAAATTCATTACAGAAAGTTTAAAAACAAATCAGGTTTTCAAATAGAAAAAAAGCTTTAACAGTTGTTTCTGCTAGCTTTTTATTTAGGTTGTAATGTTTTTAATTAAGCCTGTCTGTTTTAACATGTGTCAATCATTTTTCAGTCACTTAAATATATCCGATTTGGCTGAAATTTAGCATATTTATGTTTAATTCGGTTTCAGGTTAATACTAAGATACCACTGAGCTGATCTGATGATGGAGCCGGAACATAAAGATTGGAACTTCCTGGTAGCAAATGATATAACAGTCGAATTTGAGTTAGTATGATTTTAGGGTTCCGTATATACAATATACAGATACTCTTATAATATCAATCCGGATTTCTCCCTCTGTCACATCACAGCAATTTTCTCCTAAACTACTGAACGGAAATGAAGAAATTTTGATTTTATGGGTACTTATGGGTGGCAAAACTAAAAAAATTGACAAAGTAAAATTTTGAAAAAAAATTAGAGATAGTCATCTGAATTTTACCGGAAAAATAAAGAAAAACCTCTACTAGTAATTTTGGGGGTCAAATTGTCGATGCACTTTTTCCACTCTGATTGAGGTATCTCCAAAACATGCATTCTGAACGCAGCAACCACTTCTTCAGGTGTCGAAAAACGTTGACCTCTCAGTTTGTTTTTTACGTACGGGAATAAAAAGAAGTCACTTGGTGACAAGTCAGGACTATACGGCGGATGACTCATCAAATCGATGTTTTGAGTGGTCAAAAATGCAGTTGTTTGAGCCTATGTGTGAGAGCTCGCATTGTCGTGGTGAAGAGTGATCCGTCTTCGGCGGATGGTTTTCCTCATTTCTTGGAAGACAACTGGCAAACAAATGTTTGTGTACCACTCAGAATTGACTGTTCTGCGTTGTTGTAGTGGTACGGTTGCGACATGTCCAGTATTAAATGGAAAATATAAAATTATTTTTTTTAACACATGATATATTACATTATCAAATAAATTATTTTAAAGATATCTACAAAAATATATATTTTTTAACCATTCACCCTACCTTATCTCCGAAACTATATGGCGTAAAATTTTGAATAAAATAGAGATATAAAGCTTCACCTGAATTTTTCTGAAAAAATAAGGAGAATCTAGTCCTTCCTTTATTTCAATCTTCATATAAATGCAACTCCTTCTATCACTTTACTTTGTGATTTTGTTTGCTATAACTAGACACCCTGTCTATAAATGTACCAAATAGCAGTTTAAAGTTTGACGCGTGTTGTCACTGAATTTTCTATTAGGTTGGGAGAATGCGACAACCAAAAGCAAAGTCTTCGCAAAATGGAAAAATTTGCATTTAAATAGGTATTTGCCTGCTATACAAACAAAACGAGCTTGGTACTCATTGATTTAAGGAGCCGAAAATACTATGCTTTAGTACCTATATGCTTGAGAAAATTACCGCACTATTAGGTTGGAATTAAAATACTTATTAGGAAATGTCCGTTATGTCATTTCAACGAAATTTTTGATAAGAATTTTGGAATTTTCGGCGATTTTCTGCAAAACTGCAAGTTGCACGTCGCAGAAAAGTATATGAGATCACCTAAGGATCTTCCTTAATAGATTAAACGTTAAAAAACTATACACATCCATAAGGAGTTATCGAAAAATCGACTGAAATACTCCAAAATTTGAAGTTTCACTAATCGGGATATATACTCTATTAAACAAGACCATATTCATTCAAAACTGTGCACCACAGGAGAAGAAATCAGGTAACATACATACAAAAAAAGCGAAAAACTACGCGACGAATTGATAACCTCCTCCTTTTTGGAAGTCGGTTAAAAATGAAACAGATTATTTAGAAATTTCGATTAGAATAGAATTGTCATTTACATTTATTTGTTATATTATCCTACCGGTTAACAGCTGAATTATTTAATTTTAAGAAATTTCATGTTCACTAGATTTTTGTCTTTAATTTCCACTTATTGCCTCTTTGTCATACCTTATATCATTAAGCTATGCATTAAAAATGTGCTCATAAATAAAGTCCTATTAATTACATATGAAAAATATGTTGAATTTTGTTAGGAACTGAGACAATTGATCGAATTTCGACCACTGGGGGATCGCTAGTACGAATAAATCCCTAATATTGCGGGAAAAATATAGAATCAAACGGAAAATAAAACAATATTTTTTAACGCATCATGTAATATATCAAATGAAAGGGCCCATCAGTTTTTTCAGGACACTTCAGAACAATAACTCAAATTTAAACCATAATATAAATGTTTTAATCGTCCAAATGATTCTGAAGATAATGAACTTTTAATCTAAATTACTTTTGGCAATAAAACCATTTTTTATGTTCACTCGTACAAGTAAAGTTTTGTAGGAGTCATAACTTTCGCACCTAACAAACCCGCCCTAATTGCCTAATCACCGATTTCTTCTCCAAACGAGAGCCAAACCCCAATCATCTTATTTAATACGGTAACTCTTATTTAGCCGACATGTGCAATTTCGCACTTATTCATTGAAACAAAATGGAACCTGTCTGTTCTCATACGGGAGCTAATTTCCAGGAGACTAATTTACCAACACTCTACTGATTACCAAGAATTCAATTATTTCCCAATGCAGAAGACGTGAAATGAGAAAATACAGTGAACAGGTGTTCTCAAGCTTTTGACGCTAACATCCAGGTACTTTGTATCGTATAATTAGGGAAATAATATTAACCTACTGAGCTTGCTGTTGTTGTTTTACACTGAAATTTCGTGTATCGTGGTAACTGACAATTGTGCAGTCATATATCGTACGAAGTTGGAGCTTTGTTAGCCATTTTGTAAATTAGAATGCAGCCGCTAGGTAGATTTGGCTAATTTGAACAGACACTTCTTACATATTAGTCATTTCGGGCTTGCAATATACGAAAATAGTTTGTGGTAAGAAAGGTTATATCTTATTTAAGGTTTGAAAGGAAAAATATACAAACTGCATAAAACAGGCCGCACAAGAAGCTTCAGGCGAAATGAATACATCTAAGAAGACAGAGGTGGTAAATTTAGTTGGCTCGGTTGCCGAAACTTTGCCCCTGTATAACGTGTCCAAGCACGTGAATTTTAAATGAATTTGTTGAGAGAGAGAGAGAGAGAGAAAGAGAGAGACAGACAAGGGAGAGACAAGGGAGAGACAAGGAGAGACAAGGAGAGAGCAGGAGAGACAAGGAGAAACCAGGAGAGCTAATTAGAGCCAAGGAGAGACACATGCGAACGTAGCTGAAAAATATTTGCCTATTACTCTTTAATTACCATAGTACGTCACACGATTTGGAACGCAAGTCATCTAGAGATTTCAACTTTATGCCGTTAGTAAGTGAGCTTTTGAGTAGATTTGAAGCATTTCCTCATAACATATGTGTAGAGAGAGAGAGAGAGAGAGAGAGAGAGAGAGGAGGGTAGAGACAAGAAGAGTCAAGTAGAGAAAAGGAGAGACAAGGAGAGCCAAGCAGAGCCAAGGAGAGACAAGGAGAGCCAAGGAGAGCCAAGCAGAGCCAAGCGGATCCAAGGAGAGCCAAGCAGAGCCAAGGAGAGATACGGAGACACATGCAAACGTAGCTGAAAAATATTTGCCTATTACTCTTTAATTACCATAGTACGTCACACGATTTGGAATGCAAGTCATCTAGAGATTTCAACTTTATGCCGTTAGTAAGTGAGCTTTTGAGTAGATTTGAAGCATTTCCTCATAACATATGTGTAGAGAGAGATAGAGAGAGAGAGGAGGGTAGAGACAAGAAGAGTCAAGTAGAGAAAAGGAGAGACAAGGAGAGCCAAGCAGAGCCAAGGAGAGACAAGGAGAGCCAAGGAGAGCCAAGCAGAGCCAAGCGGATCCAAGGAGAGCCAAGCAGAGCCAAGGAGAGATACGGAGACACATGCAAACGTAGCTGAAAAATATTTGCCTATTACTCTTTAATTACCATAGTACGTCACACGATTTGGAGCGCAAGTTTTGATGCGCGTCAAGAAATCTAGATATTTCAACTTTATGCCGTTAGTAAGTGAGCTGTTGAGTAAATTTAAAGCATTTCCTCGTAACATATGTGTAGAGAGAGACAGAGAGAGAGAGAGAAAGAGAGAGCGAGCGAGAGGAGGGTAGAGACAAGAAGAGTCAATGAGAGAGAAGGAGAGACAAGGAGAGCCAAGCAGAGGCAAGCAGAGCCAAGGAGAGACAAGGAGAGCCAATGAGACCCAAGGAGAGCCAAGGAGAGCCAAGGAAAGCCAAAGAGAGCCAAGGAGAGCCAAGCAGAGCCAAGCAGAGTCAAGCAGAGCCAAGCGGAGCCAAGGAGAGCCAGGCAGAGCCAAGGAGAGATACGGAGATACATGTGAACGTAGCTGAAAAATAGTTGCCCATTACTCTTTAATTACCATAATAAGTCACACGATTTGGAACGCAAGTTTTGATGGGCGTCAAGAAAACTAGGGATTTCAACTTTATGCCGTTAGTAAGTAAGCTTTTGAGTGGATTTAAAGTATTTCCTCATAACATATGTGTAGAGAGAGAGAGAGAGAGAGAGAGAGAGAGAGAGGGGTAGAGACAAGGAGAGGCAAGGAGAGCCAAGGAGAGACAAGGAGAACCAAGCAGAGCTAAACAGAGCCAAGGCGAGACAAGGAGAGACAAGGAGAGACAATGAGAGAGAAGGAGAGACAACCAGAGACAACAAGAGACAACGAGAGACAAGGAGAATCAAGGAGAGCCAAGGAGAGCCAAGGAGAGACCAGGAGAGCCAAGGAGAGCCAAATAGAGCCAAGCAGAGTCAAGCAGACCCAAGCAGAGCGAAGCAGAGCCAAGCAGAGGCAAACAGACCCAAGCAGAGCCAAAGAGAGATACGGAGACACATGGGGAAACATGCGAACGTAGCTGAACAATATTTGCCTATGACTCTTTAATTACCATAGTACGTCACACGATTTGGAGCGCAAGTTTTGATGCGCGTCAAGAAATCTAGATATTTCAACTTTATGCCGTTAGTAAGTGAGCTTTTGAGTAAATTTAAAGCATTTCCTCGTAACATATGTGTAGAGAGAGACAGAGAGAGAGAGAAAGAGAGAGCGAGCGAGAGGAAGGTAGAGACAAGAAGAGTCAATGAGAGACAAGGAGAGACAAGGAGAGCCAAGCAGAGGCAAGCAGAGCCAAGGAGAGACAAGGAGAGCCAAGGAGACCCAAGGAGAGCCAAGGAGAGCCAAGGAAAGCCAAAGAGAGCCAAGGAGAGCCAAGCAGAGCCAAGGAGAGATATGGAGATACATGTGAACGTAGCTGAAAAATAGTTGCCCATTACTCTTTAATTACCATAATACGTCACACGATTTGGAACGCAAGTTTTGATGGGCGTCAAGAAATCTAGGGATTTCAACTTTATGCCGTTAGTAAGTAAGCTTTTGAGTGGATTTAAAGCATTTCCTCATAACATATGTGTAGAGAGAGAGAGAGAGAGAGAGAGAGAGAGAGAGAGGGGGGTAGAGACAAGGAGAGGCAAGGAGAGCCAAGGAGAGCCAAGGAGAGACAAGTAGAGACAAGGAGAACCAAGCAGAGCTAAACAGAGCCAAGGCGAGACAAGGAGAGACAATGAGAGAGAAGGAGAGACAACCAGAGACAACTAGAGACAACGAGAGACAAGGAGAATCAAGGAGAGCTAAGGAGAGCCAAGGAGAGACCAGGAGAGCCAAGGAGAGCCAAATAGAGCCAAGCAGAGTCAAGCAGACCCAAGCAGAGCGAAGCAGAGCCAAGCAGAGGCAAACAGACCCAAGCAGAGCCAAAGAGAGATACGGAGACACATGGGGAAACATGCGAACGTAGCTGAACAATATTTGCCTATGACTCTTTAATTACCATAGTACGTCACACGATTTGGAACGCGTGTTTTGATGCGCGTCAAGAAGTCTAGGAATTTCAACTTTATGCCGTTAGTAGGTAAGCTTTTGAGTGAATTTAAAGCATTTCTTCGTAACATATGTGTAGAGTGTGTTTGTGTGTGTGTTTTTTTTTTTTTTTTTTTTTTTTATCCGAAAATACATTGAAATACATTGCGTACTTAACTAGCACGTGCTAGCCGTCGTGCGGGACTCCCGATGCAATGACTTCAAGCAAGAGTAAATCGTTGCATTGAAACCAGTATACCGTATACCCGCTAAAACCCTAACCTCTTTCTCCTACAACCATGGTCCCCTGCGGCACTCTTTGTCAATACTACTTCGCAAGGGTGGTTCATTGCAGATGTTAACTGCTCTTACATTGAAAGCCTCTAAAGCCTACTCCTCGAAGGTATTGCGGAGCTCTTTAAGGATAGTCTCCGCGTAATCTGATACCAAGTTCCAGGCTTGGGGGCCCTTCAGCATGGCTTCTACTAATTGTTCTGGAACGATATTAGTCTCCAGAATCCTCTCCACTTCAGCACGTTGATCCTGAAACCGGGGGCAGGAGAAGAACACGTGTTCTGCGTCCTCTATAACGTCCGTACAGTGTGGGCAGTTTGGGGAGTTTGCCCTCCTGAACCTGTGCAGGTATGCTCGAAAGCATCCATGTCCAGTCAGGAGTTGAGTGATGTAGAACCCAACCTCCCCATGCTGGCGGTTGACCCAACGACTGATGTTAGGTATCAATCGATATGTCCACCGGCCTTTAGTAGAGCTGTCCCACCTCTCCTGCCATTGCCCTAGACTCATGGCTCTTTCATCGCTGTTTCCTGTCGGTTGGTCTTTCTCTAACTTTCTGCGATAAAGCCGTCCCCTTTCTGCAGCCAGGATGTGTGTTTGTGTGTGTTTTTTTTTTTTTTTTTTTTTTTTTTATCCGAAGAGGGGGGAAATACATTCCGTACTTAGCTAGCACGTGCTGGCCGTCGTGCGGGACTCCCGATACAATGACTTCAAAGCAAGAGTAAATCGTTGCATTGAAACCAGTATACCGTATACCCGCTAAAACCCTAACCTCTTTCTCCTACAACCATGGTCCCCTGCGGCACTCTTACTCAATACTACTTCGCAAGGGTGGTTCATTGCAGATGTTAACTGCTCTTACATTGAAAGCCTCTAAAGCCTACTCCTCGAAGGTATCGCGGAGTTGTTTGAGGATAGTCTCCGCGTAATCTGATACCAAGTTCCAGGCTTGGGGGCCCTTCAGCATGGCTTCTACTAATTGTTCTGGGACGATATTAGTCTCCAGAATCCTCTCCACTTCAGCACGTTGATCCTGAAACCGGGGGCAGGAGAAGAACACGTGTTTCGCGTCCTCTATCACGTCCGTACAGTGTGGGCAGTTTGGGGAGTTTGCCCTCCTGAACCTGTGCAGGTATGCTCGAAAGCATCCATGTCCAGTCAGGAGTTGAGTGATGTAGAACCCAACCTCCCCATGCTGGCGGTTGACCCAACGACTGATGTTAGGTATTAATCGATATGTCCACCGGCCTTTAGTAGAGCTGTCCCACCTCTCCTGCCATTGCCCTAGACTCATGGCTCTTTCATCGCTGTTTCCTGTCGGTTGGTCTTTTTCTAACTTTCTGCGATAAAGCCGTCCCCTTTCTGCAGCCAGGATGTCGATTGGCAGGGTAGAGGCAATCACACTCACCGCCTCGTAAGACACAGTGCGGTAGGATGATGCCACTCGAATCGCTGAGAGCCGCTGGACTGATTTCATTTTCCGGCGGTACGATGGTAGCTCGAGCGATTTCTCCCATACCGGTGCCCCGTACAACAAAACAGAAGTAGTTACTGTTGCCAGTAGCTGTCTTCTTATCTGTCTAGGGCCTCCGACATTAGGCATTATTCTAGATAATGCCCCCTGTACCCCAGCTGCTTTCTTGCTGGCCGCGATTATGTGCTCTTTGAAGTTGAGCCGTGTGTCCAGGAGCACCCCCAAATAGCTGATGAAGGGCTGCGACTGTATGTAGGTGTCGCCTATTTTGAGGGTGATGGTTTCCCTTGCCTTTCGACTGCTCACAAGAAGTGTTTCGGTCTTTTGTTCTGCTAAACTCAAGTCCGCTGCGAGCATCCAATGCTGAATTGTGGCTATAGCGAATGAGAAGGTTGTTTGTATCTCCTCTATGTGCTTGCGCACTATGATCAATGCCACATCATCGGCGAATGCCACTAGCCTGACGCCCTCAGGCAGACCGAGCAGGAGCAGGTCGTTGTACATTACGCTCCATAAGAGGGGGCCAAGAACAGAGCCCTGAGGTACACCTCCTGTGATCTTATAGTCTACTTGCCCATTTTCAGTTTGGTACAACAAGATGCGGTCCTTGAAATACGATGAAACCATTCTGCGCAAGTACTGCGGAACTTCCATCCTGGCAAGAGCCTCCAAAATGCGGTCCCAGCGGGCCGAGTTAAAGGCGTTCTTGATATCCAGGGTGGCTATTAGACAGTACTTTTTTCCACCTCTTCTCCATCTCTTTCCCGAGATAGCCTCTCTGGCGATGCTGGTAACGAGCTTCACGGCATCGATGGTTGATCTCCCCTTTCTGAACCCGAATTGGTTGGTGGAAAGTTTCGGCTCAACGTAGGGCTCCAGCCTATCTGCTATTATCCTTTCAAGGAGTTTTCCCGCAGAGTCCAACATACAGAGGGGACGATATGATGACGGTTCGTCGGGAGGTTTCTTTCCCCCTTTAGGGAGGAGCACAAGCCTCTGCTTTTTCCACTTAGTCGGGAAAACCCCTGCTTTAGGCAGGTCTCATACATGTGTAGAAACATGTCAGGCCTATTGGCTATGGCGCATTTTAGCGCGATGTTAGGTATGCCATCTGGACCGGGAGCCTTACCGTTTTGGAGCCGGTTGCACGCGCCCATTAGCTCACTCATAGTCACTGGTGGTATATCTTCGTCCCTCACCTGCCACGAAGGATAAGCGGGTAGCTCAGGCTTCGCAGGAAACAAGTGAGTGACAATGCGGTGCAATGATTCGGGGCAGTTCGTTGATGTCATGGGAGGGGCCTTAATTTTATGCATCACGATTTTATACGGTTTTCCCCATGGATCTTGATTAACTTCGTCACACAACTCCTTCCAGTAGGATCTCTTGCTTGAGAGAATGGCTCTTCGTAGTTGTTGTCTTTTGATCTCATAGTCGAGCCTTAGTTCTTCTGTTGTGACCCTGTCGCGTCTCCGTGCTCGTTGATGCAGCCTTCGTGCTTTCAGACACTCTCGTCGGTGTTGTGAGATCGTGTCGTTCCACCAGTAAACTGGTGGGCGGCTGTTGTTCTGCCGTCTCCTTGGCATGGAAGCATCGCAGGACTTGACAACGCTTGTCATTACCTCTTTGGCAGTGGCTTCTGCGCTTGTTGCTATTGACAATGGTTCCTGCTCCATAACCAAGGCGAATGAATCAGCATCGAAAGCATTTTTGTTCCAACCGACTGGCTGTGACCTCGCACGACTGACACACAATCTTCGTTTGGGAGTGGTGTTGATTTCCCATATAATAGCTTGGTGGTCGCTATTAGTAAACTCCTCATCGACCCGCCACTCACAGCCCCCTTTAATTAGGTTGCTGCTAACGAAAGTCACATCAATAATGGAGCTGGCTGTACCTTTGCGATATGTGCTTACGTCTCCTGTGTTGAGGAGTACCAGGTTGAGCGAAGACATGGTCTCAAGGAGAGCTCGTCCTCTCGCGCTCGTTTCCCGGCATCCCCAGTCAATTGCCCAGGCGTTGAAATCTCCTGCGATGGCGACCGATTCACGCTTCCGTACATCCTCCGCCAAGGTGTCCAAGAATAACTCGAACTCCTCGAGATGTGCACTGGGAGGTGCATAGCAGCTATAGAAGTGAACCCCTCCCACTTTGGCTCTCACAAGCCATGGTTCGGGGGTATTTGGGAGTTGTTGGAACGGAAGTTTACCGCAAGCCCATATCGCTGCTCTGTCCGTTGTGTCATTTACCCAGGACAGGGTGTCGAAGTTTTTGTACTGCTCGCAGATTATGGCTACGTCGCAATCCAATTCCCGCACCCGCTGTACCAGTAGGTCTTGGGCTGCTTCGCAATGATTGAGGTTGAGTTGCAGTACTTTCATTTACGGGCTTGTGCTGCTCTCATCGCCTGTTGGTAGATCGGACATTTCCAACTACCCGCAACATGCCGGCAGTCTGACCTACTATCTTTCTCTTTGCAGAGTAAGCACTTGGCAGGTTGTTGACAAGCCGAGGCATTGTGACCGGCGCCTCCGCATCTGTGACAGCAACTGCTTCGATCAGTCTTGCCTCTGCACGCCTGGGCGTTGTGTCCAAAGTGCCAGCATTTGAAGCACCGTCGAAGGCTGATCCTCTCGCGAACACGTACTGTGCCCCACGCGAGTTTCAGCTTTCCAAGTGCGATGGCTTTCTTGGCCTGGACTTCTGGGAGACAAACAACTGCCGTTTGTGTTGATCTATATGCCCGTCGAAGTGATTTCACTGCCTCCTCAGTGATCTCTGCCAGGCCGTCGATATTATCTTTGAGCAGGTTTACTACGTCTTCCTTGGTACTGATCTCGTCCAGGTCTTTAATTTCAATCTCGATTTGCGGTATTCGAGATTGTACAGTGGCCCCGCTTGGGAGCTTATTCTTGATGGCGTTACAATAACGCTCCATCTCCTGAGCGTCTGCCTTCGCGAATAACAATAGGAGATCTCCCTTAGCTGTTCGTCGGATCTTATTGACTTTTTTGCCTATATCCTGCAAGGTGGGATCATTCTTGATACCTCGCAAGATATCTGCATGGGAGCTCTTCTCGCCTTTCTTTATAAGCAGCGTACAATGTGGCGCTGGTTTTTGCTTATTGGTCCTCGGGGCCTTTTTCCTCTTTGCCACTTGCCAGTCAGTAGACTGGTTTGAAGGTTGGTTCTTGGTCTGCGGTTTAAACTTGGATTTTAATCCATTGTTTCTCTCCGCTTCTGAATTGACCACCCTACTTGTTGTTGCCTGGGTGGTTTGCCCGATGTTCTGGCAACCTTCTTTACCGGGCTTTAGCTTGCTAGCTAGCACCGGTTTAAGAGTTTTTGGTAGTGGTGCCTTACTTGATGAGGCTACTGAAGGCGAGGCCTTCGGTGGCGAGGTCCTTGCTACAGAGTCTGCCGCTAGTGAGGCTACTTTTATTGAAGCCGCCTGCTTTGGGGCCGCCGGTGTTGATGCAGCCGGTTTTGAGTTAGCTGCTTTTGAGGCAGCCGCTTTTGGGACCTCCTTTTGCTTTTCACCTTGTGTCTGAGTGTTTGACACCTTTACTGGCGATGTCTGTGTTGTAGCAGGTTTCGCTACAGGAGATGGCCGCGTCGTTGACGTCAGATATTTGTCATATTCTGACTTAATGGCGTTTGCCAGTTTCTTGATCTCATGATGTACATTGTGCCTAGGCCCAATGAACTTCAAGAGCTCATCGATCTTTGCTCCTAATTTGTTTGGAGCGCCACTCTCATTTGTTGCCCTTTGGGGCACGTCAACTCCACTATCCGCCTTTTGGAGGACTTGGCTGAATAGTGTCTTGCTGCCAGCTCTAGTTTTAATGGTCGATGTTGTACCATTAACAGTGTCTTTCTTCTTGTTGTCACTATGTGACGGAACCAGTGATAATTCGCTCCCCCCAGAATCCGTGGAGCGTGCACCGGCCACCGAGGCTTTCACTCGATCGGAACCGGTGGTGGGATTATCCTCTGCAGAGGTACCCACCTGGGGTATTAAGTTGACCTTATCACCCATATCCATGAATGGTTTATTTTATTGTGTTTGTGTGTGTGTGTGTGTGTGTGTGTGTGTGTGTGTGTGTGTGTGAGAGAGAGAGGAAGAGAGACAAGGAGAGATAAGGAGAGACAAGAAGAATCAAGGAGTGCCAAGGAGAGCCAAGCAGAGCCAAGGAGAGATACGGAGACACATGGGGACACATGCGAACGTAGTTGAAAAATATTTGCCTATTACTCTATAATTACCATAGTACGTCACACGATTATATGCGTAGGCCACGTTGCGGTTTTTGAGGTAGAGGGCGGGGGGCAAAATTCGAAAAAAATGAATCGTACCCGTTTTTATTGAATGCTAAGTTGCACTATCTATGTTGCAGATTGTGCTTTAGTCAGGAATTTTACATCAAAAATACGAAAATTAGATAAAAATGTCCCAAAATGGGTGGCAATTAGATACAAATTCGCTACACAGTAAGGCTAAACAAATATTCCGAAACTACTGGCACTCTTTTCTTATCCTTTCCTCCCCCAAAGCGCCCTCAGCGTCATTTGCAAATTTTGTGCAAATGATTTTTGATATGGAAGCCCTGTATGTGTGGGCGAGGTAGGAGTCTGTTAAAAACCAACTGCATCAATGAAATTATGAAATTTTATGAATAACTTCATTAAATTACGTGCCTATTCATTAACTCAAAATTAAATTAGTTACTATATACAGAACCCCATTTATAAAGTTGCATATTCCCCATTTTAATGCTTTCTTACAGTCTTTAAGGGCAACAGTAATTTTTATAATTATTTCAGCGCCCTGCTGGTCGTATATAAAATACAAAATTTACATTTTTTGCACACACGAGACACATCGCTGCAATATTTCCGCAATATATTTAATGAATCAGCTTAGCATGAAAATAGTGTCAGTGGATTCGAGTATGCTGTTTGAATAACTGCTGGAAAGCTTGTAGAAAAAATCAACATGAAATTGCCATTTCATTGAAATTTATGCATATTCCCTGTTCACTTACATTTGCTGCAGCTCCTAGTTTTATTTCGTGCTGTCTACGTGCCTTATATGAAAACGTTAATATATATATATATATATATATATATATATATATATGAATTGCTGATGAAAGCTTCCCACTGTCATGCTATGGTACACTACTATTTAGCTGTCAACTAAATTGCACGTTTTTTGGACAGCATGAACTTTCTATATAAGTTGATGTCTTGTATATTTAGTTTTGAATTTTGAAAGAACTTTCAAGAGCGTGGTTCATGAAAATTTTATCCTTTTTATGTAGAGAGGCTCGTTTTGGTAAAGACTTTAGCACTATCGTTGTCTGCTAGAGCGTGTAAGAGTTGAATTTTAGCATATATCAATTTGAGGCTGTAAATCAAACCCCATACATAATGGAAATAAAACAATGAAATGAAAGAAGCCAAAAAATAAGGAGTTTGCAATGCCAATTAAGAAAATAAACAAAGAATGAGAGGAAGACAAACAGAAAGAGAGAGAGAGAAAGAGAGAGAGAGTGAGACTGAGAGAGACAGCGAAAGACAGAGGGAGACAGACAATTGCTTGTAATACCGCCTCCTTTAGGTCACCAACTGTCTCATACTTTCTTTTGTATACTTTGTTTTTTAGCGCACCCCATAAATAGAAGTCTATAACTGCCAAATCGGGAGACCGGGGTGGCCATCCAAGAGTTTGGATAGATATTATCTAAGTGTTGTCTTACTAATAAGGAGTTATGAGCAGGTACTCCATCATGTTGGAACTACTCAATTTCTAAACGAGTTCTCAAATTCAAATTATGCAACATGTCTTGAAAAGTGTATTGCAAGAAATGCAAGTAGCGCTCCCCAGTAAGTGATTCGTCATAGATAAAAGGCCCCAGAACAGTAGACCCTATGATACCACACCAAATATTAAAATTTTATCTGGGGTCGTCTTTGTTCTATATGGAAAGGGTTTTCTTTGGCCCAGATATGCTCATTGTGTCTATTGAACATACTGCAGTTAGTAAATCTAATTTCATCTGACCAAAACACCTTTAATGGAAACTGAGGATTGTCAAGGTATATGTCACTAAACCATGTACAAAACAAAATACGTCGATGTTCGTCACCAGCATGCACAGTTTGAGAAACTAAAAGTTTGTACGGGTGGAACTTGTGCGCTTTCAGTACCTTAACATTCGTTGAGATGTGCCAGCTTCTGCCGCAATCTCACGAGTTGATGTAGATGGATTTTGATTTACCATTGTCAAAACATTTATTTGTGCTGCTTCGTTCATTTGATTACCTTCCATTGGTGGTTTAGTAAAAGGTCCATATCTGCGTAAACTTGCGTAAATGTACATAGATCAGGTTGACGACGATTAAAATATCTATTCCTCAGTATTCCTCAGCTGCACGAACTGAATTTTTATGGCATATGATATAACATTCCACCATATTCAGTTTTTTTTTCGTTAGAATATTCCATTTTATCACAAAAACTTGTCAATATCGACTGTCAGTTCAGTACTACCAATGGAATTACTCTCAAATGGGGAAACGTCAAAGTGAAAACAATCTTGTTCATGGCTACCTACGTTAAAAGTGGAAATAAGAGAGAAAAGCATCCATCACTCAGTTATTTTTGTCAATAACTATATCGAATATTATATCGTTGAAAAGCTATAAAAATGTCCGATTTTTTAAGGTCATAGCCAACTTTGGTTTCTTTTCAAAGAAAGATAAGTTTGTCTCATATATCGAAAAAGAAAGCTGTCACGCAAACGACGACATGATAATCTTATTCGGGATACAATTCCCTTCAATTTTGATATTTAAACCTTTTTCCCTAATATCTTTTAAAGGAAGCGGTTTAAATTTATAAAAAATATACACTTTTATTTTTCACACATAGACTCTTTATTTTATCTGCTTCAGGATTCGCTTGATTTTCATAAGAATACATGTGTATTTAATTTTCTAATTTGGCTCCCAAAATTAGCATTAGAGTTTTATTTTACTAATAAACTTTCAGGGAAGCCTTTTATAATCTACTGTCTGAATTTTGAGGCTCTGTACATTGGAAGATATAGGGCAAAACAGGTCAAGTTTTAAATTATAAATTATTAAATTATTTAAAAATACAAATACAATATATATTTCAAAAATTAAATAATGTAGTTTCTAAAGTGGGAATTAAGTCGATGTTTAATATTTTTGTTAATATCTTTTAAACAAATGATTTAAAAATATGATATATTTCTAATTCACATATTTTTATCATCACTTTTATCTGATATGATGCGTTTGAAAATTGAATTTTTATTGTTCACTTAATTGTATATTTTGTCCCTAAAATTATTTTCTAATAATTTTTCTTATAAATTTCAAGTGAGTACCAGTACCACTAATTATTTTCAAAATTTTAGGTAATATGGTTTCGAAAACAAAGCGAGAAGTGAGAATTTTTTTATATCTTTATGTTAATATCTTGTAAACAATTAATTTTAAAAATATGAAAAATATGTATTTGTATTCCTCATAATAAACCCTTTCATTTCATGTATTCCATGATGCGCTAAAAAACATTTTTTTATTTTCCGTTTAATTCTATAATTTGGCCCCCAATATTAATATTAGGGATGTCTTCCTATTTTTCCTGTAAACAAAAAATTTAGGTCTAATAGTTTGGGGACTAAAGGGGGGAATGGGTAATTTTTTTAATATTTTTTTAATATCTTTTAAAATATTTATTTAAAAAAAATTAAAAACATATATTAGTATTCGTCATAATGAGCCCTTTGATTCTTTATTTTACTTGATCCGTTAGAAACAATTATAATTTGTCGTAGTTAAGGGGGGGGGTCGGTAATTTTTTATATTTTGTTAATATCTTTTATTTAATTTATTTTAAAAATATGGAAAAAATATATTTGTTTTCGTCATAATGAGTCCTTTCATTTGATATATAACATGATGGGTTAGAAACAATTTTAATTTTATATTTTCCATTTAATTCTGTAATTTGCCCCCCAAAATTAAAAGTAGAGTTTTCTCCTTATTTTTCCAGTAAACTTCAGGTCACATCCTATACCTCTAATTTTTTTTAAAACTTTACGTTTTATAGTTTCAGAGATAAGGGGGTGGGGAATGGGTAAATATTGGTATATTTTCACTAAATATCTTTTTAATTATTTTTTTAAATATGACAAAAATATATTTCTTTCTCAGAATGGAACGTTTTATTTGATATATTACATGATGCATCTGAAAAATTTTTATTTTTAATTTTCACTTAATTCTATAATTTGCCTCCCAAAATTAATATTAATGGTTTCTCCTTATTTTTCCTGTAAAGTTCGGGCAACGTTCTATATTTCCCATTTTTTTCAAAATTTTAGGCTCAGTAGTTTCGGAGATATGGGTGGAACGGTCGATTTTTTTAGTTTTCCCCCCAGAAGTACCCCTAAAATCAAAATTTCTTCTTTTAGGATATGTACTTCTGATCGGGTCACCAAACTATATATTGATACCAAATTTCAACCTCAAATAGGGACAATTCCTGAGTGATATTATAAGGGTATCCGTATATTGTCTATAAGGAACCCTAAAAACTACAATTGAGATCTAAAGTATGTGCAAAGCAATTATTTTAAGTCTGAATTAGGTCGAATCACTAATTGGTTCAAGCTCATTAAGGAGTACAAGTATTAAATTTCAGCCTCAATATGACTCAAACTTAGATAAAACGCTTTAGTTCTGAGCTGTTGAAATACAATATTTATCTCGAAACAAAAATAGAAAATACCGCAAAGTAATCATAGCCTCCGAAAACAATTTACTTCACTCTGGTTCGGAACTGTAAACGAAATTCGCTCTTCCCAGTGAAAATTGATATTGCCGAAAACTTTGTTAACCCTTCTTTTGTTTTGCCGAGAAAAATCCAAAACTTCGTATAATCCTTTCAGAAAAAACACCCGGGATGCCTGAGGTCACTATTAGCAGTAAATAAATTGGAGTGTGGGTGTTGAGAATTTTTGTTAAAAAGTACGAACTTGATTTCAAGTTGATACTATACTACCAACAAAAAAAACATTGATTCAGCATTTAAAATTTGTGTTTGTTATTTTATGATTTGTTATTGTTTTAGCTTTGCACAAAGTTTATGGGAAAAATATGTTGTGTCACAGATTAATAAATACAAAGATTTGTACCCTAACCCCGAACCTTTATTAGGGTTCCGTATATACAATATACGGATACCCTTATAATATCACTTCGGATTTCTGCCTCTGTCACATCACAGCAATTTTCTCCTAAACTACTGGACGGAAGAGGTTGAAATTTGGTATAAATGTATAGTTATAGGAGTACACATACCGTAAAAGAAGAAATTTTGATTTTAGGGTTACTTCTGGGGGGAAAAACTAAAAAAATCGACCGTTTCCCCCCTGATCTCCGAAACTACTGAACCTAAAATTTTGAAAAAACTAGGAAACATAGAACGTTGCCCGAACTTTACAGGAAAAATAAGGAGAAACCGTTAATATAAATTTTGGGGGCCAAATTATAGAATTAAGTGAATACATCAAAAAAGGTCTCATTCTGAGGAACACAAATATATTTTTTTCATATTTAAAAAATTAATTTAAAAGATATTAACGAAAATATACCAAAAATTGACTTGAAATTTATATGAATAATTATTAGAAAACCTCCATAGTAATTTTAGGGACAAATTATACGATTAAACGAAAATAAAAATTCAATTTTCAAAAGACTCATTATGTGAATTACAAATATATTATATTTTTAAATCATTTGTTTAAATGATATTAGCAAAGATATTAAACACCGACTTAATTCCCATTTTCGAAAATACACTATTTAAATTGCGAAAAATATATTTTATTTGTATTTTTAAATAATTTCAATACCAGATTTAATAATTTATAATTTAAAACTTGATCTAATTTGCCCTTTATCTTCCAAACTACAAAGCCTCAAAATTCAGACAGTAGATTATAAAAGGCTTCCCTGAAAATTTATTAGTAAAATAAAACTCTATTGTTAATTTTTGGGGGCCAAATCAAAAAACTAAATACTGTAAATCTTAGTATGCGAGTCCAACTCGCACTTGAACAAATTATTGTTTCACTCAATGCCGTTTGTACAGCAAAGCTGTTTTGGCATTACTAATGAGAGTTTTTTAAAAAGCCAGTATTCTTTTAGTACTACTCGTAACGTTTATTCAGTATTATATATAAAAAGATGTGCCCTTAGTAATCCTGTAATAAAATATAAAATAATTTAGTCAAGTGCGAGTTGGACACGCATACTAAGGGTTCCGTACCACCCTCAAGATTCTAATATTCCAGTTTCAGACAAGCAGGGAATGAGTGCATTTTCTTATATTTTCCCTAATATCTTTTAAGGAAGCGTTTTAAATTTATAAAAAATATACACTTTTATTTTCCACACATAGACTATTTATTTTATCTGCTTCATGATTCCCTTAATGTTTATAAAAATACATATGTATTTAATTTTCTAATTTGGCCTCCAAAATTAGCATTAGAGTTTTAGTTTACTAATAAACTTTCAGGGAAGCTTTTTATAATCTACTGTCTGAATTTAAGGCTCTATAGATTGGAAGATAAAGGGGAAGATAGGTCAAGTTTTAAATAATAAACTATTAAATCTGTTAGACAAATTATTCAAAAATACAAGTAAATATGTTTATCAAAATTTTAAATAGTGAAATTTCTAAAGTGGGAACTAAGTCGATGTTTAATATTTTTGTTAATATCTTTTAAACAAATGATTTGAAAATATGATATATTTGTAATTCACTTAATGAGCCTTTTATTTGATATATTACATGATCCGTTTGAAAATTTAATTTTTATTTTCCATTTAATTCTGTAATGTTTACCAAAAATTAATATTGGGGTTTTCAATTAATTCTTCTTATAAATTTCAAGTGATCCCTACTACCCCTAATTATTTTTAAAATGTTAGGTAGTATGGGGGTATGGGGAAATGAGAATTTTTTATATTTTTTTGTTAATATCTTGTAAATAATTAATTTTAAAAATATGAGAAATATACATTTGTATTCCTCATAATAAGCCCTTTCATTTGATGTATTGCATGATACATTAAAAAATATTTTTTATTTTCCGTTTAATTCTATAATTTAGTTCCCAAAATTACTATTAGGGTTTTCTTCGATTTTTCCGGTAAACAAAAAAATGCGTTTTATAGTTTGAGGAACAAAGGGGAATGGGTAATTTTTTAATATATTTTAAAATATTCATTTTAAAAATATGAAAAAAATATATTTGCATTCGTCATAATGAACCCTTTAATTTGATATATTACATGATGCGATAGAAATATAGGTATATTTTTAATTTTATGTTTTCCAATTCTGAAATTTGCCCCCAAAAATTAAAACTAGAGATTTTTCCTTATTTTCCCAGTAAACTTCAGGCCAGACCCTATACCTCTAATTTTGTTCAAAACTTTACGTTTTATAGTTTTGGAAATAAGGGGGGGATGGGTAAATTTTGGTATATTTTCGTTAATATCTTTTTGAATATATTTTTTTTAATGTGAAAAAAATTTGTTTGTGGTACCTTTCGTATTATATGATGCCTTTTAAAACAAAATGTATTTTTAAATTTTCATTTAATTTTATAATTTGCCCCCCAAAATTAATATTAATAGTTTCTCCTTATTTTTCCTGTAAAGTTCGGGCAACGTTCTATATTTCGTATTTTTTTCAAAATTTTAGGCTGAGTAGTTTCGGAGATCACGGGGGAACGGTCGATTTTGTAGTTTTTCCCCACAAAAAACCCCTAAAATCAAAATTTCTTCTTTTACGATATATACTCCTGATCGGGTCACTAAACTATACATTGATACCAAATTTCAACCTCTTCCGTCCCGTAGTTTAAGAGAAAATTGCTGTGATGTGACAGAGGCAGAAATCCGGAGTGATATTATAAGGGTATCCGTATATTGTATATACGGAGCCCTAAAAACTAACTGATATTAATAAATTTCACTTACAAATTTGACATATTCAACACCTGGTAGTTCTTAGCTCCCTGTTTCAAAAATTTTTGAAGAGGAAAAAGTTGGGCGTCTCGCCGAAAATAACCCACTCAAAAATTTGTAGCCTGTTATTAATAAATAAAACAAAATTATGGGGGCTCCCGGTCCACTACTATGATTATTAATTTTTAATATTTTCTTATTAATTAGTGTACGACGTTTGTTTCTTTTTACTGTATTTTGTTTTCTCAAGCAACCCTTTTAAAGCTTATTTTGCATTCCACAATTATATTCGTAATAACACATACAGGATTTATTACCTTATAAAAGACGCGGATTTCATCTACCTCTCTGACAATTCCAACCTCTTAACCGAGAATAATATGAGTGCCGTTATCACAAAAAGCATTATTCTGCTTCAGCAAAGGATTAATTCCGACGTATTATTTTTGATAATCCTCGAGTAGTTTCAAGACACATAACGGAGCGCGATATTTCAAAAGAAATTTCTAAGCAAAATAACGTTGGAAACCTTTAAAGGAAAACCTTTACAAAAAAGAGAGAACAATCGTCTGCTGGGGCTAATTAACGGAAACGTGGCAGCTGGGAGATTAAGATCGGCAAATCTTTTATCATTTTACTTAATTAATTCGCCATAATTTAATCTGGAAGACTGCCACCGAGCACCGTCTAGGTTCTTATGGTTGATGAAGGCACCGTCGTCGGTTGAAAAGGCCAAGAATGATTGATTAGTCTTCGTGGTTGTCTCGTTAAGCGGTGACGTCGGCTAAAACTCACAGAGGTATTAAGAAAATGAGATTATGACTGGTACATTATGAGTAACATTTATACACCTGAAGCCAACATGGCTCTGTTTCATTTAATTCATTTTGATCAATACCTAAAAGTTCCAGAGACATCTTGTTTAATCTTACAAAGGACCAGGCACCTTTCTTATCGGAAAATGGACTTCCGTCAAATTGTTTGAAATTTTGGTATGTTGTAGAAGTTGACGTTCTGACAAAGAGACTCCATGGGCTCAAACAGATTCTATGACTAGTTTTCGAGATATAGAGTGTTAAACTTCGGATATATCACCTTTATCGTATCAGATTTCGCATAACTGATGTTTTTTATTTCCGTTTATTGCAGAAAACGTGATTTGCACATTGTTTGACATAAATATTGCACAAAATATTATTATTAGTTGTTTTTTTTACAGGGTGTTTCCCATATCGATACGTAACGTTTTTATTAGAAAACTCATTTTTTATTATAAGGTTGAATACATAAGATGATATAATTGCTCAGTTAATATGATGTTACAGAAATTAATTTTTGGACGTGTTCATACATTATACAGTGTGAGTTGTAAATATTGCTAAAGTCAGCATCTAATATTTTTTCCATTAATGAGTAACCCTGTATAAACCATGCGTCCTGGAATTTTTATATTAAATTAGACAAATCTACGACTCATCACACAAAATTCTACAGGTCTGCAAAAATTGTACATATTAAAGTATTGTAGTTTATACAGAGTTACTCATTAATGGTAAAAAATGGTATATGCCCACTATAGCTATATTTACGAGTTACACTGTATAATATATAAACACGTTCAAGAAGTCATTTCTTATTAATTGTGCGATTATATCTTATGTATTCATCGTTGTAATAAAAAAATGAGTTTTCTGAAAAAACATGTTACATATATTGGAAACACACTGTAATCAAAGATAATTAATGGTAATTGTTTTATTCAATATTTTTGGCTAATAATGCGAAAATTATCTTTCCTGAAATATACGGAAATAATACACCTCTGTTATGAGAAATCTGATAAGAAATTCAATTCCGATGTTTAGCACCCTATATCTCGAAAACTAGTCATACAATTTTAACAATATTCTGCTCAGTTACACATTTATTTGTTAACGTAACAATGGTATAACATACAAAGTTGACGGAAAGAATTTAAAACTACAGGGTATTGTAAAAAACGACCTTTTTCGATATGTATAGTTTTTGCAATAAGTTTAACATCCTGTTGAGTATCAAGAGACGGATCATATATCTGTTTATTGTCTTATTAAAATTGCAGTACGAATGGTTCGTACAGGGTGACTCATTAATAGGAAAAAACAATATATGCCTTCTCTAGCTATATTTATGGCTCACACTGTATATTATATGAATCATATTCAAGAAATTATTACTTTAATGAGATATTAATTGTGCAAAAACTTCTTATGTTTTCAACGTTGTAATAAAAAAAATATTTTTTTCAAATGCACATGTTACGTATTTTTGAAGTTGTTTTTGTTTAATCTTACGAATTTGATTGAAGCTTAAAGTTCTCATCGGTGGCCCACACTTACACATTGAAAATAGATGAGTATGGTAGTGAAATGCAAAAATTGCATTTGTGCCGACATTGCGTTCTGAGCGACACCACACTTGCCTAGTTTTCTGTGTAAGAAACAGAGATCAGTTTATATATTGACAGGCATTTCGTTTGTTATAGGATGGTTGAAATAAAGTGTATTTTTTTAGACGTATAGAACTTTGAAATGGAATAAAACAAGGATACTTTTTTTTAAATTGAAGTGAAATTTACTTTAGTCGAAAGATAATCTTCTGGCATTATAATTTGAATATGACTTCTGGCATATGACCACCACGGCTGGCTCGGATGTACTCAAATCTAGACGTCCAATTTTCGATGACTTTTTCCAACATTTGTGACCGTATATCGGCGTTAAGAAAAGCCAGGCAGATACAACTAACCGCAAAAAACGAAGTCAATTTAGAAAATTACAAAAAAATAAGAGGAGAGATGAAGAAAATTTGCAGAAAAAAGCAAAGGGAATTTAATGAAAAAAGAATTAGGGAGATAGAAGAAAAATTCAAGAACAAAGAAATTAGAGCTTTCTACCAAGAAGTTTAAAATGTTGGGACAGGATATCAAAGCCAATGTAAACTCATAAAGGATGAGAAAGGAGAACTGATAAGTGATCCGGAAAGAATAATGGAAAGGTGGAAGAACTATTTTAATAAATTGTTAAACAATGAAGGAGACAGTCAAAAAGATGCCAGTACAACAACGGGAGGAGAGTGGTCAAGAGACGGATCACCCCACGAAAGAAGAAATAGAACAAAAGATTAGAGAGCTAAAAAACAACAAAAGCCCGGGGGGAACAGGAATAACAGCAGAAATGTTAAAGGTGGGGTATGAGCGAATGGGTACATGGGCTTATTAAGAGAATATGGGAAACAGAAAAGATGCCTCAGGATTGGACAAAAGCAATCATATGTCCTATTCATAAGAAAGGAGACAAACTGGAATGTGTTAATTATAGAGGCATAGCACTATTAGAGACATGCTACAAGGTACTGGCGCAATGCATTACAAGTAATCTGGGAGAGTACGCAGAAGGAGAAATAGGCGAGTATCAGGCCGGCTTCAGACATAATAGATCTGTAACTGACCATATTTTCACACTAAAAGAAATTCAAAACAGCTGCTATGATTACAAAATCCCGCTGTACGTCCTATTTGTGGATATTAGACAGGCTTACTACCGAATCAGCAGCAAACAGATATATAGTACAATGAGAGAGCTGCGAATACCAAGCAAGATTATCAATCTCACATTAATGACACTAGAACAGACTATAAACGAAGTTTCATTGAAGGGCCAAAAGTCAGATATTTTCGAAGTGGAGCAGGGACAAGGGGACCCCATATCATCAACCCTATTCAACTTGATACTTGAAATAATTATAAGAAGAAGTGTGGTTAAAACAGAAGAAACAATATTCAAGAACGAGCATCAATGCCTAGCCTTTGCGGATGACGTAACAATAATTGCAAAAAATAAGAACGAATTAATAAGGGTGATAGGAAGAATAGGAACGGAGGCGAAGAAGTTTGGGTTAGAAATAAATCAAGAGAAAACAGCATACATGGTAATGAGAGCGATGCAGAGTAATGATGAGACAGAATTAAGGCCAGAAATAGGAGAGGGACAAACATATAGATTTAAGAGGGTGAGACATTGTACATATTTGGGGGTCAAAGTCGAAGAAAATGGAAGAGAAGATGCAGAGATTAAGGCAAGGATAGCAAAAGGAAGCAGGAAGTATGGAATGCTGAGGGTTTTGATGAAATCTAAGTTTGTCTCGAGAAAAACCAAAGAAAGAGTATATAGAACAGTAATTCGAGCGACAGTTACATATGGAAGTGAAGCAAGGGTACTTAACAAAGCAGACGAAGAAAGGATAGAATGATGGGAAAGGAATATGTTAAGGAACATTTACGGAGGCATAAGAACGGAAAGTGGGTGGAGGGGAAGAAAAAATGAAGAACTTGAGAACTTATATGGTGGACCCAAAATATCTACTTTTGTAAGAGCCCAAAGACTCAGATGGCTGGGACACGTAGAGCGAATGGCGAGAGGCAGGATGCCAAAAATAATCATAAACCGAAAACCCATAGGAGTGAAAAGAAAAGGACGACCCCGGAAAAAATGGCTGGACAATGTAACAGAAGATCTACGGAAAATGGGTATAGAGCAATGGAAAGACATGGTTGCCAATAGAGACGAATGGTGGCGTGTAATTAAGGAATCACTGTATATATTGTAATTGTATATTGTAATTACCACATAAAATGTAATTCACGCCCTAGGTCTTCAGGGCCTGTTGTGCGATAAGCGTTTGTTCTGTTAGCAGTATATTCTTCCAGTCCAAATGAAGGTCGGCTGAAAGTGCTCCGATTTCAGTGTTACTCAAATTCAAGATCAAAGCGAAATTTAAAAAAAAAAACTCGAAAACAACACTAAACGATTGACAACGACTCCAGACTCGGAGTTGAAACATCTCCATACACAGATAAGTATTACACAATATACAAATACATTACTTATATACAGGAATACTGGTTGATCATTTTATACACATCTCTTTCTCTCAGAAAAACTGTGAGGAAGAATCTCTGTACAGACAGCCAGTAATCCGGGCAATTTTACGAAATTGCCTTACTACATTTTGTTCTACATATACAATTTTTAAATAGTTATCTGTTACAGGAAAAAAATTGGAGGAAAGAAAACCCAATGAATATAAAAAATAATTCAAGACCTCCTCAACAATCTTTTCGAAATTACTTATCTTTTTTAAGTTGAAAGTCCTCTCACAGCATATAAAACAGCTTCGCTATATTGTTCTATCTGTAGCTTTTCAGTTTTTTTTTTCACAACGCTTTTAGAGAGATTTTCATTTCACTTTTCAACTAATATGTTTCGTCTAGAGGTTGATGTGACACTTGATATAAAAACTGGCTTTTGTTTTGTACTTTGAGCACAAAACATTCCAATTTTTTGTTTTCAGCTTCTGTTAATGTCTTGCTTTAGAGTGTTTTCGCAAACAATTGCGCCTAAATAGCTTCAATGTACATCAGTCTGACACATATTAATATCTATATATTAAAGGAAGGTTATGACGTTCATCTCCAGCAAAAACGTTATAGTCGTAGTTATTTATTTTTGTGTAGGCACTGGGGGGGGGCTTCAATTTACTGAATATCGTCAGAAGATTTCGGAAAATTTGTTGTATTTGCGATTAACAAATAATACTGTAAATCAATTCAAAATTTCATGAATTGTGTGTACCGTGTTGTTTGTGTTTGTGGCCACCCCATATACCGGTGAAACTGCACGATCTTTAGATGTAAGGGAACAGGAAGGAATATACGATCAGATCAGATTTGGTAAACCACGTATTAACCAGCACCGACGGTCGTAGGATAGACTGGGATCAAACAAAGATCTTAGTGAAAGAAGAGAATTAAAAGGGAAAACTTAAGAAAGCCAGCTGTATGAAGGTTAACAAAGCGGAATTCGGGGCATCCTCAATTGATGTGAGCAAGCAATATTGTTTATACGAACGGTTGCAATTTTTTTACAAGCCACAACTGTTTTTGCTTCATTTTTAATATTTGAGCTTTATGATAGTTTTTGATATTTTTGACGTTTTTGACATTTTGACATTTTTTATGTTTGACATTTTTGCCATTTTGACATTTCTGACATTTTTACTTTTTTTTGATGTTTGACATTTTTGGCATTTTTTGTATTTTTGACAGTTTATGAAAAAACACGATTTTCTGCAGGTTGTTAACTTTTCAACAACCTGCGTGTCAGCTACACGTGACTGGGGTATATTTTGACATATTTGGTATTTAGGGCATTTTTAACATTTTTTACATTATTAACACATTTAACATTTTTGACTATTTATATTTTTGGCATTTTTATCTTATTGACTTTTTTGACAATTTTTAAATTCTTGACATTTTTCACATTTTTGACGTTTTTGACCTTTTTGACATTTTTTTGCACTTGACATTTCTGATATTTTTAGATTCTCTACAGTTTAAAATTTTTTTGAATTTTTGGACGTATTTGAAATTTCTGTCATTTTTGACATTTTTACATTTCTGATAATTTTGACATTTTTGATGCTTTTGTCATTGCTGATATTTTTCACATTTTTGACATTTTCAACATTTTTGACATTTTTAGCATTTTTGACATTTTCGACGTTTTTGGCATTTTGACTTTTTTTTGAATGTTTGACATTTTTGGCATTTTTGACATTTTTTTAATCTTAGACATTTTAGATATTTCTGACATTTTTGTCAGTTTATGAAAAAAAAAAACGATTTTCTGTAATGAAAAGTTAACAACTTTGCGTGTCACCTAAACGGACTGGAGTGTATTTTGACACATTTGGCATTTATGGTATTTTTGAGATTTTTTACATTTTAGTCATTTTTTACACTTTAAATATTTTTATTTTTGACATCATTGACACATTTAACATTGTTAACATTTTTGACTTAATTGATTGTTTTGACATGTTTTACCTTATTGATTTTTTTGACAATTTTTACATTTTCGACATTGTTCACATTTGTAAGATTTTTGACGTTTTTGACATTTTTTTATACTTCACTTTTCTGATATTTTTTAGATTCTCGACATTTGGACATTTTTTGAATTTTGGACGTATTTGAAATGTCTGTCATTTTATAATGTTGACATTTTTTATGTTTTTGTCATTGCTGACATTTTTGTCATTTTTATCATTTTCGACATTTTTGGTATTTTCGACATTTTTTACATATTTGACATTTTCGACCCTTTTGATTTTAATTTGGAATATTTGGTATTTATAGTATTTTTGACATTTTTTACATTTTGGGCATTTTTTACACTTTTACCATTTTTTATATTTTTGACATTATTGACAAATTTAACATTTTTGACTTTATTTTATTTATATTTGTGAGATTTTTTCCTTATTGACTTTTTGGAGACTTTTAATATTTTTGATATTTTTCACATTTTGACATTTTTTTATGCTTGACATTTGTGATATTTTTTAGATTCTCGATATTTTTTGCATTTTTAGAATTATTTGAAATATCTGTCTGTCGTTTTTGACATTTTTGAAAATTTTGATGTTTTTGTCAATGCTGACATTTTTTGACATTTTTGACATTTTTTGACAATTTGTGACATTGTTGACATTTTCCACATTTTTGACGTTTTTGACATTGTTGACATTTTTTGACAATTTGTGACATTGTTGACATTTTCCACATTTTCGACGTTTTTGACTTTTTTGACATTTTCGATATTTTGACATTTTTGACATGTTTGGCATTTTTAATATTTTTTACATTTTTGAAATTTTTAACACTTGAAGACGCAAGATGTAAGACCGACATCTAGGATTGTCGAGAGAATTAGCACACAGAGGGTCCGAATCTGGAGCCGTTCCGTGTAATTGCTGTTCTTCCTTAACTCCTAGGACAGACTGTCACGATAAAATTTTCAGATTACTTCACCTGTCAGAGATATTGAATACTCTCTTCGAGGTGTCATTCCTTTGTACGCAAGACAATATATATTATATATAACATATATTGTTTCTGGTAAGAGAACCTTCATCAGCTGCGCTTCCCATAATCGAATGTCCTCTCGAACACTTCTTTATGTATTTGATACATTTCGTTAAATGCTGATGCTCTCGCGAATCCTAGATGTCGGTCTTATATCTCGCGTCTTCAAATTTAACGAAATGTATCAAATACATAAAGAAGTGTTCGGGAGGACATTCAATTGTGGGAAGCGCAACTGATGAAGGTTCCCTGACCAGAAACAATGTATGTTATATATAATATATATTGTCTTGCGTACAAAGAAATGATACCTCGAAGAGAGTATTTTTAAGACTTTTTAGCTTTTTTGACATTTTTAACATATTTCATATTTTTTGACATTTATACATCTTTTAAATTATCTACAATTTTTATATTTCTGACATTTCAACTCTTCCAAATGTTTCATTGTGTAAACCTTTCTAAATGACAATAATAATGAAATTTAAAACTAACATTATAAAGTGTCTGATAATCCAACAAAAGTTCAGATTTTTTGCAAGTTTAGTTATTCTTAAAAAAAATCACAATTACTAAGTAGAGTTAACCTATTAAATCTTTGCTATTTTTCTGTTAAGTAGTTTTACTCGTGAAGTTTCTTGTAGATGTCTTACGCTGTATTACAAATTCAATTTCAGTCTTTACTCTAAATTACTTCAGAATTCATTAACTGAAATCTATGGAATACGAGCTTATACAAACTGTGATATAGTACTCTGAAAATGTCACAAATAAGCATCCAAATACCATTACTCTATTAAATTCGCCTTGTTTTGACGGCATAATGGCCCATTCGTTAACCCAAAATGCCTCCCCATATATACGAAGTCAAAACATTATTGCCAAGAAAAAAGTCTTTGAGCATACCAAACAAATTTAGCGCAGAAAGAGCGAGCGCTTATCAAACTCAAACTAAATTATAATTTACGAGTACGGAACGGATATAAAGAAAAACTGATATTGTAAATATATCAGATTCTCCACTTAACTGGCAAAGCTCAAAAATAAATTGTTCATTCCACTCTGAAGGTAATTTGTTGAGAAAACAAGCCAGCGAAGGGAGAAAACACCGTACATATTCATGACTGTCTCGGTTCTTTACCGACGGTGATTTTTTCCACGAAGAGGGCAAATGAAAGAGCGGGCGGAAAAGTGCCTTATCTCTCCAAACGTTTTATCGCGAAGCCTTTGAAATTCCAAACAATTGAATTGTTTGCCGCATGACACTGATCCCGAGTCTCAAAGTTAATGGAATTCTTTCGTAAGTAATTTTGCTGTGCATACATTTTTGGTTCCAGTATTCTTTGCTATTCGCGGATTTTTTTATGACCTAAGTATCAAGTGACAAAAAATCACGTGATTGCGAGGAGCCCGTTTATTTTTAACCGACTTCCAAAAGGGAGGAGGTTATCAATTCCTTGCGTATTTCTTCGCTTTTTTTTGTATGTATGTTACCTGATTTCTTCTCCTGTGGTGCACCGTTTTGAATGAATATGGTCTTGTTTAATAGAGTATATATCCGGATTGGTGAAACTTCAAATTTTGGAAAAGAATTCTATTGGTAAAGTGATAAAATTTGTGAATGAACACACGCGTGCATGGAAATCGATCAATATCCGTAATATTTTAGTCGATTTTTCGATAACTCCTTATGGATGTGTATAGTTTTTTAACGTTTAATCTATTAAGGAAGATCCTTAGGTGATCTCATATACTTTTCTGGGACGTGCAACGTACAGCTTTGCAGAAAATCGCCGAAAATTCCAAAATTCTTATCAAAAATTTCATCGAAATGACATAACGGACGTTTCCTCATAAATATTTTAATTCCAATGTAATATTGCGGTAATTTTAGGCACTGGAAGTTTTAATTGCGAATTTGAAAATTTTCTATGTACATATTAAGCATATAATAGGTAGTAAAGTATAGTATTTTCGGCTCCTTAAATCAATGAGTATCAAGCTCGTTTTGTTTGTATACCAGGCAAATACGTATTTAAATGCAAATTTTTCCATTTTGCGAAGACGGTGCTTTTGGTTGTCACATTCTCCCGGCCTAATAGAAGATTCAGTGACACCACATGTCAAACCTTAATTTGATACGTTTATAGACAGGGTGTTTAGTTATAGCAAACAAAATCACAAATTAAAGTGATAGAAGGAGTTGCATTTATATGAAGATTGGAATATAGGACGGACTAGAATGATAGTGGTCCGTAGGCAGCTGTATATACAGGATGGTTGGAATATAGGGTGGACGGGACGTTTGGTGGTATAAAAATATTGGACAAAATGTGAAATTAAAATTATATAGGGTGATTAAAAAACTGTTATATGATGTGGACATAAGCAAATCATATACAGGATGGTTGAAATATATGCTGCAGTTGAATTATATTTATACAGTGTGATTAAAAAAATATTTCTTTTATAGCCCATAAGAAGTGGCATAAAGTGTGGAGAGGAATTAATGTTACACAGGACGATAAAATAAAATGTAAAAAATAAAGAAATTTATGGGCTAGCCCACAAGGAGTTATATACTATGGTTGAAATATAAGACGGATTTGACTCCGTCAATATGGGATGGATTCTACTCCGTCCTATAGAAGGCAGCTAACAATTTTATGCTTGTCCGTGGGCAGTCGTATGTACAGAATGGTTGATACATAGGTTGGAGTGGAATTATCTATAGTTATACAGGGTTGTCAAAAAAGTTGAAAAAAGGTTACATGGCGTAGTCCATAAGGCATAAATATATTTTGGGCTCATTAAGTCAACGAGTACTAGTACATTTTGTTCGTAAAGATTTGCCTGTCAATTTAAATGAGAAAGTATCATTGTGTAATGTTGAGGCTTTCGATGTTACCCTGGTTCTGTCTATTAAGGTTATACATACAAAATAAAAAATAAAGAATGAAAACTACCTGAGTTCAAAAATACTAAAAAGTTGAAAATAATTATAACAAAATACAACTCTAGCAAATAAATAACACATTTAATGTTGTTAGGTACCTACCCAGGAAGTAAAAATGTAAACATTAAAAGGTGCTCATTCTGTACAAATTAGTTACCTACCAATCTAGTTTATTTTTGAAGCCGATGCCAAGCAACAATCAAGTTTGATAAATTAGTAGATAAGTACGCAATGAAGGATTTTAGATTTGCCGTGTATATTTCTCTGCTATTTGTATTCATTAAACCGTTATGTCGCCCAGTGATATTTTTCGTTATCCAATCCTTCGGTCTTATTGACTGATTGATTCCGTTAAATCCATGAATGAGTTTCCCGTAACTTAATTATAACATCACGTCGTTGTTTGAAGAGAAACATTTTTCACCATATATGACTTTTCATATTAACACTTCGCAATTAGTTTACATAATATACAATCTTATGAACAACGATATTTCATCAGCCATTTTTTTTTATCTCAATACCTCTCTCTTTATGTATCCAATACATGATGTGCATGATTAATGAAGGTCCAGAGGGAATGTAAGAAAAATTCTTTCTCCGATAGATATGCAAAGCGTAAACGCAAATTTGTTATTCACATCACATCGCAAGTTATTTTCATAACGGATTTCACTTTCAATGTGTTCACGAAAAATATGTATAAAATTAATATTAAGTGCAGAGGCTAAATTTTTAATATATGAAAAAAAGAGTATATTTAATAATCCAGTTAAATGGATTTTATTAGATTTTTCACAAGTACATTCACAGTTTGTTTATTCATTGGAGTTTATATGAAAAATTTTTAATATTTAGAAAGAGGCCGGCAGAAGTGATGGATTTTTAAAATGAAATATACTTACTTTCATAATTTTTAAGATTGGAGTGATAAAAGAAATATATTAAAATACCTTCGAAATGAAAAATACCATTATTAAAAAAACTTGGTGACGAATAAAATTAAATACAAATATCTACAGGGTGTTTCAACTCATACGAGTCACCTGGAATATTTCCCAGATACCTGATTATTTTGAAAATCACAAAAACACGCCAAAAGATTTACGAAGATGGGCATATTTGGCCATATTAACCGCTAATTTAATTGCAGCCTTATCATCCCAGGGCTTACTACTCATTTTTAGGGTTCCGTATATATACACAGTGTTCAAAAAGTCCGACTACGGCTGATTTAATGAGTGTGAAAGTATTTTAGAGGAAAAAGTTAAATGGATAACTTTTAGTATTTTGAATGTTCATCTGGGATTTTCTCTCCTCGCAATAGTTTCTGAAAAATACAGATAAGTTAAGTACTTGAATATCAAGGTGTACTTAACTTATCTGTATTTTTCAGAAACCATTGCGAGGAGAGAAAATCCCAGATGAACATTGAAAATAATCATTTATCTTCTCAATCATTTAGAAACTACTTAACTTCTAGTATTTTTCCCCGGCTACCCATTTGCCTTGTCCGATTTGACCTTGACTATGACGTTGAAGGTCATATCAAGGTCAAGTCGATTTTTTCAAACGGAAACCCCATTTTTAGGGTTCCTTATATACAATATACGGATACCCTTATAATATCACTCAGGATTTCTGCCTCTGTCACATCACAGCCATTTTCTCCTAAACTACTGGACGGAAGAGGTTGAAATTTGGTATCAATGTATAGTTTGGTGACCCGATCAGGAGTACATATCGTAAAAGAAAAAATTTTGATTTTAGGGGTACTTCTGGGGGGGAAACTAAAAAAATCGACCGTTCCCCCCCCCCCCGATCTCCGAAACTACTGAGCCTAAAATTTTGAAAAAAATAGGAAATATAGAGCTTTGCCCGAACTTTACAGAAAAATTAAGGAGAAACCATTAATGTTAATTTTGGGGGCAAATTATAGAATTAAATAAAAATTTAAAAATAAAAAAATTTTCAAACACATCATGTAATATATCAAATGAAAGGAACACAAATATATTTTTTTCAAATTTAAAAAAAATATTTAAAAATATATTAATGAAAATATACCAAAATTTACCCATTCCCCCCCCTTATCTCCGAAACTATAAAACGTAAAGTTTAAAAAAAAATAGATTTATAGGTTCTGACCTGAAGTTTACTGGAAAAATAAGGAGAAACCTCTACTTTTAATTGGGGGGGGGGCAATTACAGAATTAAATGGAAAATATAAAATTAAAATTGTTTCTAACCCTTCATGTTATATATCAAATGAAAGGACTCATTACGACAAAACCAAATATATTTTTGTCATATTTTTAAAATAAATTATTTAAAAGATATTAAAAAAATTTTAAAAATATTACCCATTTCTTACTATAAGACGTAAAATTTTGAAAAAAAAAGGAGATATAGTGCCTTGCCTATATTTTACCGAAAAAATAAGGAGAATCTCCTAATATTAATTCTGGGGGCAAATTAGATAATTAAAGGTAAAATTAAAATCATTTCTAACGCATCATGTAATATATCAAATTAAAGAGCTCATTATGACGAATATAGATATATTTTTTCAAAGTTTTAAAATAAATTATTTAAAAGATAAAAAAATTCTCATTCTTACCCTTATCTCCGAAACTATGAGTCCTAAAATTTTGAAAAAAATAGGCTTATATAGACTTCGTTGAACTTTACAGGAACAATAGGGGAAAATTTCTAATACTAATTTTGGGGGGCAAATTATAGAATTCAACATTATTTTGACGAGATTATTGCATTTGATAAAGTTTAGTAACTAAATATATTCAAGATTTCCTACATGCGTTGCTTATGTGTCTTAACTAACTCCTGTGATGTTTTATTTTTTCAACCTGGCAAGCAATGAATAAAAATTCAAAGTAATGTTCACATATTTTTGTTGTTTTTTTAGCACTTTGTTATGTTGAATGTCTTAAGAATATGTCCTTGTCCAACCTAACTTGTATCTCAATGAACTAACTATTATATTGATCATGCCACATACTATTTTGGTAAATCATTTTTTGTGTGTACTTTATATCCAACTAATCAACATGTCATAATTTTTATTATTTCACTTATTAGTGGCTCATACGAGGGCTGCCTTTTATATTTCGGGATTAGAGAACAAAAACAAATATTAATCATCGAAAATCACTTTATTGTTTTTTAAAATATTACCCATGAAGATCTATACACTTTTGAATGCTTTTGAACCAATTGTCGAAGCATTTTTTCCACTCTGATTGAGGTATCTCCAAAACATGTATTCTGAACGCAGCAACCGCTTCTTCAGGTGTCGAAAAACGTTGACCTCTCAGTTTGTTTTTTACGTACGGGAATAAAAAGAAGTCATTTGGTGACAAGTCAGGACTATACGGTGGATGACTCATCAAATCGATGTTTTGAGTGGTCAAAAATGCAGTTGTTTGAGCCGATGAGTGAGAGCTCGCATTGTCGTGGTGAAGAGTGATCCGTCTTCGGCGGTTTGTTTTCCTCATTTCTTGGAAGACAATTGTCAAACACATTTTTGTGTATCACTCAAAATTGACTGTTCGGCGTTGTTCTAGTGGTACGGTTGCGACATGTCCAGTTTTTCCGAAAAAACAGGCGATCATTTGCTTGGAAGTGCTTTGTGCGCGAACAACTTTTGTTGGATTCGACTCATCTTGAAATATCCATACAGTCGACTGCTGTTTACTTTCGTGCTCATACGCGATTCATCACCTGTCACCATGTCATAAACGTGTTTTGAAGCACCGCGATCGTATTTTTGAGCTTTTCTTTCGATCAATCGACTCGAGCTTTTTTTTGAACGATTGACAAATTGTGTGGGATCCAACGCGAACAATTTTATTTTTGACATTCAAATGTTTATGCAATATTGAATGTATGCTGGTCCCACTAAGGTGTAAGGTTGACTCAATCTCACGATAGGTCACATGACGATCTTGCAATATCAGTTCGCGCACAGCATCAATGGTTTCCGGAACAACAACTGTTTTGGACGACCTTCACGAAATTCGTCTTGGAGTGAACTACGACCTCGATTGAATTCACCATACCATCGATAAACAGTGGTCCTTGATGGAGTTTCATCGCCAAAAATTAAATTAAGTTCATCCATGCACTCTTGCTGACTTAATCCACGTCGAAAGTTGTAAAAAATAATCGCACGAAAATGTTCACGATTTAATTCCATTTTTTGGCCAGATAAATCCTTTAAGTTACTGTAAACAACACATAGCGGTCGTATGTCAAAACGTTCTGAAAACATATAACCTCAAAAATGTCAAACTTTACGAAAGAGCTGTCAGTTGTCAGATTGCAACACTAGGGTTGTCCAATCCCGAAATATAAAAGGCAGCCCTCGTACATAGTTTTTACAATTTTGTATATTATCATATTTTATTTATATTATTGGATGTTACTTGATGTTTTTTAGCACTGATGAAGTTTTTAATCCATTAAGCGAAATGTGAGCAAGCATTTAATAACCTTTTAATTTGATTTTCCTATTCCGACCATTCTGCCGTCTTAATATCAAGTTCAGAAGACATTTTCACAATTTCAGTACAATGAATTTTTGAAATATTGTTCCAAATTATAGTCAATTATTGATGGCAATAAATTTTCATCAAATATTACAATTAGTTTAGGACGTATTTCATGCAACATTTCATTTTAGGTATAACATTGTATTCGTGCATAGTAATAAATCTTAAAAACATAGTTTTCTACAAAATCAAGGTCCATATTTCATGCATAAAACAGGATCTCAAAATAAATCCGCAACTTAATGATCCTGATGGTATGCAACCATAAAGATTTCATGCACATAACATTTTCCTGTAATGAGGATTATTTACAGTCGAATAGGTCAATTGTCTTTGTTACAGTGCAATTGGGTTACTGTGTCATTCGTTCTTTCGTCTGTGAAAATTCCTATATATGCCCTTCATTTTTAATGCAAGAGAGATTGAAATTTTACCCTTGTCGTTAATGTTTTTAGCATTTTACATCTTTGATAGTGCCATTGAGCTTTTAATAGCTTTATTGTTGTTTATACAAAACAGATTTGGATTGAAATTGAGTTAGCAAAATTTTTATACCAGACATTTCTAAAATAGAGCTCCAAACTTCTGCTGCGTATAGAGCTTATTATAGTAAGCCAAAAAGTTCTTATTAACATGTGCACTAAAACTTCCTAAGGGTGCGTTAGGAAGTTATATGTGCTTAAAAGGGCTCAAACAACTGTTTTTTTTTCTATTGTTGACAAAACGGTCGAAAATAAATAGAGAAAAATCTATGGGTTTCTTAAATAGCATTTGCTACTCCGTTTTGACATGCAACTCATAGGCGTCCTATTTAGTTGTCTTCTAAATGTTATTTGTGGCATATTCTTGATTATTTTTTTTATGTTTTCTTGGGAAGAACACCACAATTGAAATGAAAAGCTGTATATTGAAGGAAAAAACCAAACGTTTCAAAGTCGATTCTGACTTCGTTGTCAATGGCTTTATATGTATTGAAAATATAAATTGTAAAATGAAAGTTTGATTTATGAATTTGAAGTTGACATAAGAAAAAAATTGTTTGTTTTTATATATACAGGTAGCATAAAATTTTTGAACGTTCATGTATTATGGTTCTACAGCTTTCAAGTTGGAAGAATTTGAAAGAGTTGTCTTTAGAATATATAAGTGGCGTACGACTTTGTTATCAGATAGTGCATTCGCCAAAAATGCGATCAAAGAATTCTGCTGTTTCAGTGATCCCATTAAAGTCACAAGGGAAAATCTATTAAAAACCTTATGAACTATCCCGATACTGGATTGTTTAAAAGGAGATGACCATTAATAATTTCTTTCTTAATTGTGGATAACCAGATACGATTGAATTCTACAGAAGTAGAAACGATACAATCGTCTTTATTCAAAAGAATTAAGGCTGACTCTATTATTTTTCGTTTTGTGTTATGTTGTTCTTTGTGAAGTTTAGTTGAATTATCAAATTGTATTTTATGGCCTAGGTCCTAATCATGTTCACAAATTTTCGATTTTTCAAATTGTCGCTTCTTTATTTAATTCTTGTGTTCATTTATTCCTACGTTTAATGGTCTCGATGTTTCTCCCATATAAAATTTATTGCATTCGCAAGGAATCTTGTATATGCAGTTTTTTGAGTTCTGAGTTTTGTTGGTTGGTTTTGTTTTCGATATTAGAGATTTTAGTGTATTTCTTGTTTGGAATATTGTTTTAACATTAAATCTGTTCCCATTCATTCTGACAGATCCTGTATGTATGGTATAGTTGTAACTGTAATGTGGTTGTCTTGAGTAGTAGTGTTAATGAGAGAAGTTCTAGGTTGATTCAGAAGGTTTATTTTATTCTCTGTTCAAGTTTGATTAACTCTTTGTTGATAAATTTTGTGGGTTAATTTTTATATATACAAACAACAATTTTTTTCTTATGTAAACTTAAATGTCATAAATCAAACTTTCATTTTACAATTTGTATTTTCAATACATATAAAGCCATTGACAACGAAGTCAGAATCGACTTTTAAACGTTTGGTTTTTTCTTTAAATACATGTCCTATTTAGGTTGTTGAAACGGGTTTTCGACCCGTATTTTTTTGTTTTATTTTTTTGACAGTTTTATAAAATTTTAAATTTTTTTTCGTAACAAATATTATTTATCCAAATTTATCAGTATTTTCGGTTTTTAGTATTCAGTATATCCTTGATAAGGAAACCCTTATACAATCAGTCCGGATTTTTCATATGACAGCAATTTTTCCCGTAAGTACTCGAAATTTTGATTATAGGGCCCCCGCCCCCTAATCTCCGAAACTACTGAACCTAAAATTAAAAAAAAAGGAAGTATAGAACGTTTACAGGAAAAATAAGGAGAAACCTCTAATTTTAATTTTGGGGGCAAATTATAGAATTAAAAATTTTTCAAACGCTTCATTTAATACATCACATGAAGGGGCTCTTTCTGAGAAACACAAATATATTTTTTTATATTTTAAAAATAATTAGTTTAAAAGATATTAATAAAAATATATAAAAATTTCCCCTTCCCCACTTTATCCCTGAAACTATAAGACGTAAAATTTTGAACAAAATTAGAGACATAGGTCCCTTCCCGAATTTTACCGACAAAATAAGGAGAAACCCCTAATATTAATTTTGGGGGGCAAATTACAGAATTAAATGGAAAATAAAATTAAAAATATTTCGAACTCATCATGTAATATATCAAATACAAAAATGTTTTCGTCATATTTTATAAATAAATTGTTTAAGATATTAACAACTTCGTTGTCAATGGCTTAAATTGACATTTAAATGTCATAATAATTTTCGTTTTGCAATTTACATCATTAAATATAAAGCCATTGACAACGAAGTCAGAATAGACTTTGAAACGTTTGGTTCTCCTTCAATATAAGTCGTTTTATTTCTACTAGATGTCGCCCAGTGGTCGAAATTCGACCAATTGTGTCAATATCTCTGGCAGGTTAAGTAACCTGAAAATTTTATCGTGACATTCTACCCTAGAACTTTAGGGAGAACAGCAATTACACGGAACGGTTCCAGATTCGGAACCTCTGTGTGATAGTTTCCTCGAAAATTCTAGAAAAAAGTAACGAAATTCAATTTTTAGATATAATTCATAGGACTTTATTTGTGTTCAAATTGGTAATTCTTAATTTAATATGACAACAATTCAACCGCTAATGGACTACTCTACAAATTCATTTTTTCTAACCTCCCTGTATAACTATAATTACACTCAATTCTCTAACATTTATTAAAATGCTCATTATAATAATTCCATCTCATTATATATTTCCGTCACCCTGTATATGTAACTGCTCATGGACCACGCATAATATTTTTTAACATTTTTGAACCAAGTAATTTCGAAAAGATTGTTGAGGAGGTCTTGAATTATTTTGTCTATTCATTGGGTTTTCTCTCCTCCAAATTTTTTCCTGCAACAGATAAGTATTTAAAAAATTGTATATGTAGAACAAAGTGTAGTAAGGCAATTTCGTAAAATTGCCCGGATCACTGGCTGTCTGTACAGAGATTCTTCCTCACAGTTTTTCTGAGAGAAAGATATGTCTATAAAATGATCAACCAGTATTCATGTATATAAGTAATGTATTGTATATTGTGTAATACTTATCTGTGTATGGAGACGTTTCAACTCCGAGTCCGGAGTCGTTGTCAATCGTTTAGTGTTGTTTTCGAGGTTTTTTCCAAAAAATTTTCGCTTTGATTTTGAATTTCCATTTCCGCCACCTTGTATATGCATCTCTGTATAACATTTTTTACACCACCCTGTATAATCGTAATTCCACTGCACCTTCTATTCCAAGAACCCTGTAAATTCAGCCGCTAATGGGCTTCCCTATATAATTATGTTATTAGTTATAATTGCAGTCTACTCTATATTTTAAACACCCAATATATGAAACTGCTTATGTGCCACCCACGAAACAAATTATTTCTAACATATCTGGAATCGCCTTGTATAATTATAATATACAACGATTACTTTACTACTAAACAATAACAACGCTTGCATGCCACTTCCAGAAGTACATGCTCTAAGTATATAACAGCATTGGTCCCTCTATATATAATTACTCAATGTTTTTGAGTCTGGCGACGGCGGCACATTCAGTTGTTTGGCGTTGACATTACGGACGTAAATAATGAATTTTTATTATGTTTAATTTAATGAATAAACCAATATTATAATTTAATATTAGCATTCTGCACTGAAGGTCGTCAATAGCCACTAAACAAAACAAAAATGAAGAAAATCGGTTGAGAAACAGAGGAGAAAATGGTACCTAATCGTTTTGTCTTTGTCTATTTATATATAGATTGTGGTGTTATTGTCCAAAAAAACAAAAGAAATTAAAGAAGTCTGTCCACTTGAAAATTGGCACGCATGTGAAGGGCTAATGACAATACTTTTGTCACTGTTCTTTCCTTAATGCAAATTGTTCTAGTAACGCTGCGTTTGCCATCTAGTTGTCAGTAGTAGAACTTACGGTAATGTAATGGAAATGTTCTTGCTTATTAAGATCTATAGATTATAGTGTTGAAAATATGTGCACTGAAGCTATTTACACCCTGTATTACATACATTAACCATATGGGTGAAGGATGCTTCCAGTTCGTGTCCTCTACGAATGTAAGAAGAACAATGAATTTTCTACTAAAGAGATGCAGCAAATACCAGAAATAATGTTTCAGCCTTGCCACAAGATAAAACCACATTTTAAGCTCTAGGTTTTCACGAGACGAAAATTTATCGCATTCCTAATATTAGCTTCAACTGATATCGCAGTTTTACGATCGGAATTCGAAAGTAGCTAGAATTTACAGCCGGACGTATTTTTCACAACCAACACTACGGATCGTAAACGGCTACTGAGTTATTATTGTCCATTATATTTCCAGAAGTTTACGTTCTTGTTAAAGATTTCTTTACAGTCGTAAGTCATTCTTTGGATGTGTCTGGAAAAAATTACGGATCTCAAACTGTATACTAACCTGAATTGCTTCCCGTATCCAACAGATATTTTGTGTGTGACGTATATCTGTAAAGAATAAAAATCGCATAAATTTTATATTTTTTGGGAAAAGTAACAAAAATTCAAGGAGACATGAAAATCAAATATGTTTATTCGATTATGTAAAGTGGTTCGATGTGGAGCCGAAATAGGGGAGAATAAAATTAAAATGAACGTAGGACAGGATTTGGCAGTTTATCGCTTCATTTCAAAATTCGGAATTTGTATTCATAAGAGTCATCGTTGGGTCGACGAAGTTATATCGTAAATATACATAATTTGCATAGCAAAAAAATAATGATTTTTAGGAAAACCTGGAACACATGGATATTGAGATTGACGTATAATATTCGTTATACAAGTACTTAGACAACTAACTATATAGGCTATGTCGGTCCGAGATTTGCCAAGGGAAGGGAGAGAACGCGTAATGCAAAAGGTGCCGTTTGGGCACCAATTTCTTATAAATTTAATCATTTTATACTTTCCCGTAAAATGTAATTTATGGCATACACTTGTATGCCACATAATAAACTATGCCAACAATGCAAATATTGAAAGTTCTTTCATTCAGAAATCACAAATTATTCATTTAACAAATTAATGAAATGGGCACTATTCTGCCTAAAAACCGGCACACATTCATATCATTGCTCAAGTTGTACATTACCTGTCCTCTCCCTTCTCTTGTCAAAAGTCCGAGCCCAAAATCGACCAAAAATCTATATACAGGGTGAGTTTTTTTTGATGGTCAGTATGTTAAATTGGGAAAGATTTGCAGTTTTACTGGCCCAATTTAATGACACTTTCGGATTTTTGTAAAAAGTTATGGCTTACTAGATATTTAAAAAAAACGAAATTCTGTCGATATAGTCAAATCCCTCTAGCTCCTTTGTTTTTGATTTTATAAAAAAAGTGTAAATATCAAAATTGAAGGGAATTGTATCCCGAATATGATTATCATGTCCTCGTTTGCGTGACAGCTCTCGTTTTCGAGATATGACACAAACTTATCTTTTTTTGAATGGAAGCCATAGTTGGCTATGATCTCAAAACATCGGACATTTTTAGAGCTTTTCAACGATATAATACTCGATATAGTTACTCATAAAAATAACGGAGTTATGGATGTTTTTCTCTCTTATTTTAACTTTAAACGTAGGTAGCCATGAAAAAGATTGTTTTCACTTTGACGTTTCCTCATTTGAGAGTAATTCCATTAGTAGAGCTGAACTGACAGTCGATTTTGACAAGTTTTCGTGATAAAATCGAATATTCTAACAAAGAAAAACTGAATATGGTGGAATGTTATATCATATGCCATAAAAATTCAGTTCGTGCAGCTTAGGAATACTTTTGTAGATATTTTAATCGTCGTCAACCTGCTCTATGTACATTTAAGAGGTTTTACGATAGTTTACTCGCAGGTATGGATCTTTTACTAAACCACCAAATTAACGAAGAAGCACAAATAAACTCGTGAGATTGCGGCAGAAGCTGGCACAACTCAAAGAACTGTAGTTAAGGTACTGAAAGTGCACAAGTTGCACTCGTACAAACTTTCAGTTTCTCAAAACTTTGCATGCTGGTGAAGAACATCGACGTATTTTGTTTTGTACATGGTTTAGAGACATGTGCCTTGACAATCCACAGTTTCCATTAAAGGTGTAATGTCAATCTTAAAAAGATGCAATTTTTGTCTAAATAACAATGGTGGACTTTTCGAACATAAATTGTAACCATTATTATGTACTTTAATTTCTTAATGTTTAATAAGTACCTACTTATTTAGTTTTTTTGTTAAATCTGATATACCTCAAAAAAATCGTTCAATGTTTTTTGGAATACTTATTAATAAATCAATCTATTTCATGGCTACCTACGTTAAAAGTGAAAATAAGAGAGAAAAGCATCCATAACTCCATTATTTTTATGAATAACTATATCAAGTATTATATCGTTGAAGAGCTCTAAAAATGTCCGATTTTTTGAGGTCATAGCCAATTATGGTTTCCATTAAAAAAAAGATAAGTTTATGTCATATCTCGAAAACGAGAATTGTCGCGCAAACGAGGATATGACAATCATATTCGGGATATAAGTCCCTTCAATTTTGATATTTACACTTTTTTTATAAAATCAAAAACAAAGGAGCTAGAGGGATTTGACTAAATCGACAGAATTTGGTTTTTTCAAAATATCTAGTTAGCCATGACTTTTTACAAAAATCCGAAAGTGTCATTAAATTAGACCAGTAAAACTGCAAATCTTTCCCTATTTAACCATTGCTCTATCTCGGCTAGTTTCCGAGATTCCCATACTGATCATCAAAAAAAACTCACCCTGTATAATTGGACAAAGACAAAACGGTTCGGTCCCTCAACCGATTTTTTTTATTTTTGTTTTGTTTTTTCAAAATATCTAGTAAGCCATGACTTTTTACAAAAATCCGAAAGTGTCATTAAATTAGACCAGTAAAACTGCAAATCTTTCCCTATTTAACCATTGCTCTATCTCGGCTAGTTTCCGAGATTCCCATACTGATCATCAAAAAAAACTAACCCTGTATAATTGGACAAAGACAAAACGGTTCGGTCCCTCAACCGATTTTTTTTTATTTTTGTTTTGTTTAGTAGCTATTGACGACCTTCAGTGCAGAATATATAAAAAATCTGTATTTATGTCTTTTCCAATAAGTAATTTAATGACAAACTATTAATATAATCCAACTGAGTGCCGCTCACCAAGAACAAGTAGCTTAATCTTCAAATTTTGACAGCAGTCGACAGTAAAAATTCAATTATGTTCAGTCATGTAGTAAGGTATAAATATAACTAGAATAATCGACTTTTACTTACAAGGATGTATGCTCTAAAAGCTTTCTTTTCTATTCATTTATGACGTAACTATTTCATAAAACGATGACCACAGCAATTATTGCAGTGACCAAATTTTATTTAATATAAGGTAATCTTTTAAATTAGATTTAACATCTCATCTAAAAATTAGCAGTCAGTTAAAAATTGTTTAGTGTCCTTTTAACGAGATGTGATATGCTGCAAATATAATTTTACTTTTTATCTTCTAATATAATACATATAATATTTGTTTATTATTTGTATTACATTTTATTTATATGTAATTCTGTCAAAATGTCATTTCGGGGTTTTGCCGTTTACAAAGCGGAATAAATCGTATTACCGAGAAAGAACGACATTGTGACAATTATGTTTCGTTCAACACAGGGTGATTTTGTGATATACTTGAGAATGAAAAATTCTTTCAATACAAATTGATGTGTTGGATCCTATAAGAATTGTATCACCTTTTGATATTTTTCTAGAATTACATTTTTAAAGTTGAACCTTTTACAGTAAAAAGTGTCAGATGCAGCACCCGGTAATTATTTCTTATGGGGAGATCTTAAATCCGTGGACTATTAGTCGGAAACCACGAGCGACCTGAATAATAACATTCACCCTGGACGTTATAGATGACGTAAATCGACTCTTACAATAATTGACCAGAATTGAAACCATTTTCAAATTGCCTTCTTTTTGTTTTATGATTTCTGCGCTTAAAAAATTCCAAAAGAAATCATTTACAGTTACCTGCTATTCATTTAAAGCACATTGAAGCTTTGCGAGTTTTAAAATCTTCGAGGTAATTCTCACGAATTCATAGAACGTTTGCAAATGGCTGATGTTTAATTAGCAAGCGGAGCATTGAAAATTGCCAGCTGACTTTTAACGAAATCCTTGTGGTCAGCGTTAACAAAACGGAAAGCTGTTTAATCAATTAGGCATGCATTTCCGTTGTCTGAATCATCAGACGGGTAGTGAGGCGGAAGTCGATTGCAGGAATCGGCGCCAAGCATATTAACACACTTCGCGCACGGCTACATTTAAATGCTCCAGTTCAGCTCTAATTTGTTACTGATTAGTAGTTACCAAAAAGATATGATATTATCCGAGTGTCAAGATGGAGTGTAGGATAATTACTTGGTATAGGGGTTAATCATTCAAATTTATTACAGGATTTTTTCTGGTATATGTTATTTGCCTAATCACGTTCAATAGAATCTAACATATCTATCTAAATGTTAACTACGGGTAGAATTTAAAGCAAATGGAGCTTCTATAACTTTTAGTCATCATTACATAGTATAAAACAAAGTCCTCCGCTGCATCTGTCTGTCTGTCTGTTCGCGATAAACTCAAAAACCACCGTATCGATTTTCATGCTGTTTTCACCAGTGGATAAAGTGATTCTCTAGGAAGATTTTTAGTATATAATTTGTTAAGTTTTATATAAATTGGCTAAAATATAACGATATTTGTTGGAGGTGTCGGAAAAAAATAAGCCGTCTGGGAGCTTTCAACGAAAACGCTGCCTAAATCCTTGGAGATATAATAAAATAATGTATGGTGAAATTGTGTATCTTATAGAGGTTTACACATAAAAGTCCGCGACGGCATATGTTTATCTCTTAGGGATAACCTGCTATACCATTTTAATGCTTAAAAAAATTGCCAATTATAAAGCGGTAATTGGAACGCTATTTAGACAAATACGCTATTAATCATTATCATTCATCCTTTTAAATACGTTAGTTGGCTTGGGCAATTCATCGAGAATATTTTCCCACTTTACACCATGCAAATAAAATGATAACCTTGGGAGATACAGCAAAATCAAAATATGTAACATGCTACGAAATTAATTTCGTGTCGCCGTGATTCGACTAAGCCGGGAGGACTCCCCATAACCCCGCGCTTCGCGCCTGAGTCGTAGATGTTACTTTACTTAGTAAAAGGCCCTACTTCTTTCAGTAGTCTACGTACTTTTTCAAGGTATAACTTATGAAACATTTCAAGGACTGTAAAGCAATGGGAAACTATGCTTTCTAAAGCTGCCTTATGCTGTTCAGCTAAATCAATTAGACATTTATTTATCATCATGATATCCTTCTATCAAGTTACCGACCCACATCTTCTTTGGCAAAATGATCGTCAAAGCATGGCTGAAGATTTCTGTGTGTATGAATCACAGACGTCCTGAATTGTCATATCCAGTAATTCTGCACACCATCTGGTCCTGGTGCTTTCCAGTTATAGAGTGTTTCATTATGTTGGACGTGTTTCGTTGTAAATGGTTGGTGTTGCATGTTATCACAATTCTGAAATGCAGCCTCCTCCTCATTAATCCAGCTCGCTCTGGAGTGATGCAAAACTGTTTTGAAAAGTTGTGTTTTCCAGAACTGCTCGATAGCCATTTTACTATAAAACCCTTTTTCTCATTTTTGGAATAGTCTGTTGTCTAGTTTCTGTTGGTTACTGGTTTCGTACCTTTTCAATCGACTTGTGTAGACGGAGAGCTTTTGTCGTAGACTATCCAGACGCTGCTGAGATCTGATGTTTTCTCCATTCCACAGGGAGTGTATTCCGCTATTGTCCATGATAGTTTTGGCAGGTCTTTCTATTCTGTTGTTCCTTACCAATCGTTGGTACTCGGTCAGTATTCCAATGTCTTTCCGAAGAGAATTAATTTTCCCTTCTAGCCTTCTTTGCCAAGGTGGTATTCGAGTTGTTTGTCTAAATTGGGGGGGGGCTTGCTTTGGTCTTATTACGACCCCAATTGTTCTGCAAATGGAAATTGCAGCACAGTAGTTGATTGTGTGTAGCGACTCTAACGTATTAGCACCTAAAACTTAGTTTGGTAAGATAGATTTGTTCAGGCCCTGCAAGACGATACCCAGTTTCTTGGAATATCTTAGTTTGGGAAGAGTTGTCTAATGAATGGATCTGTTCCACTATACTCTATAAGAGCTCTTTCCATTTCTGCTTGGATTTTCTCAAGCAGGTCATCTTTGGCTGGCTGTTCTTGTTGATGTTCTTGAGTGTAGTCTTTGCGTTAACTGTGGATCTGGATCTGTTGTATTTCGACCAAATAATTCGCGTTCAACTTCGCTTTTTATTGTGTCCTGTTGATCAGGCGAAATAAGCCAATTTTTCAAGATGACACGATATTGGTCTGCGACTCTCTGTTCGGTAACTTGAAGCTCTGGGTACTCACGACAGAATTCTTGATGGAGTATTTGGCGATATCCAGGCTTCTCCTGGTGCGTAATACTGTAAAATGTGCGCATTATAAATTCATTAATGGCGTTAGTCTTTTCAGTCCCGCTTGAGTGAGCGCTGACTGTTGATCCTGCGGTGTTTCTGCGGGTGGAGTTCTCGTTCTCGTTTGACTCCTTTGGTGATGGTCACGTTGTTGCTGTGACTGTATTGGTGAGTGTTGTTGTGGTTCTTCTGGTTCTTGGGCTGTAGCTCTTTGGACGGCAGGGGCCGGCCGCCTCAGCACCCTTCCACCGACGTCCCGCATGCTCTCATGTCCAGCGCCGGCTCCAGATATGCCCTAGCGATCCCCAGGCAGCGGCTCATTTTCGAGGCATCTACTCCGTAGCTCCATTTTCATGGGGAGTGTCACCAATTGACCCTGATGACCCAGGTAACTCGGACCTGTGGGGTTGTCACTTCCCAAATGAACTGATTTAAACCAGAACATCCCGTGCGGGTTGTGGGGAAAGAAGGCAAGCTAGGTAGTAGGTCAGCGGACAGCTGCCCCTTTAGTCGCCTCATACGACAGGCGGTGGATACATGGTGCTATTCTAACCCGGCCACCACACGGGCTGTTTGTATGTATAATTATTATAGGCAATCATATTCTATATTTACCTTGTAATTGGGATTTTTCTGTTGGGTCATAAAGCTTATTATTTATCATTTATTTATTATTATCTATAGTTTTAATTCCTAGTGTCATCATATATTATAAATCTTTTATAGATCACACTCGTATTAAGTTAAATAAATACGTTTTCTGAACGATAATTGTGGCATCTCTGGTTTTTATTTTTTCTGAGTTCTTTGGGAATAACACCACATAAACTTGAAGGACTGTATATTTCAAAAAGTTCAAACGTTTCAAGGTCACAATCAAACCCCGGTTTCAATGGTATTAACACAAATGAACAAGAAATTTAAAAATTAAAAAATTAAAAGGATACGTAATGACAACTTTCGTAAATCACAATTTGACATCCAATGTCATTGACCGTGACCTCTAAGGTCAGGGCAAGGCCAGATGCAATAAAAGTAAGGTTATTCCGTTAAATGAGTAAAAACTGTAACTAAAATGGCACTGTTCAATATCACTGAATGCCAGGAGCCCAGACCATTCACGGCAAGGTAGACATCATTGAAGGCAAGGATGATTAACCTGAGCAGGAAAGACAAAATTAGATAGTTTGTTTCTGCCGCAGATGTTTAAAATGCCCACCGTTCAAAAGATGAATACAGAAACTGTAAAATGCACAGTGTTAAAATTTATAGGAAAACCGAAGTGAAAATTCTAACATGACCTATGAGATAAACGGCCTCGTTATAAAAAATACAAAGACATATTTGTTGAAATTTGAAACTACTTGGTTTAAAAGTTATTGAAGAAAATATACGAAATGTGTTCCAAAATTTTGGAAGGTCAACTAGATATTCCAAAAAAATAATATACCTCGATAATAAAATACTTGGAAGGTGGTATGGAACCCTTAGAATGTGAGCCTAACTCAATTATTGAGTAAACTGAACCTCTGTTACATTTTCTTATTCCCTAATTACACAGTGAAATTACCTCAGGCCTTTGTTAAAGTTTCAGTACTTCTAAATTTAATGAAAATTTCGACTTAGGAATGAAATACCTTTCGCAATTCTTATTTATCACATTCTATAAAGATTACCTCAAATTACAAACACCCTTGGAAAAATAGAATTGAAAAAGTTTCTATTGCATTCTTTTCCTTCAACACCTTTGAAACGTAAATAGAATTTCTATAGTGCCGTGCCCGCATAATGGAAAAAGTTTCTTTGCTAATTCCATTTAAGATAATTAAACATTTTCAAGGTTCATGAAACTTTAATCTAAGATCAAAAGGAAATATTAAGTTAAATCTGGGACTAATACGATTCTTTAGGGATTTCAAAGTGATCGCTTTGGGAGATTCTTAGCAGCTATTGATACATTCCTAGTATTTCGATATATATCTTTGATATTTTCGTGAATATGTTACTTTGATACTGGAGTATTGAGTAGATCTGTCAGGCAGAAATGATTATATAGTAGGATAAAACATTAAAAAATATATAACCGACTTCCATCTATAACTAAAAAGCTAAACATAATTATAACAAAATACAACTCTAGTAAATACATAACACATTCAATGTTGTTAGGTACCTATCCAGAAATTAAAAAATGTAAACATTAAAAGGTGCTCATTCTGAAGTCTGTGCCAAATAAATCCAAAATCTCGCATTGCCTGCTTATGTAGTACTTCATTAAGCTTGATTGTTGCTTGGCACCGACTTCATAAATATACTAGATTGGTAGGTAATTAATTTGTACAGAATGAGCACCTTTTAATGTTTACATTTTCCTGAGTAGGTAACTATAGTTTAATTATTTAACCAGGGTGATGACGTCACACACACAAGTTTGACAGCGTTGCCGATGTCACTGTTTTCTCCTAGATTTTAAAAAACCCTATACAGAGTGTCCGACAAGTTACTTTTGTCATTCGTTTTATGTCTTTCATGTTTGGATATTTAATTTTTGAAATAACATTATCACTTATTCATGGATATATTAATTGCATTATGTAATTCGGTTTGATGTGATTAGTCAATGGCAGTTTTCCAATTACCAGAGCACAAAGTGATTTTGTGCCGCACAGTGCGGCAATTTTGGGACGTTAATTGGAACATGGATTTTTAAAACCAACCGGTAGAGTACACTGATCAGCATAAGGTTAAAAGTGTATTACTCATAGGTTATCAATTGACGTTTATGTGTACGTAAATTATTTACAGAATAATTCAATTCCAATTATTAGAGCTCAAAGTGTTTTTGTGTTGCCCTGTACCGTACATAAAACATCCCAAAGGCACAGTTATTTCTTGTGCTCATTTGTGCGAGCCAATGCTGTAATTGGAACACTCAATGATAGCACTGTGCCGCACTGTGCTCAATTGTGCGCTAATTGGAAAACAGCGAATAAGTCCTTAGAGCATTGTTTCTAAGATGACACTAATTTTAATTTATCAACCCCAAAACTTTGAGTGACTTTACAACAAAACTGATTACTTTTATGTTCTTTTTGGGCAAAAACGAGGTATATTGCAGGAATACCAAACGTTTCAAAGTCTATTCTGACTTCGTTGTCAATGGCTTTATATTTATTGATGTAGATTGCAAAATGAAAATTTGATTTATAAATATAGTATTATTAATGCAAATGAGTTCCTAACAAATAAAAGGAAATAGAACACAAAGCTTCTGATATGGATAATTGTGATACATGTGGAGCCAAATGGACCAACATCATCAACTTATTAAATACCTAGTGAAAGCAGTTCTTAAAGCCATCAAATTAGCTATTAACTAAGAAATCAGTTCATGATATATATATATATATATATATATATATATATATAATTGTAATACATATGGAGCCAGGTGGAATCACATTGCCAACTGAACCAATTATTCAATGAAACAGCCAAATAAGCCATTTATCTTCTATAGTAAAACAACAATGGGATTGGACGTAGACACTTTTTTCAGCTTGCCTTACTATTAAATATATTTGTGAATGATCTGGTTAATGAATTTGAATATTGTGAACATTTTACTTTATAAATTTATGCTGCTGACCTAAAATTGTTGAACCTGCTGATGACTGCAGAAAAACTTGAATTCATTGTTACTATGGATAACACTAATTTTATAGAATTCAGTGTCAATAACCGTAAGTTTATAAATTTAATTATGAAGAAGAATGATATATTGTCTGATAAAAATAATTGTTCCGAGAATTTACCAGTACAATGATCTAGGACTGAAAGACATTATATTGATTTGAGTTGTTTTAAGTTACACCAGTCTGCATATCGGGAGAATGTTCACTCTCCAGTGCATAATTGTAAATGTTATAGTTGCATTCTAAATAAATACTAAATACTTTATTGTTTTGTTTTTGACAGATCAGTGCTCAAATATGCAAGCCCTACATGGTCTCTACCTACACATGGTATTACAATGTCCATACTGAATTGTTAGAAAAGATGCATAATTTAGTTTAGTTTAGAGTTTGACATGTGTTGTCACTGAATTTTCTATTAGGCCGGGAGAATGTGACAACCAAAAGCACCGTCTTCGCAAAATGGAAAAATTTTCATTTAAATAGGTATTTGGTACTCATTGATTTAAGGAGCCGAAAATACTATGCTTTACTACCTATAAGCCTGTGATGTACATAGAAAATTTTCAAATTCGCAATTAAAACTTCCAGTGCCTAAAATTCCCGCACTATTACGTTGGAATTAAAATATTTATGAGAAAATGTCCGTTATGTCATTTCGATAAAATTTTTGATAAGAATTTTGTAATTTTCGGCCATTTTCTGCAAAACATATATAAAAAAACAAAAAAAAATACACGACGAATTTATAACCTCCTCCTTTTTGGAAGTCGGTTAATAAAATTTAATAAATACTACACAAAATTGTCAATAATTTCGTGCTTTCTTAGAGGTTTTTAAAACCCGGCAAAACTAATCTCTTCTACATTTATTTGCAAAATTCATCTTAAACATCGCCCCTTTGTATAACAAATAAGTCCAAATTTAGCTCGGCTTACATGAAGCAGAAATAAATTCAGAATCACTCCATTCACATCATTGACTTCGGAAATTCAATCGAAAGCTAATGACACTTAAGAGTTCGTCTTCCGTTTATTCCAAGACATAAGCTCGCCTTTTGATGAATCGCCAATTAGGTAATCCTTCGAAATTTGGGAAAAACGCACCGAGTTCGGCTCTCATTATTCGCCCTTTTAAATTATGCCCGATTGAGTGGAAACCCTGACATACACTCGATCCCTATATCGTAAACGATATTTACCGAAGATAAGAAATATTAACTCATGGGGTATTGAAAGTTCCGGATTTCACCAGATTTATTTCATTTTTCTTTTTCGTTTAATCAACAAATGGAAAATAAAGGGATCTTAAATGGATTGTGCCCTGAGGCTTCGATTTTTGAGATTACAGATGGGAATATTAATACATACGAGGTTTGGGTATAACATAAGAAGACCTACAGTTTTCTTCATTTTAAATATGCTGCAATAACTAGAACACTAACCATATTAATAACTTGAAGGGTAAGACGACTGTTGAAAACCAAACTAAATAGTAAAAATCTGCATGCATGTTCAGTGCTTAGTTACTCTTTCGGTATAGATAATTGGTGTAAGTCTGACATTGAAAAATTGCAACGAAAAGTTCGAGTTTTACTAAGAAAAGCTCAAGATCACCATCCAAAGAGCTCTGTTGAACGTACAACTTTGCCACGGTATGAAGGAGGAAGAAGATTTTCAGATCTAAGCAAACTATTAGATGAACAAATTTCTATTTTGCGTAGTCATCTCCCGAAACTCTCAGAATTTTCTGATCCAAACAGAATCATATGCCAGGTTGATGACCATTGCGACTGACACAACAACACGTCCAATTACACTACCAGACCACTGCTCAGAAACTGCTGAAATGGAAGACATATAAATGACGTCAACCAAGATTATGTCGACAGTGCAGCGTCGAACTACTGGTTGATCTCTGGTAATATGTTTCCTGAAACGAAAGGCTTTATATTGGCAATCCAAGATTAAGTAATTCCAACTAAGAACTATCTAAAGTATATCGTTAAAGACCCTTCTATTAACAACGACAGATGCAGGTACGGTTGCCAAACATCAGAATCTATCCAGCATATCACAGGAGGTTGTCAAGCGTTCGCTGCAACTGAATACAAAGAACGACATGATGCTGTGGCAAAAATACTGCACCAGGAGCTAGCACTGAAACTTGAACTATCACAGTCGGTAAGATTACCATACTATAAATACAAACCAGAATCTGTTTTAGAAAATAACAACTACAAGCTGTACTGAGACCGCACGATACTGACTGATCGGACTGTTGCTCTCAATAGACCTGATATAGTTTTGGTAGATAAAGTCGCTCGGAAAACAACTTTAATTAACATAGCAATTCCTAACAACAATAATATAAATATCAAGCAGGCTGAGAAAATAACCAAATATAGGGATTTAGAATTTCAAATAAACACTCAGTGGGACATGAACAACACACGAACTGTACCAATTGTCATGTCAACGACAGGACTAGTTCCAAAACATCTATTAAACAATTTAAAATACCTCGGTCTGGACGCATATCTTTACCAACAAATACAAAAAGCCGTCCTGTTAGGAACAGCCCGGACGGTCAGGAAGTTTATGGAAAATTGTTGCCACGACTCTAACCACGGGCCTGAAAACCTGGAAAGGGCTCCCACAGAGCTAAAACCTTTTGATATCTAGGATATCTGGGGTTTTCCCCTAAAGGCATGCTATGGGTGCCTAAGAGGGAGTGTGCTGCCATACATTGTATGGTCAAGTCGGGAAACCTATTAATATACCATATTAGTACGTCATGGGTTGTTCAAATTATTAGTTGTATGCTCTATTAACCTGTTTGTGACTCATGCCATTTTCCCAATATAGCAGATTCACAATCTTTAGATTCACCATATAAAAACCAAGTAAATTTTCTAAAAAATAAGAACATAAGTGGGACATGTAAAGAAACAAGAAACGAATATGCAAGGGGGCATGAAATAGTGGTAGGATATAGCTGAATATGATGACAATGATGCTGATGGCAGTCAAAATTTCAAAGAAGCGTTGATTAACTAATTCATCAATTAAACCAGTCGTTCAATCATGAAGTATGGTTTCAGATATATTTAATAAATTGTGACCTGTGGCTTCGATTTCTAAGATTAATGATGGGTACATGAATATATACGAGATTTGGATATAATACAAGAAAAAACAAACTTTTTTAATTTAAAAGTTGTTATAGCATATTAGTACGTCATGTGCAGTTGAAATTGTTATTTGTATGCTCAACTAACCTCTTTGTAGCAGGCGTACCATTTTGCCCAATATACCAAATTCAGAATTTTTAGATTTACTACACAAAAATAAAGGAATATTGTAATGTAAGATGGAACTAGTACATCATAAAACATAACCTGGTTCCTAAAAAGCTAAGAACATAAATGCGTTTAAATACATAGGAACGAATATACAAGGAAGGCTTCACCTTGAATTGGTGGTAGGATATAGGTGAATATGAGGACAATGATGATGATGGAAGTCAAAATTTCACAGAAGAGCTCATTAAATGAGTCATCGGTTCAATTCATACCTTTAATTAACCTAATAATATGTCAAGTCTAGCTAATTGTATAAATGTCACTATTTGTCACAAAATAATACACTTGAACTCACAATTCACAATCGATTTTATTTATTTTTCCAATTCATTTTTTAAATGAAAATTAAACCACGAACGCTACGTCGAATATCACGCAAAAATCACTTTCACTTTCTTACAAGAACCGATGCAGGAAAAAAGCAATCGTGGCAGCGGTCAACTGTAATACTGAGTAAGGCATGTTATATGCTATGTTGCCACATCTGTTCGGAGAAACGTACGGCAAATATTTAGAGTTTAAATATTAATTTTCTTTGTTAATACAGTTATTAAAGGTGTATAAGATTTGAGTATTGACATATTTAGCTTTACAAGCATTTTGAAGCCGGAAATAATCTATTAGTCACTGTAATAAAGGCTACGTAACTTCAAACTATTCTTTTGGGAAAACTTTAGTTTATTTCTGAAAATGTTATAAAGCTTTTTGATTGGTTTTGACCTGAAGTATTGATCCTCAAAATCTTTGCAGTGAAACATTTTACACCCTGTATATTTTATTGCTCCCTCATATTTCTGTGGGGGATTCACTGATGGGGCAATTTACTTGCACCCAAAGTGAAGAAGAAGAAGACGAGAAGAAGGGGATCAAGAAGAAGAAGCAGAAGAGGAAGCAGAACCATTTAAAAATCATGATTCAGATGAATAATGAGTCACCACTCAACATTAGAGAACGACCGGCCTTAACAATGTGTACACTTCAGGGAACAAAACAACTTTTTTGCAACGACAGTTAGCATTACATCCCTTTTTGCAGTTACAAAATATTGTGTTCAGGAGTTTTTCTGGCGCTGGAAGAAGCAGAAGAGGAAGCAGAAATATTCGAAAAGTATGATTCAAATGAATAAATGTTAATTTACAAATTAAAATATTTAATTTACATCTTAGAATTGTGCCTTTTTTATCCATAGTTTCTTAACCATTGACAACGTGGTCTGAGCTAGACCCCGAAACGTTTGGAATATACAGCAATTTTCTTTAAACTGTGGTGTTATTTCCCAAGAAGACATTGAAAAATATGCCACAAATATTGTTCAGAAAACAAATGAATAAATTTAACAACTTTTTTTGTAATTACACTGCTTTTATTTTTACCAAACCTTATCAATAAATAATATTTTGCAGTTGTACCGAAACAAACAAAATCACATCAGACCCATGGAATAGGCCTACTGGGAAAACCACGTTAAAAAACGCTCTAAGTACACTACCTCATAGGTGGCGTGGAAACCTCTGCAAATTATGAGGATTACAAATTATTCAACTATTTAAAGCGTTATATTTCTAAAACGGTGACTCTTAGGAAAGACATTATCCATAAAATTTTGATAATTTTGCAATAAAACTCATCGTTTTGCTGAAAATCGAAAAAAAAACATTTTTTTGATCTTTGACCTCGAGCCAATTTTTTTCCACAGATCGGATTTTTGAGATTTCTTTTGTCATTGTATTTTGAGCAATTTACAAAGTTACAGCTCTTTATAAATTTTTGAACATTCTTTCTGATTTAAGCCTAAAATGACTGGACTATTGATTTTCTCGCCTTACTCTCTGAAGTCCTTTGACGCCGGCCCGAAAAAACGACCCAAAACCGAGCGATAGCGAGGCGAGTTAAGGCAACACGAGGGGACACGAGTGTACAGTCCACACTCTCGTGTAGCCTACTGGAGGTCTGGATGCGGCATATGAAACTCATTTACAGTTTTTTTCAATTGCCAGGGACGTACTGAAAAAAAGTTGTAGACGGAGAAAGAACACTTGATCCCAGAAAAAGTACCACCCTGTAGATTTTCATGACCTATTTCTTAATATGAAAACTTCATAGAGACTGAATGGAGTTGGCCGTTACTTGGTGGAAATTAACACTCATGATGAAATAATACACAGTATTATTGAATTCCACTTTATTTAGACACACTTGTGACAATTGTTTCGCTACATTGTAGCTTCTTCTTCATTGTCAGAAGAAGCTACATATGTATTTGGGGACATATATTCATAGGATCATTTGGTCATAAAATAACTCGAGAAAGCACATGTTGAAATCTCTGGCATTTATTCATTTACTTCCTGTATAACAAGAAACTTTAATCGCTTTGATCATCTTCGTCTAACAAAAAGTGTAGGTTGTAATGAAATTTCCTTATCACTGAACTAGAAAACTTTTAACGTATTTGCAGCAAATGCTTCGCTGTAGTTAGATGTTGAAGTTCCTCTAAAATCCAACTACAGTAGCGCGTAATCAATCTCCATTGGAATCGGTTCAGCGACCTCGTGAAAACCTCGTAAATATATGCAACAGAAAATTCAACAGCCTCGTCTGGAAACAGAATTAATTTGTCCCTTTTATAACTTTGAGAGTGTGTAGGAGTTAAAGACATCTCAAAATGAATGAATATTCAATGGAGATACGTGAATTATCCCTTCAGCGAGTTGATTAGTCGGAAATTTACGTCAAGCGGCTGCTTGGATATCGAGGTTAGATAGTAAACAAGTAAAGCTTTGCTGAAAAGCAGACTTTCATCAATTCTTCGGTATTTGTGGAGAATTGCCGACACGTGTGAATATTTCTATTTTTAGCGTGAGATGAATACTTTCACACCTCTTTTCCTTGCCTGTTTGATTGATCCGTACAAATTTTGCAATCGATTTTAAACCAATTCTTCATGACTTTATTAATAAAGCTTCCTTGTGTTCTATAAAAATTAATTACCTACCTATCTAGTATATTTTTGAAGTCGGGGTCGAGCAAATCTAATATCCTGCATTGCGTACTTATCTACTACTTCATCAAATTTAATTGTTGCTTACTTATTTAAATTATATGAAAGAAATCCTTAATATAGCTGACGACATCACGCGTACATTTAACACAACTTAACTTCTGAATAACGTGTGAATATATCTGTATACTTCAAGCTTAAATACGAGAGCTGCCTTTTATATTTCGGGATTGGACAACCCTAGTGTTGCAATCTGACAACTGACAGCTCTATCGAGAAGTTTGACATTTTTGAGGTTATACGTACTCAGGATGTTTTGACATAACAGCGCTATGTGTTTTTTACAGTAACTTAAAGGATTTATCTCGGCCAAAAAATGGAATTAAATCGTGAACATTTTCGTGCGATTATTTTTTACAACTTTCGACGTGGATTAAGTCAGCAAGAGTGCATGGATGAACTTAATTTAATTTTTGGCGATGAAACTCCATCAAGGACCACTGTTTATCGATGGTATGGATGGTATGGTGGATTCAATCGAGGTCGTATTTCACTCCAAGACGAATTTCGTGAAGATCGTCCAAATACAGTTGTTGTTCCGGAAACCATTGATGCTGTGCGCTGATATTGCAAGATCGTCATGTGACCTATCGTGAGATTGAGTCAACCTTACACATTAGTGGGACCAGCATACATTCAATATTGCATAAATATTTGAATGTCAAAAAAAATTGTTCGCGTTGGATCCCACACAATTTGTCAATCGTTCAAAAAAAGGCTCGTGTCGATTGGTCGAAAGAAAAGTTAAAAAAATACGATCGCGGTGCTTCAAAACACGTTTCTGACATAGTGACAGGTGATGAATCATGGATTTACGCGTATGAACCCGAAAGTAAACAGCAGTCGACTGTATGGGTGTTTCAAGATGAGCCGAATCCAAAAAAAGTTGTTTGCGCACGAAGCACTTCCAAGCAAATGATCGCCTGTTTTTTTCGGAAAAACTGGACATGTCGCAACTGTACCACAGAACAACGCAAAACAGTCAATTCTGAGTGGTACACACCCATTTGTTTGCCAGGTGTCTTCCAAGAAATGAGGAAAACCGTATAGTCCTGACTTGTTACCAAATGACTTCTTTTTATTCCCGAACGTAAAAAACAAACTGAGAGGTCAACGTTTTTCGACACCTGAAGAAGCGGTTGCTGCGTTCAGAATGCATGTTTTGGAGATACCTCAATCAGAGTGGAAAAAGTGCTTCGACAATTGGTTCAAACGCATGCAAATGTGTATAGATCTTCATGGGGAATATTTTGTTTTGTTCTCTAATCCCGAAATATAAAAGGCAGCCCTCATTTGACAATTTTAGTAGCGGATATTTGCTGTGGAAAATAATTGTTTCCAAAACGAATAAGTTTAATTTCAATTCTCTTTTATTAAAACACTGAAATAATTCCACTTCATATAATATTTCAACCACTATGTTTACGTAATTGTTTATGTATTATACAATATTTTATAAAACTATTCTAAATAACTATATCCTATCCCGGACCATATTTCAACCACTCTGTATATGGACCGGCTTATGGAACAGGCTATGTAACATTTTTCTAACTTTTTTGACAATTCTGTATAACTATAATTCGGTATATATAGTTATGTATGTATGGGTTACGAAATAAATCATTTTTTAATAACACTGTATAACTATAATTCAACTCCAGCTTATATTTGAACCATCCTGTGTATGTATTTGTTTATAGACACATAATATAATATTTTTTAATCACCAGGTATAACTATAATTTCCTTTAACCATATATGGACTACCCTATAGGCATCAATTTATTTTAACATTTTTTATCGCCCTGTACAACAGTTATTCTACCCTGCCTTATATTTCAAGATCACATATTCAACTGCATATGGGCTATCTGAACTCCTGGTTTAGCCACCCAGTTTCTGAAACTGTTCATGGACCACGGTTTATAACATTTTTCCAACTTTTTTGACCACTCTGTCTAGCCAAACTTTCACGCCACCCTATATGAATTTACAGCTGCCTTCTGTAACTATCATTCTACTCGGTTCTCAACCATAATATATGTGCAACGCCTTTTTGGGCCGCCCTATAAATCATTCATTTCTGTTCCTATTTTATTATCACCCTGTATGACAATATATACTCTCCACCCTATACATCGGCTACGCAATATAACATTTTTAAATGACATTATATTACTATTTTTCTACTTAGCGCATATTTCAACCATCCTGTATATAAATCTGCTCATTGCCACCCAATACAACTTTTTTTCAAAACCATTTATCACTATAATGTGATTTCACCTCATGTTCTAAGCACCTTGTAGATTCAACCGCTAATAGTCTACCTCATAGGTATGGCAGTATTTTTACATTTTTTAACCACCATGTTTAAGAATTATTCTACTCCGCCCTATAATTTTCTATCACATATATTCAACTACTGATGGGCTACCTTATATAATTATTTTTTCTGTATGTAAGTGTATGTATATCTGGTATATTAAATTGAACTTTCAACATTAGGAGTGAATGCTGTTAAAACCTACCGTGGTGAAGAAAAACTTCTCAAAGAATCCACTGTATAATAAAATTGTTTCTTGTTATAGCAAATGATATGGTACCTTTCTGTAAAACTCTTTAATAAAATGCAGTTTAAATTATCAATGTTGCTCAAGCCGTTTTCAGTAATCTCTTAGTATTCATAAAGAAGATGCCGACGAATTCATAACCTCCTTTTTGGAAGACAGTTAAACGAGAAGGTCACTAATGGGAATGCTGTGGAACCTTTGGTTTGTCACAAATGTAAAAACACACTTTTACACCCTAACACCGAACCTTTATTTAAATACTCAACGCCGTTTCAATAACTCTAAGTTGTCATCATCAAGGAGTAAACCGAACTAAATCTAAATTACAAATTTCTATACGTACCAGTAAACTATTAGCAACCTACCGTAATTAGTACAAAGGGTAAATCCCAAGTACCTGAATTCTAAATAACAGATTTCACAGATCACCATTGCATGCAGCTATTTCGCTAATAGTTTTCTTTTTCAAACCAATCTTTGTTAAAAGGGTATATCAATAACTGCTGTACAAAGAAATGAATCCCCGCCAATTTATGTTGTTGGCAGGGAAAAGACTTATTAGGTAAATATCTATATGTGTTAATATCTTTCCTATATACATCAAACTCTAACTTATTATCATCATTTCTTAAAGCATATACAATATACATCCAAAAATGGTAGGGTACCTTTATTTTCCTTTCATATGTAAATTTAATAGAAGCAAACCTACTGTTAAGATGTATGACAAAATCATTAGTGAGTGTTTAAAATAACTCAGTGTGAGTGTTTTTACTTTTAACTTTTAACTCTCTCAGGGTACAGTGAGACCTTAAAATTTGGGATACAGATGGTTAACACTAGATATTTTTTCACACTTTCCGTTTGAACGTTTTAATGTTATTTCATTTGATTGAAAGGGAAATTATTTTATTTTATATCTTTTTTTTTTAATTTTTCTGTTTCACTGGACTTTCTCATACTTAAATTCCTCAAAATCCATCAGTATACAATAACATTCCTTTTGGATTAGTAAATCAATTATGCCCAATATCCCCCGAATAATTATATCAACCTCAACCGGTTGCTTCTGATATGTAATTTAATGTGCTTTCCCCAAATCTGTTGCTAGATTGTGCGTACATATGGTCTCCGAGATAATCCTAAAAGCAGTCCATTAATGATTAGCATTTAAGCTTTTCATAATAGCCGCCCCTTTTGCCCTGGGATTACACGTTTAATGCTTTTAGTTGAACACAATTTAAAACAAAGCCTAGCAACAGCTTTGTTTATACATCCAAAATAATCAGTTTCGTTATCATGGTTAAGAACGTTATTAGTCACATACCAAATTAAAATCAAATTCTAGGATGTTTAAAAATTGAAAAACAATTTAGGAAATTTGATGTTATTGAGATTGAGATAGCCCTCAATATTTTCGTTAAAATTATATTATTTTGCTTGTGTGTTAATGTTTTCACTCTTCAGTTGGTTTTCCTGCAAGGGAAAACTGAGATAAAATAAAAATTTCGTTGAAAGAAGTAAATTTACCAAATGATGCCAAACAATGCGGAAACGGGGGCAGCTTCAATTGAAAAAAGCCTATTGCTAGGAGAATCAAAATGGTATCCTTAATAAGTAATGGCTAACCAGCCAATTTGTCACTGTTAAATTTTTTTACCCCTAAAAAAGTACTCTCAAAGTCAAAATTTGCAAATAATCCCGCAGACAAACGATAGAAGTTCTTAACCACTATTTAGGTTTGGAATTGAAATGTCTCCAAACACAAATAAGTATCACACAATATAACAAAGTAAAAATCCATATAGTTCCGAGTGGAAAACGTAGCAAAATATCGCTAGGAATCTTTGTTAATGTGATGGCACAGTTGGTATCCTGATAGTATTTTTACACATTATTATTATTTTTGCTCTATTGATTGGTCTAAAAATTAGAATTATAGTGTAGTTAAACACTATATTTCTAGAAGAAAAAATGACTAGAAATTTTTTCTGACTTGTGATGTAAGCGTCTTTCTGAAATCGCATACCATGAACAAGTAACAAATGCTGAAGATTATATTCATCAAAATAGCAAGGACTTCTGGAAATATATAAACAAAATAAAATAACTTGTGTGATATTTCTAAAACCATGTCTTATAAAAATCAATTTTCTAATAATGTAAATGTAATTATTTCAGCGACTTTTTTTATATGTTTATTGTGATAAAAAATGTCATATGTATCATTTTAATATCCTTAAGTCAGTTTGTATAAGTATTTGTTATACTTCTGTGAGTGATATTTATTGGAAATGCTGTGGAACCTTTGGTGTGTTCCAAATGTAAAAACACTGTTTTGCACAACACAACAACTCTAAGATGTCATCATCAAAGAATAAACCGAACTAAATCTAAATTACAAATTTCTATACGTACCAATAAACTATTAGCAACTTACAGTAATTATTACAAAGGACATATCCCAAGTACCTGTTTTCTAAATAAGATATTTCACAGATAACCATTGCATGCAACTATTTCGCTAATATTTTTCTTTTTCAAACCTCTCTTTGTATATCAATAGCTGCTGTACAAAGAAATGAATCTCCGCCAATTTATGTTGTTGGCAGGGAAAAGACGTATTAGGTAAATATCTAAATGTGTTACTATCTTTCCTATATACATCAAACTCTAACTTATTATCAACATTTCTTAAAGAATATACATCCAAAAATGGTAGGGTACCTTTATTTTCCTGTTCATATGTAAATTTAACAGGAGCAAACCTACTGTTTAGATGCATTAACCTTAAACTCATTAGTTTTAAATATAGCAAATATGTCATCCACGTACCGTATCCATACCCTAGGAAAATACGTGGAGACACTTTTTGCTTCAACTTCGAAACAAATTGGCAAGGTATGGCGACAAGGAGTTTCCAATTGCCGTTCCTTCCTTCTGCTCATAAAAGCAACCTTCAAACTGAAAACAATTTTGGCTCATACATAATCTTTTGAGGAAAATTAAACTCATTAATTTCTGCTTCACAAAAAGAGTTTTTATACAGTAAGTCCTCCAGGTACTTCAGAGTTTGTGGAATTGGTACAATAGGAAATAAGGAACTAACATCAAACGATACCAACATTTCTTCAGGTTGCAGCGAAATGTTTTGTATAGATTGAATAAACCCTACAGAATTCTTTACGTTAAAGTTTTGCTACGGACAAGGTAAATTTTCGAATCGTTTTGTTAACCACTTCGCTAACTTATAATAGCTGAAACAATTGGACTTACTGTTCTTACCGGTTTGTGAATTTTTGGAAGGCCATATAATTTTGGGATTGTTGGATTAGAAACATGTAGTCTTGGTTTCAGCTCAGGACTTACAATAGATACACATGCTTTAAGGACGTTGTTTACTGCTGATGTCCCTTTTTGATAAACGATTTCTAACTAATTTTGAATACGAAATACTTGAAAGCCGATAAAGGCAACAAAGTAGTGATCCTGGACAAATCTGATTATTTTGATAGAATTTATAACCTGATTACGAACGGTCCATATTCAAAATGGGATATTTTATATAAACTAGCAGTCGCTCAGTGGTCGAAATTCGACCAATTGTGTCAATATCTCTGGCAGGTTAAGTAACCTGAAAATTTTATCGTGACATTCTATCCTAGGACTTTAGGGAGAACAGCAATTACACGGAACGGATCCAGATTCGGAACCTCTGTGTGATAGTTTCCTCGAAAATCCTAGATGTCGGTCTTACATCTCGCTTCTACAAATAAGTAACGAAATTCAAGTTTTTTTCAGATATAATTCATAGGACTTTATTTGTGTTCAAATTCGTAATTCTTAATTTAATATGACAACAATTCAACCGCTAATGGGCTACCCTACATATTTATTTCTTTCTCTAACATTTATTAAAATCCTCATTATAATAATTCCATCTCATTATATATTTCCACCACCCTGTATATGCAACTACTCATAAACCCCGCATGTTTTTTAACATTTTTGAATCACCCGGTAAACCATTCTGTATATGCCACTGCCTATGAGCCACCGTATTTACTCTTTTTGTTTATGAAATTTTTAAGTATCTCTATATACAATTTTACTCCGACCTATATTTCAATCATCATATATATGGAACTCTTTGTGGGCTACTCTATAAATCATTTCCTTTTCTAACATTTTTTATCATCATCCTGTATATCTATAATTCCTCTCACCCTATATTTCATCTTCCCTATATATACAACTGCTTATGTGCCACCCACAAAAAAAAAAGATTTCTAACATATCTGGAATAGCCCTGTATAATTATAATATACAACGATTACTTTACCACTAAACAATAAGAACGCTTGCATGCCACTTCCAGAAGTACATGCTGTAAGTATACAACAGCATTGGTTCCTCTATATATAATTACTCAATGTTTTGAGTCTGGCGGCGGCGGCACATTCAGTTGTTTGGCGTTGACATTATGGATGTAAATAATGAATTTTTATTATATTTTATTTAATGAATGAACCAATATTATAAATTAATATTAGCATTCTGCACTGAAGGTCGTCAGTAGCTACTAATCAAAACAAAAATGAAGAAAATCGGTTGAGAGACAGAGGAGAAAATGGTACCTAATCGTTTTGTCTTTGCCTATTTATATATAGATAAACAAACTACATTTTTTTTCCAAAAGTACTGTAATATTTTTCTTGATATAGACATTAACAGAGACAGAGAAAAAGAAAGTGACAGGGACAGAAACAGAGACTGAGACAGGGATAGAGAAAAAGTTAAAGATAGGGACAGAGACATAGACTGAGATAGTTCCAGAGAAAGAGAACACACTCCCTAAGAAGCTGCTATTCTTTTCTACTGCCTTACTAACTTACATCCACACTTTTCATACGAACACAAACTCTTCAGATAAAAATTCGATATTTCGATATCGTAAACATTCACTGAAAAGGTAATATTTTCAAGTCGATGAATAACTACTCGACCAGTTTTATGAATTATTATTTGAGTATTGTCGCGTTTCACTTCCCCCCGGTTGAAATATTTTCACTCGTTAATATTTATCGATTTCCCTGGCATTCTTCGAGACAACATTCTTTGAGTCGTCTTCAATTTCCTTTTATATAACGAGTTGTGACTGTTTTTCAGTTTTTCATTAGCGAGAAGTTTCCACTTATTTCACAAATAAAGTTTTTATTCAAGTGGAAACAAACGTGCCTGTATCTTTAATTTAAAACAACCTACTGACTTTATATTTAATGTGTCACGTTGATATCTTGTTGCGAAACAAATAATGCGATTGGCAGCAAGATCTAATAGATTTTATATCAGATTTATTAAGAAATCTGTCTCATATCGTTAAGTTTGTGGGATGAGCATCAGTTCTGTTTCATTGAACCTATTCTCTATGGGCTTTATTAAGCCTGTTTTCCAGATATTAATTAAAGTGTGTCAACTTCAGATCTTTCGTATTAAATTATGGTTTATCTAGTTTGTCAGCAGAAAATAGAATTTTCACAGTGATCGGTGATTAATTAGTTCTATTCTCTGCAAATTCTTCTTGAAAAGTTGTATTTAGAATTGTCTATTCAGTATCTTGAAATTTTTTCAAGATCCCCAGCTGTATGAACTATGGAAAATTCACAAAACAGGTGCCCTCTAGGACAAATAGGGAACTCTATTGGCTCTTCGACACAACGCCAAAGAACTACAAATTTGTTGTAATCTCACTTTTAAAAAAGTCCAGTAACAGAAGTCCTCTACTACATTTAAGAGAAATACCATAGGTTAGAGTACATTATAGACCTACCAGATCACTCTCTAACAAACACATATTTTACATATGCTAGACAAAGGTACCAACAAATTTAAGGAACACCGATGGGGTAGCTCTGTCACCAGTAATGGCAAACACGACACAATATCTTAGAGTTGTTAAATAAATTACATTCGAAAATTAGTTTCATCATGTTGATAGAACAAAAAGACCAACTCATTAGAAAGAAACCAACGCCTTCCACCCATCTGGAGAGTTGCACTGGTAGGACACTATATTTCAGACTAAAGTCCAGCAGTACACAGAACCACAGAGAACATACCCACGACAACGAACAGTCCCCCTAATGACGAGTGAGTTGTTGCCTCGCCTAAGCACAAGAGCCCTAATTGGTCGTAACGTAACTCGTAACTGGCCAATAGGGACACACCTACTCTCTCGACGGACCGCACAAAGGCAAGGACACGCAGAAGTGACGATTCTATATTCACCACTCTTATAGAGTGACAACACCTATTTTCCAAAAAAATGAGTGCGATTACGTCGAAACGTCAAATTTCTGGCTTTTGGGGTTCCGTATATCCAATATACGGAAACCTCGGGATTTCTACGTCTTACACATCACAGCAATTTTCTCTGAAACTGCTGAACGGAAACGGTTGAAATTTGGTATCAATGTATAGTTTGTTCACCCGATCAGGACAACATATCGTAAATGAAGAAATTTTAATTTTATAGGTACTTTTGGGAGGAAAACTTAAAAAAATCGACCTTATCTCCAACAATCGTTTTGGAGCTAAAAATTAAAAAATAATAAGAAATATAGAACGGAAAGTTTACATGACAAATCTCTAATATTAAGTTTGAAATGGGCCAAATTGCAAAATTAAATGGAAAATTGTTTCTAACGCATTATGACGAACACAAACAACACAAACATATTTTTTCACATTAAAAAAAAATATTTAATAGATATTAACAAAAAAATTCAAAATTTTACTGATTTTCCCACTTTATTACCGAAACTATAAGACAAAACATTTTGAAAAATAGGCTATATTGCCTCACTTGAAAAATAAGGAGAAATTTCCGGGACCAAAAATATTATTTGAATACAAATCTATTTGTTACATATTTTTAAAATAATTGGACTAAAATTATTAACAAAATTTCCATTTCTTCCTTTATTTCCAAAACCATACGACCTAATATTTAAAAAAGTATGTAGCAAAAAGTAAGTAGTAAAAACAATATTATTGGGGGGGGGGCAAATTATAAAATTAAAGAGAAAATAATATACATTTTTTAAAACGCATCATGTAATATAAGAAATACAAATATTTTTTTTTCATTTAAAAAAAAACATTTGTTTAAAAGATATTAACAAAATTATAAAAAATCGAGTAGTTCCCCCGTTTGTTTCACAAACTACACGACTTAACTCACCTCACTTGAACTGTACGGGAAAAATTAAGAGAAAACCCTGATATTAAGTCGAAACTACAGAATTAAATTAAATTTTTGTTTAAACAATTTGGTATTGGAAGAATGGCGAATACAAGGATATTTTTTTCATATTTTTAAAATAATTTGTCAAGAAGTTATTAAAAATATATACAAAATTTAACTCGCTAAGAAAAGTAATACACAAATTCTAACAGTACTTTTTTAACTTAAATCGAAAATAAAATTTTGTTTTGTAAAGTACACCCGTAACGCAATGTATCAAATGAAATAAATTATTATAATTTTATTTTTATATTAAAATAATTTGTCTAAGAGAACTAATAATTCATCATTTAACATTTTCATCGCTCTATATTCCAAACTACTGAGCCTAAGATTCAGACAAAAGACTATATAGGGCTTCACTGAAAATTTATCGGTTAAATAAGGTGAAAATCCCAATCTTAATTTAGTGGGATAAATCAGAAAATTAGACAAATATTTATTTTAAAAATTATTATGTTCTTTCATTTCTTAAGTTTTTAGTAACTACCTATTTATTTACTTTTTTCGTTATATCTGATATATCTAATAAAAAAATCGTTCAATGTTTTTTGGAATAGTTATGAATAAATAAATCTATTTCATGGCTAACTACGTTAAAAGTGAAAATAAAAGAGAAAAGTATCCATAACTCCTTTATTTTTATGAAGAATTATATCGAGTATTATATCGTTGAAAAGATCTAAAAATGTCCGATTTTTTGAGGTCATAGCCAACTATGGTTTCCATTCATAAAAAGATAAGTTTGTGTCATATCTCGAAAACGAGAGCTGTTACGCAAACGAAGACATGACAATCATATTCGCGATACAATTCCCTTCAATTTTAATATTTACACTTTTTTTATAAAATCAAAAACAAAGGAGCTAGAGGGATTTGACTAAATCGACAGAATTTCGTTTTTTTTAAATATCTAGCTATCCGAAAGTGCCATTAAATTGGGCCAGTAAAACTGCAAATCTTTCCCAATTTAACCATTGCTCTATCTCCCCTAGTTTCCGAAATCCTCATACTGATCATCAAAAAAAAGTCACCCTGTATAAGAAAATCCACTAATTCATTGGTTGTTTGAAACTCAAATATGAAAAAATATACACTTTCATTTACCTACATTATATCAAATTTCAAAGGTGGTACGGAACCTTTAGTATGCGAGTCCAACTCGCACTTAACCAAATTATTATAAGACAAACCAACATACAAAAACGTTCCCATCGAATTGTGGTACCGGGATCTTTAAATGAAAACCAATTCTTAAAGAGTTAATAAACTACAGAAATGGAAAATTTCAATAAAAAAACAAGTTTAACTAAAATTGATACGACGGGAATCCAGAGATCCTCCGAATAGATCTGAATCCAAAGTCTCCATTGGAATCACAACACCTCAGCTCTAAAAATGTTTTGAACTGTGCCCTTTCAAAATAACATGTATTAGTTTATACTACATATAAACTTAAACTTCATGATCCTGTTTACATTTCATCTCCAGGTTGAACATTCTCATACAACCTTTACAAACCCTCATTTACTTGATAGACTGTAAGCAAAAGTTTCACATCTGCCTTAAAACAATATTACTCACTTGTTAAATCCTCATAACGAAGTCATTAAAATTAATTAACAGGTATTGTCGAACAATCGGATATAACCATGGACATGCTTTAACAAACTTTCGTTGTCGAATGCCTTCGAGATATTCGCTTATAGATAAATTTATCAGTCTTTTTCTTCTTCTCTATTAATGATTCTCTTGGTGCATAAAAGGAAACCGATTATGTTTTTAATTATGTCTCTGTAAAATGATCATCGCTGTTTGTGAATGTAATTTTGAATGTTCTTTAGTCACAATCGAATTCAATAAAATGTATACAAAATCAATGAAATTTTTGTTTATTTGAAGCTAGAGAGTTCGACAGAGACTCTCAATTACATACGTCAGTATGTACATGATCATACAATGACAACAAATATTTCATTTTTTCGAATCTATGAGTATTGAGTACCGATGTTCCAAGGACTAAATAATCTTCATATTTTCTTTGAAAATTAACCTCATTGACCCCAACTATGAACTTAATAATAATAATAAACTTTTTTTAAACATTCCCAAGTGTAAGGTCTTAACATTTAGCCGTAAAACGAATACAATAAAATTTCCGTACAGTATAAGCGATACCATTCTTGAAAGGTTTGACTCCATAAAAGACCTAGGTGTTTACTTTGATTCTAAACTTACATTTCAGCTCCACATTAAGCTCACAATAAAATCAGCCTTTAGACAATATGGATTCATCATGCGAAACTGCAAATATTTTAATACTTCAGCTTTAATATCTCTATTCCACTGCTTAGTAAGAACAAAATTAGAATATAGTTCTATAATCTGGAATCCTATATACGAGCGATACATTTTGGATATAGAAAGGGTTCAAAACATTTTTTTGAAATATTTAACATTTAAAAATCGCGGAGTTTATCCCCAAAGAGGATGTTAATATAATCTCTTACTACTCGAGTTCAATGTGATGTCCTTGAAAAGTCGCAGAGATCAGGCGTCAGTTATGTTTTTGTACAAGTTACTGAATAACATGATTGACTGTCCAGAGCTATTGTCTTAGATTGGAATTATTCCTAGGGTTGTATCTAGGCATACGAGACCGTTTGAGTGCAAACGAGCTCGAACTAATATCTTATTAAAAGCTCCAATATATCTGATGAGTAATAATGCTAATAGACTCTCAGAGGTGTGTGATTTATTCAACTGCTCAACGTACGAACTGAAAAATAAAGCACGCTTGTACTTTTAGAGGACATTTCATTGAATATTTCATCCAGGTGCACGAATTCTTCAATTTATAAATTATCTCTACATCTGTTGTAACCCATTGTTCAATTTTAAGTGCATATGTATGTATTTACTTTATAACTAATTGTTTCTTTTTCTTTGGTCAATTTTTTAATTTCTTTATACATGTCTGTATTCCATTAATTTTAGTGTTAGTATAATTTTTATATACTTTTTTCTGTCATCTTTATTTATTTTTTAATTACTCTGTAAATGGTTTTTACTGTTGGGTAATAAAGGCTTTATTATTCACTGAAATATTATCTCCTCTCATTTGGGAACGAATCAAGAACTGAGAGGAGCTACAGAGGTTCCGTAAAAATAGACTAATGCAGTTGTTATATAGGTAACCACAAACAAATGCCAAAACCGGATTTAGATAAGGAGACACCCTAAATGTCTAACTCTTTACTATAGTGATATCTATCTAATACTATTATACGATTTCGATGAAATTTTCCCATTTGGAAGTTTCGATGAATAGAAATCGATTGGTGAGGGTCTTATCTTTGGGAAAAATCATTTTACTGGGAAAGTAAATTATTAAAAAAATTATTGACAGACTATGACAATCAAGGGGGCGACTTTGTAATCTCAAGGCGTTCAAAACAGGGTGATTAGGTAACCTAGGTAAGAGTGACTCCTGTTGTAAACATTCTTTTAATACAGGGTGATTTGGTGACCTATTTGAGAGAGAAACTTTTTTTAAACATTCTTTCAATAAAAATTTGTGTTTATATGTTCCGAACATGTAACTATTTTATGCCTCCGTCATATTTTCCTAGCATTATATTTTTATACCTATACGTTTCAAGTTTTCAAGGAAAAAATTAGCATGTAGGCAATTTTTAAGATGAGTAAGATCTCATGATTTCGCATGTTAATTTGGTGCATATAATATGAATTGGTGGTGTAAAATTATAATTATACAGGGTCTTTCAAAATATGTTAGATGGTCCATAAGAGTTGCTATGCAGTATGTGGTTAAAATATAGCGTCAAATGGAATTATAGTATGGCGAGAATAAAGCGTGAAAAAATAATTGTGTAGGGTACTTCATAAGCAGTTGGAAACTAATGACATACAGGGTGGAGTAAAAGTATTGTTATGCAGGACGCTAAAACATGTTAATAGAATGTTTTACCTATAGGATAGCTTATTAGCATTTGCACTTACAGGGTGGTTGCAATATAGGAAATACTGGATTTATAATAATACATGGTGGTTAAAAAAAACACAATAGGTGGCCATAAACAAATGCATATACAGAGTCGTTATAACATATGGTGGTGTGAAATTATACTTATACAGTGTTAATTAGAATATGTTATATTAGGTAGCTTATAAAACGTGTTTACAAGAATGTTAGAATATAAATGAAAGAATTTGGAAACAAAAGTGTTTGTAGAATGGCCAAAAGTGATCGCATATACAGGGTTGTTGGAATATGGAATCGAGTGGAATTGTAGCGTGATTAAAATATGTTTGGATGGGTTTTTCATAAGAAGTTGCACATATAGGGTGGTTGAAATATAAGGAGGGGGAGTTGAATTGTAGTAACATCATGTAAACTAGCTGTCGCCCAGTGGTCGAAATTCGACCAATTGTGTCAATATCTGGCAGGTTAAGTAACATGAAAATTTTATCGTGACATTCTATCCTAGGACTTTAGGGAGAACAGCAATTACACAGAACGGATCCAGATTCGGAACCCCTGTGTGATAGTTTCCTCGAAAATCCTAGATGTCCGTCTTACATCTCGCTTCTACAAATAAGTAACGAAATTCAAGTTTTTTTCAGATATAATTCATAGAACTTTATTTTGTGTCAAATTCGTAATTCTTAATTTAAAATGACAACAATTTAACTGCTAATGGACTACCCTACATATTTATTTTTTTCTAACCCCCCTGTATAGCTATAATTGCACTCAATTCTCTAACATTTATTAAAATCCTCATTATAATAATTTCATCTCATTATATAATTCCACCACCCTATATATGCAACTGCTCATGGACCACGCATAATATTTTTTAACATTTTTGAACCACCCGGTAAACCATTCTGTATATGCCACTGCCTATGAGTCGCCGTATTTACTCTTTTCGTTTATGAAATTTTTAATTATCTTCTGTAACTATAATTCTACTCCGACTATATTTCAATCATTATATATATGGAACTCTTCGTGGTCTACTCTATAAATCATTTCCTTTTCTAACATTTTTTATCATCATCCTGTATATCTATTGCTCTTACCCTATATTTCATCTTAACTATATAACAACTCTAGTTCTAGAAGTGTTGGTGCATGAGCAATTGATTCTATACTTAAACAGAATCAAATATTCTATGTGGGTCAATCTGGATTCCGAAGAAAACATTCATGTGAAAGTGCGTGTCAGTTTGTGATGTCACAGTGGAAAAAGCAAATAGATGTAGGTAACATTGTTGTAAGTGTTTTCATTGATTTAAAAAGGGCTTTTGAGACAATAGACAGCAAAAAATTGATAAACGTTTGTAGAGTATATGGAATAGAGGGGACGGTTCTTAAATGGTTAGAAAATTACTTAGTAATAGATATCAAACTACTAAAGTAGATAATAAAATATCACACAAAATTGAGGTTAAATATGGTGTACCACAGGAAGTGTCCTGGGCCCTCTACTTTTTATACTCTACATAAACGATATAAATAAATATATTTGTAATAGTTTTGTTAATTTGTATGCGGATGATACCGTGGTATCTTTAGCAGGAAGAAACTTTTTACAAGTAGTGCAAACAATAAATAAAGACCTAGACATTTTAAAAAATTGGCTAAGGTTTAAAAAATTAAAACTTAATCCTAATAAAAAAAATGTATGATTTTCGGAACAAGACATAACTGTAAAACATTTGATGAGGAAACTTTGAAATAAAGATGGATAGTGAAGTAATAGATCAAGTTAAGAAATAAAATATCTTGGAATTGTGCTAGATCCACAATTAAACCTAAATGTTCATGTAGATTATATGTGTAAAAAACTAGGTAAGAAAATTGGATACTTTGGGAGAATAGGATACAAATTGTCCGAATGGTCGAGGCGTATAATTTATAATGCAATAATATATCCCCAGTTTACTTATTGTATCTCCTTACTGATGTACTGCAATAATCAGGAAATAAATAAAATGCAAATATTGCAAAATAGAGCTATGCGTGTACTGTTAAAATGCAATCGGTATACGAGTATAAGGGATATGTTATCTAGACTAAAATTTCTTAATATTAACAAATGTTGAAGAAGCAAATTTGATATTTATATATAAAATCAAAAACGGTTTAATTCCTCAGTTTCTGACAGGTTTTTTGATAAAAAGATCGGACATGATAACTTATAATTTAAGAACAGGGACCAGTATTTTATAGGGAGGTTCACACTAATGTGTTAGAAAAAACATTGTTTGTGGAAGGGTTACGGGTATACAATTCTCTTCCAGAAATTATTAAAAAAAGCCCATAATGTAAATATTTTTAGGAATAATTGAGAAATATGTATTTTAATTTAATTTAATTGTTTTGTATACACTTGTTAAAAATGTAATATGTAAAAAAGATGTTATATCCTAGCTTAAAGCTAAAATAAAGTATTTATTTATTATTTATTTAACTGCTTATGGGTTACGAAATGTTACATTTCCATTTCCGCCACCCTGTATATGCATCTATGTATAACATTTTTTGATCCACCCTGTATAACTGTAATTTTACTGCACTTTCCATTCCAAGAACCCTGTAAATTCAACCGCTAATGGGCTTCCCTATATTATTATTTTATTAGTTATAATTGCACTCTACTCTATATTTTAAACACCCTAAATATGCAACTGCTTATGTACCACCCATTAAAAAAATGATTTCTAACATATCTGGAATCGCCCTGTATAATTATAATATTCAACGATTACTTTACCCACTAAACAATAACAACGCTTGCATGCCACTTCCAGAAGTACATGCTCTAAGTATGTAACAGGATTGATCTGTCTATATATAATTACTCAATGGTTTGAGTCTGGCGGCGGCACGCGGCACATTCATTTGTTTGGCATTGACATTATTGACGTGAATAATGAATTTTAATTATATTTTATTTAAAGAATGAACCAATATTATAAATTAAGATTAGCATTCTGCACTGAAGGTCGTCAGTAGCTACTAAACAAAACAAAAATGAAGAAAATCGGTTGAGAAACAGAGGAGAAAATGGTACCTAATCGTTTTGTCTTAGCCTATTTATATATAGATAAGAAATGTAAGAAAAAAATATTATATTAGGGAGTTTAAATTCGTTTACATAGCAAATGCCCGATTATTTGGATATATGTACGTTTATGATAAAGCCTTGAATTTACAAGTGATGCTCGGTCACTCAGGTACTACACATCTAATACCGTCAGTGGATACAAATAGAGAGTTCTCATATTTTTTATATCTATTATCAAAAAAATATAATCAAGTCATATATGTTGTCAACGATTAAAAGCAAAAAAATACATTAATATACTGTATTATATGCAGTTAAAAATGTAAATTGAGACAACTCTGCCAGAAAAATTATTATTGCTCTTGTTACACCTAATTTATCACATTTTATAAATGCCAAATATTTATATAAATTTTAAAGAGTTTCTGATATTACATAAACAAATATATTTAAATTTTACATCGCTGGGAGTTTCATTTTTATTGTAACATATTAATTTGCATAATTCCACACACAATGAATTTATATTGAAAATAATGGCCAATAAAGCTTAACATTTTTGAGCTTCTATTAATTACATTCATTTTAAATAATTTTATAGTGTTGTAGAGTAATTAATAGCTGTGTGAAATATGCAGTTCGTTTGAATAATAAATTCGATACAATGTAGAAATTCCGGAAATTTAATAAATAATCACAATTAGTCGGGTTGTGTATAATTGATAAGTAAACATTTCAATTAAAACAATCGAACGCATTATTTATCAGTTGCGATGAATTTTAACTGAAATTGTTTCCAGGGTGTAATGCCCTAAGCGACCATTAACTTTTGTTTGTGACAAGTGACAGATGGAGAGGTCCATTCAGATGGAATCTAATAATCCAAGAATATGTGACATTTCGTAGGTCATTTACGAAAGAAAGGACGATATTAAGCAGAATGCGAGTGAAGCTAATGACCATTTTCTTAAAATGAGTTGCTGTTTGATTCACTGCCTTTTATGCTTCCAGTTTCTTTGAATGTATTCTAAATGAAATATCAAGAAATTATTATTATTGTGTATACAGAACTGTATGAGATGTTGCTATATATAAATAGCAATGTCAAAGATAAGACTCAAATAGTTTTAAAAACCAATGTCGTATGCAAGATAGATTGTAAAGACTTTCAGTTACATAGTTCAGACGTTACGAAACCTCAAGCACAGGTTATTAACACACAAACGTGATATATTCCTCAATAAATGTACAAGTCCCCGGACTTTGACAATCCAGGTGTTTTGCATATGAAGCCAACATCTTCAGAAAACAATTTCTGGAGATTGTCTGCATATAGGGTGAGTTTTTTTGATGATCAGTATGGGGATCTCGGAAACTAGCGGAGATAGAGCAATGGTTGAATTGGGAAAGATTTGCAGTTTTACTGGCCCAATTTAATGACACTTTCGGATTTTTGTAAAAAGTCATGGCTGACTAGATATTTTGAGAAAATGAAATTCTTCTACCGATTTAGTCAAATCCCTCTAACTCCTTTGTTTTTGATTTTGTAATAAAAGTGTAAATATCAAAATTGAAGGGAATTGTATCCCGAATATGATTGTCATGTCCTCATTTGCCTGACAGCTCTCGTTTTCGAGATATGACACAAACTTATCTTTTTTTGAATGGAAACCATAGTTGGCTATGACTTCAAAAAATCGGACATTTTTAGAGCTTTTCAACGATATAATACTCAATATACTTATTCATAAAAGTAACGGAGTTATGGATGCTTTTCTCTCTTATTTTCACTTTTAACGTAGGTAGCCATGAATAAGATTGTTTTCACTTTGACGTTTCCTCATTTGTGAGTAATTCCATTAGTAGTGCTGAACTCACAGTCGATATTGACAAGTTTTCGTGATAAAATGGAATATTCTAACGAAGAAAAACTAAATATGGTGGAATGTTATATAATATGCCATAAAAATGCAGTTCGTGGAGCTGAGGTATACTGTCATAGATATTTGAATCGTCGTCAACCTGCTCTATGTACATTTAAGAGGCTTTACGATAGTTTAAGCACATATGGATCTTTTACTAAACCACCAAATGAACGTAATCAAATTAAAGAAGCAGCATAAATAAATGTTTTGGCAATGGTAAATCAAAATCCATCTACATCAACTCGTGAGATTGCGGCAGAAGCTGGCACATCTCAACGAACTGCCGTTAAGGTACTGAAAGCGCACAAGTTCCACCCGTACAAACTTTCAGTTTCTCAAACTTTGCATGCTGGTGACAAACATCGACGTATTTATTCGTATTTTGATTTGTACATGGTTTAGAGACATGTGCCTTGACAATCCAATTAAAGGTGTTATGGTCAGATGAAACTAGATTTACTAACTGCGGTATGTTCAATAGACATAGAGCATACCTGGGCTAAAGAAAACCCTTTCCATGTAGAACAGAGATGACCCCAGATAAAAATTTGGTTTTAATGTTTGGTGTGGTATCATAGGGTCTGCTATTCTGGGGCATTTTATGACGAATCACTTACTGGGGAGCGCTACTTGCATTTCTTGCAATACACTTTTCAAGACATGTTGCATAATTTGAATTTGAGAACTCGTTTAGAAATTGTGTGGTTCCAACATGATGGAGAACCTGCTCATAACTCGTTATTAGTAAGACAACACTTAGATAATATCTATCCAAACTCTTAGATAGGAAGAAATGGCCCACGCGAATGGCCACCCCGGTCTCCCGATTTGGCAGTTATAGACTTCTATTTATGGGGTGCGCTAAAAAACAGTATACAAAATAGAGTATAAATTGTAACCATTATTATGTAATTTAATTTCTTAAGTTTTTAGTAAGTGGCTACTTATTTAGTTTTTTCGTTATATCTGATATACCTAATAAAAAAATCGTTCAATGTTTTTTGGAATAGTTATTAATAAATCAATCTATTTCATGGCTAACTACATTAAAAGTGAAAATAAGAGAGAAAAGCATCCATACCTCCGTTATTTTTTATGAATAACTATATCGAGTATCATATCGTTGAAAGGCTCTAAAAATGTCGGTTTTTTTTGCGGTCATAGCCAACTATGGTTTCCATTCAAAAAAAGATAAGTTTGTGTCATATCTCGAAACATGACAATCATATTCGGGATACAATTCCCTTCAATTTTAATATTTACACTTTTTTTATAAAGTCAAAAACAAAAACAAAGGAGCAAGAGTGATTTGACTAAATCGACAGAATTTCGTTTCTTCAAAATATCTAGTAAGCCATGACTTTTTACAAAAATCCTAAAGTGCCATTAAATTGGGTCAGTAAAACTGCAAATCTTTCCCAATTTAACCATTGCTCTATCTCCGCAAGTTCCCCATACTGATCATCAAAAAAAAACTCACCCTGTATATCGATATACTTTTTTCATTTATCTGTGCCTAATCTGAAGCTACTAAATGAAGCTCAAGGTTTTACTACTGACACAATACATTTTAAAGTCAACAGATATCAATAAGATACTAATTAACTCGTTGAACAATACATAAGGAATACTGTCGTTCAATAAATCAAACCAATATGATTATACGAATATGCTGAATCCAAAGCACCCTTTGACACCGCCTGAATTAAATTGTGCACAAATACACTTTCAGTTAAACACACACAGACCGGCTCACGAGCGTCAGGAAATTCAATAGGATTATGCCAGACCGGTGTTGGCGGGAATAAACACACAAGTGGATTGGGAAATACAAACAGACCCTCAAATAAAAATAGATGGATGATGCTTCAGGTTGCTTTTAACTTGGTATAAGAAAATATTTTGCCATCAAACAGGTGTTTTATCAATAATCGACGACTTATAACGCTTCTAGTGTAGGCGTCAAAGGGACTCGTTATTTCCCAGGCGTTTTGATCTTGTTCGCTCGAATTTTTTTCAGGGGAAGTTTACCCTAGTGCAGGTAATATGTATGTTATAAACGAATAAGAATTTTAGTACAGATATTTACAGGAAGTCAACAGTAACCAACAACTATTTGAATTTATATTCAAATCACTGTATGTATGCAAAATTTCTAAAAGAGCAAAATTTGTTTAACCAACAAAAAGAATTTTTGAAATGAATTTCATTTCTTAAAGGAAGTTTTATAATAAGTGCATAACCAAGACATTTGACGAACAAAACAATAGATGAGTTCGAGAAAAAAGAAGTAAACCAACAAATTATATTAACAATACAAAGTACTTCTAATTTAAATAACCCACAAACTGAATCAACTCTCAAATTATAAACGTTAGAGCCTCTGTTACCATTCCATCTAAATAATTTGGTCAAGTGCGAGTTGGACTCGCATACTAAGGGTTCTGTACCACCTTCAAGTTTCTAATATTCCAGTTTCATACAAGCAGGGAATGAATGCATTTTCTTATATTTATCCTAATATCTTCTAAAGGAAGTGTTTTAAATTTATAAAAAATATACACTTTTATTTTCAACACATAGACTTTTTATTTTATCTGCTTCAGGATTCGCTTGATTTTTATGGGAATACAAATGTATTTAATTTTCTAATTTGGCCCCCAAAAATTAACATTAGAGTTTTATTTGACTAATAAACTTTCAAAGAAGCCTTTTATAATCTATTGTCAGAGTTTTGAGGCTCTGTAGATTGGAAGATAAAGGGCAAAATAGGTCAAATTTTAAATTATAAATTATTAAATCTGTTATTCAAATTATTTAAAAATGCAAGTAAAACATATTTTTCAAAATTTAAATATAGTAGTTTCTAAAGTGGGAATTAAGTCGATGTTTAATATTTTTGTTAATATGTTTTAAACAAATGATTTAAAAATATGATATATTTGTAATTTACATAATGAGAATTTTATCTGATATATTAAATTGAATTTTTATTTTCCATTTAATTGTATAATTTGTCCCTAAAATTACTATGGGGTTTTCTAATATTTTTTCTTATAAATTTCAAATAAGCCCCAGTACCCCTAATTATTTTCAAAATTTTATAAATAAAGCGAGAAAAAAACATTTTTTTATATCTTTATGTTAATATCTTGTAAACAATTAATTTTAAAAATATGAAAAATATATATTTGTATTCACAATATTAATATTATGGATTTCTTCATATTTTTCTTGTAAAACAAATTAGGTCTTATAGTTTGGGGAATAACGGGGGGAATGGGTAGTTATTTTAAAATATTTTTTAATATATTTTAAAATATTCATTAAAAAATAATAAAAAAAATATATTTGTATTCGTCATAATGGGCGCTGTGATTTGATATATTACATGCTCCGTTAGAAACAATTATAATTTCATATTTTCCATTTAATTCAATAATTTGCCCCCCAAAATGAATATTAGGGGTTTCTCCTTATTTTTCCAGTAAAGTTCAGGTGAGGGGCTATACCTCCATTTTTTCAAAATTTTCCAGCTTATGGTTTTGGAGATAAGGGGGGGAATTAGCAATTTTTTTAATTATTTTTGTTAATATCATTTAATTTATTTATTTTAAAAATATGGAAAATATATATTTGTTTTCGTCCTCATGAACCCTTTCGTTTGATTTATAACATGATGTGTTAGAAAGAATTTTAATTTAATATTTTCCTTTTAATTCTTTAATTTGCCCCCCAAAAATGAATATTAGGGGTTTCTCGTTATTTTTCTAGTAAAGCTCCACTTTTTTTCAAAATTTTCCAGCTTATGGTTTCGGTGAAAGGGGGGGGGAAATATATTTGTTTTCGTCATAATGAGCCCTTTCATTTGATATATAACATGATGGGTTAGAAACAATTTTAATTTTATATTTTTCATTTAATTTTGTAATTTTCCCCTAAAATTAATAGTAGAGGTTTCTCGTTATTTTTCCAGTAAACTTCAGTTCAGACCCTATACCTCTAATTTTTTTCGAAACTTTACGTTTTATAGTTTCGGAGATTAGGGGGGGGAATGGGTAAATTTTGGTATATTTTCGTTAATATCTTTTTAACTATTTTTTTTTAATATGAAGAAATATGTTTGTGTTCCTCAGAATGTGACCTTTCATTTGATGTATTACATAATGCATTTGAATTTTTTTATTATTTTTAAATTTTAATTTAATTCCATAATTTGTCCCCAAAATTAATATTGATGGTTTCTCCTTACTTTTCCTGTAAAGTTTTTTCAAAATTTTAGGCTCAGTAGTTTCGGAGATCAGGGGGAAACGGTCGATTTTTTTAGTTTTTCCCCCCAGAAGTACCCCTAAAATCAAAATTTCTTCTTTTACGATATGTACTCCTGATCGGGTCACCAAACTTTATATTGATACCAAATTTCAACTTCTTTGTCCAGTACTTCAGGAGAAAATTGCTGTGATGTGACATATTCAGAAATCCGGAGTGATATTATAAGGGTATCCGTATATTGTATAAATACGGAACCCTAAAAAATAAACGTGTTGGAGATAAAGGCAACATGAAAACAAATTTTGACAAGAAACAACAACTTAAAATCAAATTTGACAGAAACAAAACAGGAGAACCTTCAAAGTTCCAAAAATTGCGTTTACACTGCACCTTGTGTCTGTCTGTGGGAACACTTATACTAGTGAAACATCAAGACCTCTCCAAAACGAAGTCTCAAGAAAACATATAGACAGATCAGAAAAGGTCCTGCCAAATAATTTCATGTACATGTATTCGATAGACATCTTACCTGCATGTTCTATAATGATCTTACCGGCTATACTGACAGAAGTGTGACTTATAAGCAGACGGAATAATGAAAAGATCATAAAATCGGAAAAGTGTTTTGGAAATGAAGCAGTGAAGTCATCAGAATAGAATAGTGCTTAATTTTTTACAGATAATCACTTAACTAAGATGGATAATCAAATAAAATACTTAATTTAAATTGTAATAATTTTAAAAGAGTTCGGAGTCTAGATCGAACTCGGGATCTTAATCTGCTTACTCCCCAAGTGTCACTAGACTAGACAATGTAGTCTAGTGTATAATTTCTGAGAAGCTTCTGCGGTCATAACGTTTATGAAATACTCGATGTTTCGACTCCTGTTTTGGGCCATTATCAAGGCACAAAATGAAACAGAAAATGAAAATGACGAAAATCATGTTATATATCGAACTTTGGGTCTGAATCTGTCTACTCCCCAAATGTCATTAAAGAACTGATTTAGAAGTACACGTTTTTAAATCAAAACCGGAGTTTCGATCTGTCTACTCCCTGAGCCTCACTAAAAGACTCATTTAAAAGAGTTTCAGAGTTTAGATCAAATACGGCGTCTTAATCTGCCTACTCAGCAAGTCTCACTAGATAACTAAACTATATAAGGGTTGTTGAAATATAGGGTGAAGTAACATTGCGTTATATCGGGTGCTAGCAATTTGTGATACATTTTGTTATATAGGGTAGAGCATGAGTAGTTGCATATATGGAATACTTGAAATATTGGGTAAAGTAAAATTATGGTTTTACGGGGTGACTCAAACAATATTAGTGACAGTAGCATATCTAGGGTGGTTGAAATATATAATGACTTCTTCTCCTTGAACGTTAGTCTCACCCACTGCATCGAATAACTGTGTAATACCAGCTCTTCTCACAGCACTGTTCACGACTTTCACAGCTGTTTGGATGGAATTTAATAGCTGAATCAGCCACTAGAGGATCCAGGGGGCTAAGGGGCTGAAACTCCCCCCCAAATCATCTGAGTGGTATGCCTTTTTAGTGTTTATTGTGTTAAAATCAATCTTAAGTGACGTCAAGCACCCCCCCCCAATGAGATCATCCCCCCCAAGACAATCCTGGATCCGCCCCTGCAGTCAGCTCACCTGATGCTTCAGGATATCCTTTTTGCTCCGCTATGAAAAACCGAGTCAGTGTCAAAGTGGTTGCAATATGTGGTGGAGTAGAATTATAGTTATACGGTGTTTTAGAGAATGATAGACACATTAGTTATATTTTACAGCAGCGTATACAGGGTGATTGCAACATGCTAATACAATGAGGTTCAAATGATAACAGTAAAAAAGTTGAAAAAAAGTTTAAAACAGTTAAAAATATTTATAAGACTCCTAAAATAACGTTAATTGAACCTACTATATCTACTCCACGTCAAACAGTTTTATTCCTAATTTAACGCAAATATTTCCAACTTTAACGGAAATTGTGCCTCATTATCACGTTGTTACATATTTATAGCCATAAGCTAAGTTTAATGTGTTACATTTATAATTGTAACAAAATACGACTTTCCGCTACTTCACACCAAAGTTTCATAAAGCGTCTCAAAGTGTTCCAAGCTGTTCACCGCTTACAATAACACAGAACGGCATTTCTCAGCACTCCAAAAACTTTACACAATAAGAATTAAACAGGACGTCGCACACAAGAACGACATAAGAGACTTTTATGAAGTTTGGGGTTTCGTATTCAGTTTCTGAGCTGAAACAAAAGACTTCCGCCACTAAATATATATTTAAGGAGGGTGAGGTTATTGTTATTGCTAGAGAAATGTGGGTTATTAAAAATCAGTAAAGCAGGGAAAAGCTTATCACAGTTGTGATAATATCTTGTGAATTGTTTTTATTACATTTAAGGCTGTTTAATAATAACCATAATAATGTCGTGAATTCGGAGCTTTTATTGTTATAAAATAAAAAGTATAAGGACCCCGCAGAATCCTTATGGGAAACGGTTTCGGCTAAATTTTTTAAATTCAAGTATGTGATAGCTTTTGAAGAGTAGATGAAAAGTGCTCAGGGACACAAAGCTCCAGAGCTAATAGTTTAGGATCTACAGCCCTCTAAGGTTGACGTGGTCCAGAATCCTTATAGGAAATTGCTTCCTACTAATTTTTTTCAAATTCAAGTACGTGATAGCTCTTGAAGAGTAGATCAAAACTGCTCCGGGGAACAAAGCCCCACAGCCAATAGTTTAGGATCTATAGCCCTCTAATGTTGACGTGGTCCAGAATCCTTATGGGAAATGGCTTCCGTCTAAATTTTACAAATTCAAGTATGCGATAGTTTTTGAAGAGTAGATCAAAAGTGCTCAGGGGCACAAGCTCTAGAGCCAATAGTTTAGGATCGACAGCCCTCTAAAGTTCACGTCGTCCAGAATCCTTATGGGAAATGACTTCCGACTAAATTTTACAAATTCAATATGTAATAGATTTTGAAGAGTAGATCAAAAGTTTTCAGAGGCACAAAGCTCCAGAGCTAATAGTTTAGGATAACAGCCCTTTAAAGTTGACGTAGTCCAGAATCCTTATGGAAAATGGCTTCCGACTAAATTTTACAAATTCAAGTATGTGATAGATTTTGAAGAGTAGATCAAAAGTGTTCAGAGGCACAAAGCTCCAGAGCTAATAGTTTAGGATACACAGCCCTCTAAAGTTCACGTCGTCCAGAATCCTTATGAGAAATGGCTTCCGACTAAATTTTACAAATTCAAGTATGTGATAGATTTTGAAGAGTAGATCAAAAGTGTTCAGAGGCACAAAGCTCCAGAGCTAATAGTTTAGGATACACAGCCCACTAAAGTTCACGTCGTCCAGAATCCTTATGGGAAATGGCTTTCGGCTAATTTTTTTCAAATTTAAGGATTTGATAGCTCTTGAAGAGTAGATCAAAAGTGCTCCGGGGAACAAAGCCCCACAGCCAATAGTTTAGGATCTATAGCCCTCTAATGTTGACGTGGTCCAGAATCCTTACGGGAAATGGCTTCAAATTTAGAGGGCTGTAGATCTTAAACTATTGGCTCTGGAGCCTTATGCCTGTGAGCACCTTTCATCTACTCTTCAAGAGCTGTTACATATTTAAAAAAAATAGCAAAAGCCATTTCCCATTAGGATTCTAGACCTAGTCAACTTTAGAGGGCTATATATATATATATTACGTGATGCGTTTGAAATTTTTTTTATTTTTAAATTTTTATTTAATTCTATAATTTGCCCCCCAAAATTAATATTAATGGTTTCTCCTTATTTTTCCTGTAAAGTTCGGGCAGCGCTCTATATTTCCTATTTTTTCAAAATTTTAGGCTCAGTAATTTCAGAGATCAGGGGGGAACCGTCGATTTTTTTAGTTTTTTCCTCCAGAAGTACCCCTAAAATCAAAGTTTCTTCTTTTACGATATGTACTCCTGATCGGGTCACCAAATTATACATTGATACCAAATTTCAACCTCTTCCGTCCAGTAGTTTAGGAGAAAATTGCTGTGATGTGACAGAGGCAGAAATCCGGAGTGATATTATAAGGGTATCCGTATATTGTATATACGGAACCCTAAAAAGAAAGATATATCTGAAAATAGTGATTCATTGTCCACGATTTCTAAACGGTTTTTACTTTAAGTCAGCTGAAGTCGGTTCTTTTTTAAATATAAATTATTAAAATGTGTTTTCACAGTATCGTACAAAATGGAAAGTAATCAAATTTAATGTAAGTCTTAATAATAGCAGTGTATACATATACCATCGCAACCCAGTAAAGAAATTTAAAAAAATTATATTTTAAGTATACCATTTCATGTCTCTTATGCCTGGCTCAGTAACTTTTATTCGCACATTGACACTGAACATTGACGAATTCAATTAATTACAAATCCCAAATATAAATGAGCGATTGGGAAATCCTAACAAATGCCAGAATAAATAAATAGTCTCAATGCTATTTAATTCAAAACAAGTAAATGTTTACTAGTCAAATAAATAAGGCAGCAATGAAAAATTTGTTTGATTCATTCTAAAAATGCCAAGTGATTTAAACACGGGAGAGAGTTGCGGTTGACGCAGTCTGACTGGCCCGATTCCGAACCGTATCCAGGTGCTGGAAATGTTTAGAAACCCGGTTTGCAGATATTGCACGTGTTTAATGTGCGACATGCTGATATTCGTGGCGAATGCATTAAGAGTAACGTCAGTTCTGATGTTTGTTAATTCATGACTATCCGTATAGGTATGATAATAAACATGAAAAAGGTGTAAAAATCTACGCAATTGCAACAAAGTTGCAATAATGTAACTGACTGCTAGTTGAGTATGCCCATTATGGCAGCACTAAACAAGTTTTAACAAAGAAGAACTAATTTCGAATAATTTGGTCAAATGCGAGTTGGACTCGCATACTAAAGGTTCCGTACCACCTTCAAGATTCTAATATTCCAGTTTCAGACAAGCAGAGAATGAGTGCATTTTCTTATATTTGTCCTAATATCTTTTAAAGGAAGAGTTTTAAATTTATAAAAAATATGCACTTTCATTTTTCACATATAGACTTTTTGTTTTATCTGCTTGATGATTCGCTTGATTTTCATAAAAATACATATGTATTTAATTTTCTAATTTGGCCCCCATAATTAACATTAGAGTTTTATTTTAATAATAAACTTTCAGGGAAGACTTTTATAATCTACTGTCTGAATTTGGAGGCTCTGTAGATTGGAAGATATAGGGCAAAACAGGTCAAGTTTTAAATTATAAATTATTAAATCTATTAGTCAAATTATTTAAAAATACAAATAAAATATTTATTTCAAAATTTAAAAGTTGTAGTTTCTAAAGTGGGAATTAAGTCGATCTTTAATATTTTTGTTAATATCTTTTAAACAAATGATTTAAAAAAATGATATATTTGTAATTCACATAAGGAGCCTTTCATCTGATATATTACAAGATACGTATTCCTCATTCTTTTACTAGAAATTTCATTTTTCATTTAATTGTAATTCTTAATATCCGAGTTGTCTCCTTTTTTGATGCGTTTAAAAATTGAATTTTTATTTTCAATTTAATTGTATAATTTGTCCCTAAAATAATAAATAATTTTTCTTATAAATTTCAATTGAGGCCCAGTACCTTTAATTATTTTCAAAATTTTAGGTAGTAAGGTTTCGGAAATAAAGCGCGAAATAAAAATTTTTTATATCTTTATGTTAATATCTTGATTAATTTTAAAAATATGAAAAAAAAAATTTGTAATCCTCCTTTCGTTTGATGCATTGCATGATGCGTTAAAAAATATTTTTTTTATTTTCCGTTTGATTCTATAATTTGGCTCCAAATATTCATATTAGGGATTTCTTCATACATTTTTTTGTAAACAAAAAAAATTAGGTCTTATAGTTTGGGAAATAACTAGGGGAATGGGTACTTTTTTAATATTTTTCTAATATATTTTAAAATATTCATTTAAAAAATAATAAAAAAATATATTTGTATTCGTCATAATAAGCCCTGTGATTTGATATATTACATGATCCGTTAAAAACAATTTTAATTTTATATTTTACATTTATTCTATAATTTGCCCCCCAAAATGAATAATAGGGGTTTCTCGTAATTTTTCCAGTAAAGTTCAGGTGAGGGGTTATACCTAAACTTTTTTTCAAAATTTTCCAGCTTATGGTTTCGGTGATAAGGGGGGGGGGAATGAGCAATTTTTTTTTATATTTCTGTTAATATCTTTTAATTAATTTATTTTAAACATATTAAAAAATATATATTTGTTTTCGTTACAAGCATTTAAAGAAATTGATAGGCGGTCTGTGAGGAAAGCGGTAATGTCAATCGTAAAAGAATTTTTGTCTAAATAGCAATGGAGGACTTTTCGAACATAAATTGTAACCATTATTATGTACTTTAATTTCTTTCTTTTTAGTAAGTACCTAAGTACCTACTTATTTAGTTTTTTCGTTATATCTGACATACCTAATAAATAAATCGTTCAATATTTTTTGGAATAGTTATTAATAAAATAAATCAATCTATTTCATGGCTAACTACGTTAAAAGTGAAAATAAGAGAGAAAACCATCCATAACTCCGTTATTTTTATGAATAACTATATCGAGTATTATATCGTTGAAAAGCTCTAAAAATATCCGATTTTTTGAGGTCATAGCCAACTATGGTTTCCATTCAAAAAAAGATAAGTTTGTGTCATATCGCGAAAACGAGAGCTGTCACCCAAACGAGGACATAACAATCATCATATTCGGGATACAATTCCCTTCAATTTTGATATTTACACCTTTTTTATAAAATCAAAAACAAAGGAGCTAAAGGGATTTGACTAAATCGACAGAATTTCGTTTTTTCAAAATATCTAGTAAGCCATGACTTTTTACAAAAATCCGAAAGTGTTATTAAATTGGGCCAGTAAAGTTGCAAATCTTTCCTAATTTAACCATTGCTCTATCTCCGATAGTTTCCGAGATCCCCATAATGAAAAAACTCTTATCTTTTTTTTTAATGGAAACCATTACATGACCTCAAAAAATCGGACATTTTTATAACTTTTCATTGATATAATACTCGATATAGTTATTCATAAAGATAACGGAGTTATGGATGCTTTTCTCTCTTATTTTCAATTTTAACGTAGTTAGCCATGAAATAGATTGATTTATTAATAACTATTCCAAAAAACATCGAACGATTTTTTTATTAGGTATACCAGATATAACGAAAAAATTAAATAAGTAGGTACTTACTAAAAACTTAAGAAATTAAAGTACATAATAGTGGTTACAATTTATGTTCGAAAAGTCCACCAATGTTATTTAGACAAAAATTGCATCTTTTTAAGATTGACATTACCGCTTTCCTCACAGACCGCCTATCAATTTCTTCAATTGCTTGTAACACCTCCTCCCTTAGGTCACCAACTGTCTCATACTTTCTTTTGTTTACTTTGTTTTTTAGCGCACCCCATAAATAGAAGTCTATAACTGCCAAATTGGGAGACCGAGGTGGCCATTTCTTCCTATCCAAGAGTTTGGATAGATATTATCTAAGTGTTGTCTTACTAATAACTAGTTATGAGCAGGTGCTCCATCATGTTGAAACCACTCAATTTCTAAACGAGTTCTCAAATTCAAATAATGCAACATGTCTTGAAAATTGTATTGCATCTTTGTTCTACATGGAAAGGGTTTTCTTTAGTCGAGATATGCTCATTGTGTCTATTGAACATATCGCAGTTAGTAAATCTAGTTTCATCTGATCATAACACCTTTAATGGAAACTGTGGATTTTCAAGTAACATGTTTCTAAACCATGTACAAAACTGGAACTTGTGCGCTTTCAGTATCTTAACTACAGTTCGTTGAGATGTGCCAGCTTCTGCCGTAATCTCACGAGTAGATGTATATGGATTTTGTTTTATCATTGCCAAAACATTTATTTGTTCTGCTTCGTTAATTTGATTACGTTCCTTTAGTGGTTTAGTAAAAAACCATATCTGCGTAAACTATCGTAAAGCCTCTTAAATGTACATAGAGCAAGTTGACGACGATTAAAATATTTATGAAAGTATTCCTCAGCTCCACGAACTGAATTTTTGTGGCATATGATATAACATTCCATTATATTCACTTTTTCTTTGTTAGAATATTCCATTATATCACGAAAACTTGTCAATATCGACTGTCAGTTCAGCACTACTAATGGAATTACTGCCAAATGAGGAAACGTCAAAGTGAAAACAATCTTTTTCATGGCTTCCTACGTTAAAAGTGAAAATAAGGTAGAAAAGCACCTATAACTCCGTTATTTTTATCAATAACTATATCGAGTTTTATATCGTTGAAAAGCTCTAAAAAATTTTTGAGGTCATAGCCAACTATGGTTTCTATTAAAAAAAAGATAAGTTTGTGTCATATCTTGAAAGCGAGAGCTATTACGCAAACAAGATAAGACAATCATATTCGGAATATAATTCCCTTGAATTTTGATATTTACACTTTTTTTATAAAATCAATAACAAAGAAGCTAGAGGGATTTGAGTAAATCGACAGAATTTAATTTTTTCAAAATATATGGTAAGCCATGATTTTTTACAAAAATCCGAAAGTGTCATTAAATTGGACCAGTAAAACTGCAAATCTTTCCCAATTTAACCATTGCTTTATCTCCGCTAGTTTCCGAGATCCCCATACTGATCATCAAACAAAACTCACCCTGTATAAACTAATAAAAACTAATAGAGACTTCGAGGTTGAAATTTTACTTTCCATATAATTAAAGCATACAAAATATTAACTAGAACATCCAATTACTACGAGCGTTCTTGCCTATAAATATCATAGTTAGTTACAACTCAAACTCTGTAAACACAAAGCTGTTAATTTAGGAAATTGGAAAATCACACTTTATTATAAATTCACGAGGCACATATCAACGCACACATACTATATTGAAAGCGTATAATGAAAATATCCTTAGTGACAATATTCCATAGCGCGCATTGAAAATTAGGTTAGGAACGTGCTCCGGCATAATGTGCTCAACGAGAATTCAATAACGACCTTGCAAACTGAAAGCTTTAGATACCGCCAACAATTAGGAAAGCCGTTCGAGGCGCTGTGGATTAAAAGAAACGGAAAAGTTCCGGGTTTCGCTTTCTGATCTCACCTCGGCGAAACAATAGGAAACTTTTTCATTAACTTCTCGTTAGCTGATAGCTGCTAACGGAAGCTCATCAGAAATGAGTCACGCAAGCACACATAGGGTTAACTGAGTGAGATATCAATTTGAAATTACTTCAGTTTAACAGAAAAAGTATGTCTAGGTGTAAAAACCACTACAGATATTAATAAATAGATTTTAGCTCCAACCAGGGGCATATCTTCGGTCTTTTTCCCTTCCTCTCCATGAGATTAAAGCTTAAGCTACTTGTTCATTATGGGGGCCATCATACTTGGATTTTATTAATAATTTATCTTTAAATTATTTATTTTAAAACACATAAACAGTGTTTATATATTTTGCGCTGAAGATCGTCAATAGCTACTAAACAAAATAAAAGAAAGAAAACCGGTTGAGGAATAGAGAAGAAATTGGTACCGAATCATTTTGCCTATATTTGTTATTTTATTCGACCATTTAATAGCTAAATTATTTTCTTCTAAAAAATTTGATGGTAACTAAATTTTTATTTTTAGTTCCCACATACTGTATCTTTGCCATACCTTTCATGGTAAGCATATTTCTATATAATTAAAGTCCTATTAATTATATTTGAAAAATAATTTAGTCAAGTGCGAGTTGGACTCGTATATTAAGGGTTCCGTACCACCTTCAAGATTCTAATATTCCAGTTTCAGACAAGCAGGGAATGAGTGCATTTTCTTGTACTTACCCTAATATCTTTTAAAGGAAGCGTTTTTAATTTATAAAAAATATACACTTTGATTTTCCACATACAGACATTTTATTTTATCTGCTTCAGGATTCGCTTGATTTTTGTCAGAATACGTCTTTAATTTTCTAATTTTGCCCCCAAAAATTAACATTAGAGTTTTATTTTACTAATAAACTTTCAGAGAAGCCTTTTATAGTCTACTTTCTGAGTTTTGAGGCTCTGTAGATTGGAAGATAAAGGGCAAAATAGGTCAAGTTCTAAATTATAAATTATTAAATCTGTTATTCAAATTATTTAAAAATACAAATAAAATATATTTTCAAAATTTAAATAGTGTAGTTTCTAAAGTGGGAATTAAGTCGATGTTTAATATTTTTGTTAATATCTTTTAAACAAATGATTTAAAAATATGATATATTTGTAATTCACATAATGAGCTTTTTATCTGATATATTACATGATGCGTTTGAAAATTGAATTTTTATTTTCCATTTAATTGTATAATTTGCCCCTAAAATTACTATGGGAGTTTTCTAATATTTTTTTTTATAAATTTAAAGTGAGCCCAGTACTCCTAATTATGTTCAAAATTTTAGGAAATATGCTTTCGGAAATAAAGCGTAAAATGAATTTTTTTTATTTCTTTACGTTAATATCTTGTAGACAATTAATTTGATGCATTGCATGATGCGTTAATTTTTTTAATTTTCCGTTTAATTCTATAATTTTATTAGGGATTTCTTGATATTTTACCTTTAAACAAAAAAAATTAATTCTTATAATTTGGGGAATAACGGGGGGAATGACTAATTTTTTTTTAAATATTTTTTTAATATATTTTAAAATATCCATTTAAAAAAAAATAAAAAAATATTTCTGTATTCGTCATAATGAGCCCTGTGATTTGATATATTACATGATCCGTTAGAAACAATTACAATTTTTTATTTTCCATTTAATTCTATAATTTGTCCCCCAAAATGAAAATTAGGGGTTTCTCCCAATTTTTCCAATAAAGTTCAGGTAAAAGGGGCTATACCTCAGTTGTTTTTTTCAAAATTTTCCAGCTCATGGTTTCTGAGATAAAGGGGGGGGGAATGGGTAATTTTTTTATGTTTTTGTTATTTTTTTAAATTAATTTATTTTAATAATGTGAAAAAATATATTTGTTTTCGTCATAATAAGCCCTTTGATTTGATATATAACATGATGGGTTGGAAATAATTTTAATTTTATATTTTCCATTTAATTCTGCAATTTGGCCCCAAAAATTAAAAGTAGAGGTTTCTCTTTATTTTTCCAGTAAACTTCAGGTCAGACCCTAGATCTCTAATTTTTTTCAAAACTTTACGATTTATAGTTTCGGTGAATAGGGGGGGGGGTAAATTTTGGTAAATTTTCGTTAATATCTTTTTAACTAATTTTTTTTAAATATGAATAAAATATATTTGTGTTCCTCAGAATGGGACCTTTTATTTAATGTACTACATGATGCGTTTGAATTTTTTTAATTTTTATATTTTCATTTAATTCAATAATTTGCCCCCCCCCTTCCCAAAAAATTAATATTGATGATTTCTCCTTATTTTACCTGTAAAGTTCGGACAACGGTCTGTATTTCCTATTTTTTTCAAAATTTTAGGCTCAGTTGTTTCGGAGATCAGGGGGGGAACGGTCAATTTTCTTAGTTTTCCCCCCAGAAGTACCCCTTAAACCAAAATTTCTTCTTTTATGATATGTGCTCCTGATCGGGTCACCAAACTATACATTGATACCAAACTTCAACCTCTTCCGTCCAGTAGTTTAGGAGAAAATTGCTGTGATGTGACAGAGGCAGAAATCCGGAGTGATGTTATAAGGGTATCCGTATATTGTATATACGGAACCCTAAAAAGAACCGATTTCAGCTGACTTGAAATAAAAACCGTTTAGAAACCGTGTGCAATCAATCACTATTTTCAGACATATCTTCTTTTTTATCTAATTTAAGGTACAATTATTTCCGTATATTGTATATACGGAACCCTAACAAGTTGAATTTCTGTACTTTTCAGACAAAATTAGTCGAAGTTGGACAACATGCTATACTAGTTTAACTAAAATATTATAATCGTTTAAACTATAGGTAATAGGTAACTATTTGATTGTGTTTTAATTTTTGTCAATTTTATTACAATATTTTATCCATGAAGTATTCACTTAGCCCTAAGACTTTTCTACTATATGTAAAGAAAAAATCGTGTTCAAAGTTCGAACTAAATTTTCCAACGTATTATATTTTTTAAATTTCATAAAGAGGGAAATCTTATCGCATGTATATACCTCTAAACTTAAACTTATACTTTGAAAGCTGCTCCCAGTTTAAGAAGTTCTTAAACACTGCAAAATTGTGATGTAAAACAACAACGAATTCTTGGTGTTTAAAATTTAAGTGGCCATTAAAATTTTTGTTTTGAAACTTCTAGCAAGGAATTAAATTCAAACCAAGAAGTCAGGCTTGTTAGAAGTTTATTGCCACATCAATCTTAGTCTTGAGAGTTAATAATGCCGGGAATTTCTCAGTAGAGGACTAATTCGTTGAAACAAATTGCTCTGACATTATACTAGAGAGAGTTGTATGAGGAGTATTGGTGAAAGATAAGAATAGTATTAATATAACAGCGCACAGAATGTAGAACTTTGAAGTTGAAAAGTCAAAATTAATTTATACTTTAGGCCAAATATATGTGAAGACATATTCTTAACTACTTTGTTTCTATGTTCAGTGTTTATACTAATTTGCCTCATAAATTATTCGTCATCGCATTTGGAGGGTAGGTGGTAAAATTGTTTTTAGAAAACTCATGCTTTTTCGGAATTAGGAAAGTATACTGCCATGAGAATTATTAGATTTATCATTTATTCGTCATTTGTTTTACGTGGATTATTGTACTGTAAATCCTTCTTCTACCAAAGTCTTCTGTGTTTTCTATAAATTGACGTCTCTTCCCTCTTAACAGATTTTTTTGTATACGTCCCAGACAAGGTCTTCTATGGAAGACAAATAAGTATTTTCTAGTTTGTTTACTCTTAATCTCATTAGTGCCTCCCAAGCCTCAGAGCTTGTTGTTCTTGTCTTGGTCTATATGTTGTTTTAAGTGTATGTTATTATTTGAAGACGCGAGATGTAAAGACCGACATCTAGGATTTTCGAGGAAACTAGCACATAGAGGTTCCGAATCTGGAGCCGTCAAGATGAAATTTTCAGATTAACTTCACCTGTCAGAGATATTGAATACTCTCTCCGAGGTGTCATTCTTTTGTACGCTTACAAAGCAAGTACCAGCAAAAAGTTAACCAACAACATAATCTTTGTTGACATCATTTATATGTCTTCCATGAAGGGGCTTCTCTTTCCATTTCAGCAGTTTCTGATCTGTGGTCTGGTGATGTAATTAACATGTTGTTGTGTCAGCCGCAGCATATGGATGTCACTAGAGAACCCTTCTACTATTTTAAGCATATCATGCAGCTGTTGTTTCGTAGCTGCCATCAACTTTAAGTCGTCCATGTATAACAAATGGTTGATCTTCAATGCTTGTACGTTGTTGTGCTTGAGACTGAACCCAAAATTAGTCGAGTTCAGTTTGTTTGAGAGAGGGTTCATGGCAAGGCAGAACCACAGCGGGCTAAGAGAGTCTCCCTGGAGTACACCCCTTCTGATAGGGATATTTATCTCGGACTCCAAAACAGTTACGAAAACTACGCCTACACAGAATATAAGTATATATTTACATATAACAGGTTATTTAATTAAAATTAAACAAATAGGATTTGAAAACTATTTCAATACAAAGTATTATGAATTGAAATTAAAATTATAGAATTTATAGTGAAAACATACTTGCTATTGTACTATATAACAGAGCTTAATAAATAGTTTTTTAATACTTTAGAAGTTTTAGCATTTCTGTCATGAGGTCCCAGAATACTTGCTGGAAATCTATTGTATATATTTATGCTTCTGTACAGAGGTGAATCTTGCGTTTTTCTTGTTCGCGCTATTCGATTTCCTATCTTTCATGTTTGTCTTGTTTGATATTCATTGCAGTTTCTTATTTCCTGCAGGTTGCAGTTTATCTTTATATAAGTGTTTTTGATGTTGTATATAAGTTTTGCTTGCTCTAGGTGCTCTAGTTATTTATTTGTGTAACCAGACTTCAGATATTTCAAAAATTAATTACAAGTGATATTGGAGGTTAATATGACAATTCACATAACTTCAAATTGTATTCAAGAAAAAACAAAATTTGAAGACGCGAGATGTAAGACCGACATTTAGGATTTTCGAGAGAATCAGTATAGAGAGGTTCCGAATCTGGAGCCGTTCCGTGTAACTGCTGTTCTCCCTTAACTCCTAGGACAGGATGTCACGCTAAAATTTTCAGGTTACTTCACCTGTCAGAGATATTGAATACTCTCTTCGGAGAGAGTATGTATGTTATTATATTACTGTTAATCCTTCTTTCCTCAAAGTACCTGTTTATTCTTATTTGTTCTCTATAAATTGATTTCCCTTTCTTATTAATAGTTATTTCTAATATACATCCCAGATATCGTCTTCTATAGAAGACAAATAACTATTTTCTTGCTTATGAATTAGAGTTACACTCATAGAAATTGGGCCAAATAATAAAACAAATAAAAAAGTTAAAAAACTTGTGGATACAATAAAAATTAGAGATAGAGGGAGAGATATGAATACGTTAAAACAATAAATAGAATTGTACCTTAAGTCAGATTAAAAAAATATGTCATAAAATATTTATTGATTATTGACACGGTTTCTAAGCGGTTTTTATTTAAGCCAGTTGAAGTCGATCCTTTTTTAACCGACTTTAAAAAGAATGGTGTTCTCAATTCGTCTGTATAAATGGTTTTTTTTTTAGTTTGTTTACGGATTACTCGCAAACGACTCAAGGAATTTAGGCCGTTTTACTGGATCCTATTCCGGAGGATCGCGTGGTGGTCCCATATTTTTTGCCTTATAGCTTGTACCGTTTCTTAGAAAATGGGGAAAAACTTTTTTATTGATTTCCTTATTAATACAACATGCTTTGGTGGAGTCGCCGGTATTAAAAATATTAAAAAAATTATTCTGAACATGGGATAAATTGAAAAGAAACTGAATTAGTTTCGGGATATCCCGAAATGGTCTCATATTTTTTTCAGTAACATAGCTTGCACCGTTTCTTAGAAATTCCATGAGGTAAATTGTCAATAAATTGAAATAATCAAAAATAATTGTCAGGTAATGTGTAGTATATATATATATATATATATATATATATATATATATATATATATATATATATATATATACAGTGTGTATTCAAAAATCAAACAATTTTTTTTGTTAATAATGTTAATAGAAAAAGTTATTCTTCATAAACAGATTTTCATTTGCAAAGAGGAATTTTGATTAGATATTTAAGTCCCTTCATTTTTGTTAAGGTCTAAAATTGTTATCAAATAGAAGTAATTAGAATTTAAAATTGATATCTACTTATGCCATTGCACAAAAAATTGTATAATAAGTATTTCTGTAACTTTTCCAACTATACATTAGGTTTAAAAAATATATCAATTTTGGTTAAAAGTGAGGTAGCTACCTTTATTGATTTTATAATATATCAAATTGTAATCAGAAAAAGTTTATTAGAATTGAAAAGTGCATCCAATTGTGCTGTATTAATAATAACTAGATGTCGCCCAGTGGTCGAAATTCGACCAATTGTGTCAATATCTCTGGCAGGTGAAGTACCCCGAAAATTTTATCGTGACATTCTATCCTAGGACTTAAGGGAGAACAGCAATTACACGGAACGGATCCAGATTCGGAACCTCTGTGTGGTATGGTACAACATCGACCATTAAAACTAGAGCTGGCAGCAAGACACTATTCAGCCAAGTCCTCCAAAAGGCGGATAGTGCAGTTGACGCCTCCCAAAGGGCCACAACTGAGAGTGGCGCTCCAAACAAATTAGGAGCAAAGATCGATGAGCTCTTGAAGTTCATTGGGCCTAGGCACAATGTACATCATGAGATCAAGAAACTGGCACACGCCATTAAGTCAGAATATGACAAATATCAGACGTCAACGACGCGGCCACCTCCTGTAGCGAAACCTGCTACAACACAGACATCGCCAGTAAAGGTGTCAAACACTCAGACACAAGGTGAAAAGCAAAAGGAGGTCCCAAAAGCGGCTGCCTCAAAAGCAGCCAACTCAAAACCGACTGCATCAACACCGGCGGCCCCAAAGCAGGCGGCTTCAATAAAAGTAGCCTCAGTAGCAAGGACCTCGCCACCGAAGGCCTCGCCTTCAGTAGCCCCATCAAGTAAGGCACCACTAGTTAAAACTCTTAAACCGGTGCTACCTAGCAAGCTAAATCCCGGTAAAGAAGGTTGCCAGAACATCGGGCAAACCACCCAGGCAACAACAAGTAGGGTGGTCAATTCAGAAGCGGAGAGAAACAATGTATTAAAACCCAAGTTTAAACCGCAGACCAAAAAACAACCTTCAAACCAGTCGACTGACTGGCAAGTGGTAAAGAGGAAAAAGGCCCCGAGGACCAATAAGCAAAAACCAGCCCAACATTGTACGCTGCTTATAAAGAAAGGCGAGAAGAGCTCCCATGCAGATATCTTGCGAGGTATCAAGAATGATCCCACCTTGCAGGATATAGGCAAAAAAGTCAATAAGATCCGACGAACAGCTAAGGGAGATCTACTTTTGTTATTCGCCAAGGCAGACGCTCAGGAGATGGAGCGCTATTGTAACGCCATCAAGAATAAGCTCCCAAGCGGGGCCACTGTACAATCTCGAATACCCCAAATCGAGATTGAAATTAAAGACCTGGACGAGATCAGTACCAAGGAAGAGGTAGTAAACCTGCTCAAAGATAATATCGACGGCCTGGCAGAGATCACTGAGGAGGCAGTGAAATCACTTCGACGGGCATATAGATCAACACAAACGGCAGTTGTTTGTCTCCCAGAGGTTCAGGCCAAGAAAGCCATCGCACTTGGAAAGCTGAAACTTGCGTGGGGCACAGTACGTGTTCGCGAGAGGATCAGCCTTCGACGGTGCTTCAAATGCTGGCACTTTGGGCACAACGCCCAGGCGTGCAGAGGCAAGACTGACCGAAGCAGTTGTTGTCACAGATGCGGAGGCGCTGGTCACAATGCCTCGGCTTGTCAACAACCTGCCAAGTGCTTACTCTGCAAAGAGAAAGATAGTAGGTCAGACTGCCGGCACGTTGCGGGTAGTTGGAAATGTCCGATCTACCAACAGGCGATGAGAGCAGCACAAGCCCGTAAATGAAAGTACTGCAACTCAACCTCAACCATTGCGAAGCAGCCCAAGACCTACTGGTACAGCGGGTGCGGGAATTGGATTGCGACGTAGCCATAATCTGCGAGCAGTACAAAAACTTCGACACCCTGTCCTGGGTAAATGACACAACGGACAGAGCAGCGATATGGGCTTGCGGTAAACTTCCGTTCCAACAACTCCCAAATACCCCCGAACCATGGCTTGTGAGAGCCAAAGTGGGAGGGGTCCACTTCTATAGCTGCTATGCACCTCCTAGTGCACAGCTCGAGGAGTTCGAGTTATTCTTGGACACCTTGGCGGAGGATGTACGGAAGCGTGAATCGGTCGCCATCGCAGGAGATTTCAACGCCTGGGCAATTGACTGGGATGTCGGGAAACGAGCGCGAGAGGACGAGCTCTCCTTGAGACCATGTCTTCGCTCAACCTGGTACTCCTCAACACAGGAGCCGTAAGCACATATCGCAAAGGCACAGCCAGCTCCATTATCGACGTAACATTCGTTAGCAGCAACCTAATTAAAGGGGGCTGTGAGTGGCGGGTCGATGAGGAGTTTACTAATAGCGACCACCAAGCTATTATTTGGGAAATCAACACCACTCCCAAACGAAGATTGTGTCTCAGTCGTGCGAGGTCACAGCCAGTCGGCTGGAACAAAAATGCTTTCGATGCTGATTCATTCGCCTTGGTTATGGAGCAGGAACCATTGTCAATAGCAACAAGCGCAGAAGCCACTGCCAAAGAGGTAATGACAAGCGTTGTCAAGTCCTGCGATGCTTCCATGCCAAGGAGACGGCAGAACAACAGCCGCCCACCAGTTTACTGGTGGAACGACACAATCTCACAACACCGACGAGAGTGTCTCAAAGCACGAAGGCTGCATCAACGAGCACGGAGACGCGACAGGGTCACAACAGAAGAACTAAGGCTCGACTATGAGATCAAAAGACAACAACTACGAAGAGCCATTCTCTCAAGCAAGAGATCCTACTGGAAGGAGTTGTGTGACGAAGTTAATCAAGATCCATGGGGAAAACCGTATAAAATCGTGATGCATAAAATTAAGGCCCCTCCCATGACATCAACGAACTGCCCCGAATCATTGCACCGCATTGTCACTCACTTGTTTCCTGCAAAGCCTGAGCTACCCGCTAATCCTTCGTGGCAGGTGAGGGACGAAGATATACCATCAGTGACTATGAGTGAGCTGATGGGCGCGTGCAACCGGCTCCAAAACGGTAAGGCTCCCGGTCCAGATGGCATACCTAACATCGCGCTAAAATGCGCCATAGCCAATAGGCCTGACATGTTTCTACACATGTATGAGACCTGCCTAAAGCAGGGGGTTTTCCCGACTAAGTGGAAAAAGCAGAGGCTTGTGCTCCTCCCTAAAGGGGGAAAGAAACCTCCCGACGAACCGTCATCATATCGTCCCCTCTGTATGTTGGACTCTGCGGGAAAACTCCTTGAAAGGATAATAGCAGATAGGCTGGAGCCCTACGTTGAGCCGAAACTTTCCACCAACCAATTCGGGTTCAGAAAGGGGAGATCAACCATCGATGCCGTGACACTCGTTACCAACATCGCCAGAGAGGCTATCTCGGGAAAGAGATGGAGAAGAGGTGGAAAAAAGTACTGTCTAATAGCCACCCTGGATATCAAGAACGCCTTTAACTCGGCCCGCTGGGACCGCATTTTGGAGGCTCTTGTCAGGATGGAAGTTCCGCCGTACTTGCGCAGAATGGTTTCAGCGTATTTCAAGGACCGCATCTTGTTGTACCAAACTGAAAATGGGCAAGTAGACTATAAGATCACAGGAGGTGTACCTCAGGGCTCTGTTCTTGGCCCCCTCTTATGGAACGTAATGTACAACGACCTGCTCCTGCTCGGTCTGCCTGAGGGCGTCAGGCTAGTGGCATTCGCCGATGATGTGGCATTGATCATAGTGCGCAAGCACATAGAGGAGATACAAACAACCTTCTCATTCGCTATAGCCACAATTCAGCATTGGATGCTCGCAGCGGACTTGAGTTTAGCAGAACAAAAGACCGAAACACTTCTTGTTAGCAGTCGAAAGGCAAGGGAAACCATCACCCTCAAAATAGGCGACACCTACATACAGTCGCAGCCCTTCATCAGCTATTTGGGGGTGCTCCTGGACACACGGCTCAACTTCAAAGAGCACATAATCGCGGCCAGCAAGAAAGCAGCTGGGGTACAGGGGGCATTATCTAGAATAATGCCGAATGTCGGAGGCCCTAGACAGATAAGAAGACAGCTACTGGCAACAGTAACTACTTCTGTTTTGTTGTACGGGGCACCGGTATGGGAGAAATCGCTCGAGCTACCATCGTACCGCCGGAAAATGAAATCAGTCCAGCGGCTCTCAGCGATTCGAGTGGCATCATCCTACCGCACTGTGTCTTACGAGGCGGTGAGTGTGATTGCCTCTACCCTACCAATCGACATCCTGGCTGCAGAAAGGGGACGGCTTTATCGCAGAAAGTTAGAGAAAGACCAACCGACAGGAAACAGCGATGAAAGAGCCATGAGTCTAAGGCAATGGCAGGAGAGGTGGGACAGCTCTACTAAGGAAGGTGGACATATCGATTGATACCTAACATCAGTCGTTGGGTCAACCGCCAGCATGGGGAGGTTGGGTTCTACATCACTCAACTTCTGACTGGACATGGATGCTTTCGAGCATACCTGCACAGGTTCAGGAGGGCAAACTCCCCAAACTGCCCACACTGTACGGACGTGATAGAGGACGCGGAACACGTGTTCTTCTCCTGCCCCCGGTTTCAGGATCAACGTGCTGAAGTGGAGAGGATTCTGGAGACTAATATCGTTCCAGAACAATTAGTAGAAGCCATGCTGAAGGGCCCCCAAGCCTGGAACTTGGTATCAGATTACGCGGAGACTATCCTCAAAGAACTCCGCAATACGTTCGAGGAGTAGGCTTTAGAGGCTTTCAATGTAAGAGCAGTAAACATCTGCAATGAACCACCCTTGCGAAGTAGTATTGACTAAGAGTGCCGCAGGGGACCATGGTTGTAGGAGAAAGAGGTTAGGGTTTTAGCGGGTATACGGTATACTGGTTTCAATACAACGATTTACTCTTGCTTTGAAGTCATTACATCGGGAGTCCCGCACGACGGCCAGCACGTGCTAGCTAAGTACGGAATGTATTTCCCCCCTCTTCGGATAAAAAAAAAAAAAAAAAAAAAAAAAAAAACCTCTGTGTGGTAGTTTTCTCGAAAAACCTAGATGTTGGTCTTACATCTCGCTTTTACAAATAAGCAACGAAATTCATGTTCTTTTTTAGATGTAATTAATAGGACTTTATTTGTTCAAATTCGTAATTCTTAATTTAATATGACAACAATTTAACCGATAATGGATAATTACATAATTATTTTTTCTAACCACCCTGTATAACAATAATTGCACTGAATCCTCGAACATTTATGTATAATATATATAAAATACTCATTATAATAATTCAATCTCATTATATATTTCCACCACCCTGTATATGTAACTGCTCATGGATCACGCATAATATTTTTTAACATTTTTAAACCACCCGGTAAACCATTCTGTATATGCGACTGCCTATAAGTCACCGTATTTGCTCTTTTTGTTTATGAAAAATTTTCTTCTGTAACTATAATTCTACTCCGATCTATATTTCAATCATCATATATATGGAAGTCATCGTGGACTACTCTACAAATCATTTCTTCTTTTCTAACATTTTTTATAATCATCCTGTTTATCTATAATTCCTATATTTCATCTACTATATATATACTACTGCTTATGGGTTACGAAATGTTGCATTTCCATTTTCGCCACCCTGTATATGCATCTCTGTATATTTTTTTAATTTTATATTATATTCACCACCCTGTATAACTTTAATTCTATTTAAACTTATATTATATCTACTTGCTATCACTATTCATTATATATATACGCCCTCTATTCCAAGAACCCTGTAAATTCAACTGCTAACATTATTCTTTTGGGCTTCCCTATATAATTATTTTATTAGTTATATGTCCGGTCTTCTCATTTTATTTTACACCCTATACTATTTTTTTCGCACTCTACTCTAATTTTAAATGTAGTATAACACCCTATATATGCAACTGCTTGTGTGCCACCCACAAACAAAATTATTTTTAACATATGTGGAATCGCCCTGTGTAATTATAATATACAACGCCTTATATCTCAGTCAATTTAGAACATGAGGACACATAACTTTTTACCCATCCAAAAATCGCCTAAGCAGCAATTTTTACTTTAAAACATATTAAATAGCTATAAAATTCTTATAAGATTCTACACTTCAATTTGTATTGGAAATTTTTTCAAGTATGTTACCAAATGATCCTGTATTGAAACTTTTGTAATTTCAAAACTCAGCTGTCATAATTATTGTCACAATTTCGTTCTTTCTCGGTTATACGAATTTTCCCGAGCAATCAATTTGTAGACGCCAAAACCCCGAAATGACATTTCGACAGTCATAGTGCAGTTTGCGAGAACTACATATAATAAGATATATGTAAATAAACAAAACATTATATGTATTATATTGTTAGATAAATAAGTAAAAATATATTTGCAGCATATCACATCTCGTTAAAAGAACATTAAACAATTTTTGACTGACTGCTAATATTTTAGACATGTTAAAATTAATTTAAAAGATTACCTTATATCGAATAAAACCGCAATTTATTATTAATACTTATTTAATGTTCATTTGCATATGGCATAAAATAAAAAAAACATATTCAACTTGAGTGGATCTGAAGTCAAATGTATCAATTAGCTTTATAATCTCTCAATAGTTAGTCTACTTACCTAAAAGTTTTCATCGGGGATTATATCAAAACATTTAAGAAATACAATGCACCATCTATTAATTTATTTTAAATAATACCTTTATATGTTGACAATTTTTGTAAGTTTATTCAAATTGAAATTTTGAAAATTATACATTGATAATTTTCTGATTGCATTGAGAAGGTACCTTAACCTAGCGGTTAACATTGTTAAGAAATGTCAAATTGAAATTTATCTGCTACAATGTGGTTGCCGTGAACTGGTCGAGAAATTAGAACCATTGCCATGATGTCAGATCTAACTATTTATCTTCAATTGAACTATTTGTATCATAGGCTTTGTAATCTTAGTTAAATTGTATGAAACTATTAGCCTTTAAAATAGAAACAATATAAATTAATAGTATAATATCAAAATATTAAAATATTATCTGAAAAACATTGTTCAGTTGCCACGCAATACAATTTCTGATTTGACAAACTATATTTAGAAAAACTTGCGAGTACCCAATAAATTGTCATTATCATATCATATAAATTTTTGTGGGTGAGTTCTCAATAGCATGATAATGTAGAATAACTTTCAGAACCAAACAAAATTTGTTAGTTAATACACCCTGTACGATATACTTTCATGGCATATCTTGACATTTAAACTAAATATTTATGATAAAAATTTGACATTTACCATGATATGATATTTTTCCGATTTTCAGAAAAATGGTGAAGATTCATTGAAAATCGCTGAAATCTAGTCTAATATTCCTTAATATAATGCAGTTTAAAACCTCCTTTTTGGAAGGCCGTTAAAAACCCCGGACACGTCAAATTTAATTTAATTAGCACAAATTTTGACATAAATAGAGGAAAAACCCAAATGACATAATAAAAATTGACCCATTTTTGAGAAAAACATACAAAATTACTTGTTTAACAATATTACAAAATAATTTGTTAAATTTGAATTTATTGTACTTTTATAAACAGTAGAACATAGTTCTGAAAAATCCTTTATATGAAATACCACTTGACCAGCATCGATAGATCTCAGGTGATTAAAACCTTTGCAGATCCGCAAGACAAATAATTAAAAGACTCAAACAAACACTAATCGTTCTCTCCAGTTCGACCCTCATTTATTTTGATTTGATCGTTTTCCAGTTTTACCGTCGTACTCGTGGCAAACACCATCCGGTTCATCGAATCGCACACACAGAACGTGTGTTTAATTGCTTTTCTAAAGCAAATGATTTCCACCAAAACAAACGACTACAAAAACAATCTAACGAAGTTTTCGTTTTAATTATAGAGGTCGACGTTGTTTACTAGATCGTTCAAACGCTGTTGTGTCGTAACGTAAATTGAACTATCGAATAGAATTAGGATCACATTGTTCAATTGTTTGGGAGAATGCTAACACTTAATCTCGAAAAGACCGTGTTAATAACATACTCTATGAAAATTGATCGTTTTAATAAACTGCATGTTTAAAATCACTTAGCTAATAATGAGACAATGGTAACGGAGATTTGTTATACCAATTTTTGTCACTAGAGGGCAGGACCGAGTTACTTTTTAAGCTGGATGCGTTGTCGCTTAAACATTCAAAATTTTAATTTAATAAAATAGTAGAAAAATATTACTTTACCTTTATTTATATACAGTGAGGACGCGTGGGTTGAAACAAATTCATTTAAATTCAGGTGTTGTTTTTTTGGAAAAACGCTCAGACACGTGGTTTTTTTTTGAGGATAAATACATTTATACAAACCCATCCCAACCTAATAAAATTCTTAATAAATTAGGCCTCAGAAGAACTAATATTATTGAAAATACAAATAAAACAACGAGAAAAATAAAACGCCTAAGAAACTTTTCTATATGTATATACTCTAAACTATATAAATTTGCGACCATCAACTTCATTTTTTCAAGTGGAAACATTTGTTTTTTATTTTATTTTTGAATTCTGCATTGAATTCTAAGTATTTTTCATGTACAATGTACTATACTTAAAATTAACAGTTATTAAAAAAATTACATTTATTTCAGAATTGATAAAAAATATCAACATATCGAATGTTCAAATTCTTGACCATTAATTTCCTAACAATACCTAAGACGGTTTTCAAATTCTCGTAACACTTCATTTAAGTTTGTGGCAGGATTCGTTGTATTTCGGCCTTAATTCTATGCTTTAACTCCTCCATATTTTCCGGCTTATTGAAGTAGACTTTCGATTTTACGTAATCCCAAAGATAAAATTTAACGGGCTTAGATTTGGAGACATAGGTGGCCATTCGATATTACCTCTCCTTCCGATCCATCTATTTGGGTCAATATTGTCAAAATAATCTCGCACTGTTCGCGAATAGTGCGGGGCGCTCCATCCTGTTGAAATCGTACCGAATCTGCCAGTATATTGGGGTTTTCACCATTCGGGTAAAGTTCTGTTAAACAGGTCTAAATACTTTTCCGAGTTAAGTGTTCCCTCAATAAAAAAGGACCCACAATTGAGGTACCCACAATTCCGGCCCATACGTTAACTTTCTTGGAAAAGTGTGTATGACTTTCCATAATCCAATGTGGGGTTTCTGATGCCCAATATCGAAAATTTTGCCTGTTTACTGAACCATTTAAACAAAATGTTGTCTCGTCGAAAAAAACTATCTTACTTGAAAAGTGCGGGTTGGCATTGCATCTGTTCATCATTATTTCGCAAATTTCTACTCGCCGGTCCAAATCATTTTCAGGAAGTTCCTTAACTATGAATGCAAGACATTTTAGAACAGAAGATTTACTTATTAACTGTCCTGTGGCTATTTGTCTAGTGAATTTGTGAGGATTTTCTTGTAAATCGAGCAAAACATTTTATTGTGTATCTTCTGGAAGATGTTTGGTTTTGTAATTATCTCTTACGTGGCTAAAAAACAAATGTTTCCATTTGAAAAAATGAAGTAAATGGTCGCAATTGATTTCTGGCCCACCCTGTATAAATGAGTTTGTCATCACAAAAACCGCAGTCCAAAAAAAACCGACGTGTCCGAGCGTTTTTCCAAAAAACAACACCTGAATTTTAACTGAATTTGTTCCATCCCACGCTTCCTCACTGTATATACACATCAAACAAAAACACCTTAAAGTGTACTGTGATTCCAGTTTGGTCTCCATCTTGTTTTTTTTCGCGCCATTGCTCGAAGAATGTCGTTGCATAGAAACCAGAATCGGTGTAACAATTTAGCATATTTATAATCAACTGCTCGGAGAAATTTTCGTTAGGCCTCGTATTTGCTCTGAAACTATTGAATTTTGATTTTGTCTTGCTGAACCTTCCATAGATAGAACCACGTTGGGCGCCAATATGTGAAGGAAGTTTATTTTTAAATATGCAACTTTGATAAATGCTTATAAATTGTCATGTTACACCTTTATTAGACAACCCCTTGTTGTGCGATAATTTGTGAAAAATGTTTTTTTTGCTATTTTTTTATTTTTATTTCTGTAATAATTTCTAATCTTCATTTCTCATATAGGCTTTACCACTTCTTGTGTATATTATTTGTGAATTTTGTAATTATTGAACTGACAATTGTCATATTGAACCTTTTTAGATAACCTTAGTTGAGCTCCATTTGTGCTGGAATTTTATTTTCGAATTTATAGATTTTCTAAATGATTTATTTTTATATTTATAAATTGTTATGAAATTTTTGCTTTGAATTATGCAATAGTACTGAATTCTGTTATGTTTTGTGAGTTAAAAAATAATATTGATTTTAACTATTGTGATTTACAATTATATCATGATAATTGAAAACTTATTTAATGATACGTTATCGCTTTAATTTGTATTTTTTATAAAGCTGAACGGAAATTAAATTAATAGAAAACACAACTAAAATTTCTACTCACTAACAATATATAATTGTGAATCAGACATTGTTTTGAAACAGTTTTTGTATTTTAAATAGTGACATCATTAACAAATGTCATTATTTGTTGGGGGCAATTTTGTTTGCCTCCGATAAATATTTTCAATTTGCTCCATTTGATGCAAGCTCAATTACTTTAAAGGAAGTAGTTACTGATGCATTTCTTAGTAATCGAGTTCCACGAATCTGTTTCCAGTTATATTACTTACATAATTGAGACTTTGATTCCTGATGGCTTAATAGGACACAATGCTAATTTCAAGGAAATCACAACTTCCCAGACTTAATGCATCCATGATCATCAGTATCAAGTTTATTTCCGCTACCAGCTTTTCAAAGAATTCTTGGAAATGTTTCTTAGATCTTAGAGAGATTTACTTTCTTAAGAAATACAAGCTGACAATTCTACATCATTTTGTAGAATTTATCTGAATAGCAAAAGATTTAATCACCAATTAGTGAGAGTTAAAAATCATTACGAACTAGTGAGTTCCAACATTTAGAAAATAAATATTTCTCTGTTAGAGCAGCGATTGGAAAAGAAATTTTTAACGAATTTTTCTTATAATGATCAAAAAATATTTCGTTTCGCAAATAATTATTCTTAATTATTTACTTGAATTTATTAAAGTCGTCGAAGAATAACTGCTTTTTAGAGAAAGATGTAGTGTCTTATATCGGGTGTTCAAGACCACCCGTACACCCCAATAAGATGCCACCAACCAACTTTTCCATGCTCTATCGAGTGGCCATAAACTAAACTAAAAGTGGCTTAAACAGACCAGAAGTTGATTTTTCAAATAGAACATGCATCTTTTGTTAGATTTTTTGGAGAGAATGCATTTTTAATTGTCTTCTAAACGTTGTTTGTGGCATATTCTTGATTACTTTTATATTTTTTTGGGGAATATTTCTATTGTGGTGTTATTCCCAAAAAAACATAAACGTAATGCATTTTTACCTCAGAATGAACTTTTCAGTCGAGACTATTTGAAATAAAACAATAATAGCTTCAGATTCCGTCCGAATAAATTAATATTCACTTTAAAATATATTGATATTAATTGAACAAGTTTGAAATTTTCTGACAATTTTGACTTGATGTTTTTTTCTGCTGAATTGACTAAAATGTCAATCTGTCAAACAGCAAAAATAACAAAATTTCTAAAACGTCAAAAATATCACGGATATAAAAATGTCAAAAAAACGTCAGAAATGTACAAAATGTCAAAATGTCAAATATGTCAAAAATGTCAAAAATTTCAAAAAATGTCAAAAATGTCTAAGGTCAAAAATATCAAAAATGTCAAAATTTTAAACATGTCACAAACCTCAAAAATGTCAAAAATGCCAAAATGTCTAAACGTCAGAAATGTTAAAATGTCAAATATGTCAAAAATGTCAAATGTCAAATATATCAAAAATGCCAAAACGTTAAACATGTCACAAACCTCAAAAATGTCAAAAATGCCAAAAATGTCTAAACGTCAGAAATGTTAAAAATGTCAAATATGTCAAAAATGTCAAATGTCAAAATATCAAAAATGCCAAAACGTTAAACATGTCACAAACGTCAAAAATGTCAAAAATGTCAAAAATGACAAAATGTCAAAAATGTCAAAAAACTCAAAAATTTCAAAAATCTCAAAAATGTTAAAAATATTAAATTGTCAAAAATATCAAAAATGTCAAAATGTTGAACATGTCACAAACCTCAAAATGCCAAAAATGTCAAAACGTCAGAAATGTTAAAAAGTCAAAAATGTCAAATATCAAAATATCAAAAATGCCAATATGTTAAACATGTCACAAACGTCAAAAATTTGAAAAATAACAAAAATGCCAAAAAGTCAAAAATGTCAAAAATGTCAAAAATGACATACATCAAACATGTCAAAATGTCAAACATGTACAAAATGTCAAACATGTCGAAAATATAAAAAATGTCAACGTCAAAAATGTTAAAAATATCTTGATATTGAAAATAACAAAGACAAAAATGTTAAAAAATACTTAATAAAATAATAAAAGAGAGTCGGAAGGCACATTTTCTTAAGACGGTTTTGCTTCCATCGGTTAGTAACAACAACCAGTTTGTTTGAAATCGGTTCTTTTTAGAAAACAGAAACAAAAGAATTTTTTTCATAAATAGAACCACTGTTTTCTAGATTTTTTAATATATATGTTTAAATATTAAAAATCTAAAATAAATATTTATGAATCTATCATAAATGTCTACCAAGTAAAAGACTACTCAAAGATAAAGTAATATTTTTTATCAATTTAACTATAGGATGATGAATAATGATTGCGAATGATCAGAACAAGAGTTGTATCGTCTGTTCCTGATATAAAAAAAATTGTATATAACAATTTTATTAACTAGATTCAAATTTCTTCAAACCTTTTTATTTAAATTTAAAAAAATATTTACTAAAGAAACACTATTAATAATAATATTTGTATGATTCTATATTTGCTTCACATAAAAATAGTTTAACCCAGAGAACTCGCGGCTTGTAACGTCTAGTTTCTTTTCATAAGATACCCAAAAACCTTAAATAATTGAAATTAGTCATTTTTGGTTTTAATAGCTACGTTAATTGGCAATTTCGCCTCTTTATCATTAATTATCGAAAAATCTATAACTGAAATAGTCAAACAGTTTAAAGCCTTTCAAACTACTAAAACCGCCCTTTCGATTAGCATTTGATAAAAAAAGGAAGAACCTCATTAATTCAGAACCTTTAACCACATTCATTGTGAACTTCACTCTTCAATTCACTGCTTAATTAATAATTCAGCGAGTCGGAAATTTCAATAGGAATCGATCGATGGAAATTAAATGTTCGTTCAGACTCTATAAAGTTTTATAAACTCATAAAAGTATCGTTTCGTTTCATTAAATTCACATTGGTTGCATTATTATAAATGATCATTAAAGGCAATCCATATGACTTTTACAACCATTATATAAGTCATAGTATTAAAGGATATATCAATATATAAGAAGCTGTGTATGCAGCTGCTGAATTTATACTAATAGTCGGTAATCAACCTTTACTCCCCTTATCTACGAAACTACAGAGCCAAATATTTTAAATTATAGGGTATATAGAGCTTCACTCAAGGTTTACAAAAAAAACTAAGTAAAAACAAATAATAAATTAGAACTGTAATTGAAAACTGGAAATCATAAAGAAGAACAGATATGTGTTTGTGAATATTTTAAAATGTATATGTTTTAAAATTACACATTATTACCTTTGAGCAACAAAAATATTGAGACCAAAATTTTCGAGTTTATGGGGCTGCTGTCAAAGTTTACCTCCAGGAAAATCATTAAATTTGGGGGTATACGAGGGCTGCCTTTTATATTTCGAGATTAGAGAACAAAAACCAAATATTAATCATCGAAAATCGTTTTGTTTTTCAAAATATTCCCCATAAAGATCTATACACTTTTGCATGCGTTTGAACCAATTGTCGAAGCACTTTTTCCACTCTGATTAAGGTATCTCCAAAACATGCATTCTGAACGCAGCAACCGCTTTTCAGGTGTCGAAAAACGTTGACCTCTCAGTTTGTTTTTTACGTACGAGAATAAAAAGAATATACGGCGGATGACTCATCAAATCGATGTTTTGAGTGGTCAAAAATGCAGATGCTTGAGCCGATGTGTGAGAGCTCGCATTGTCGTTGTGAAGAGTGATCCGTCTTTGGCGGTTGGTTTTCTCCTCATTTCTTGGAAGACAACTGGCAAACAAATGGTTGTGTACCACTCAGAATTGACTGTTCTGCGTTGTTCTAGTGGTACGGTTGCGACATGTCCAGTTTTTCCGAAAAAACAGGCGACCATTGCTTGGAGTGCTTCGGGCGCGAACATCTTTTGTTGGATTCGGCTCATCTTGAAACACCCATACAGTCGACTGCTGTTTACTTTCGGGCTCATACGCATAAATCCACGATTCATGACCTGTCACTATGTCATAAACGTGTTTGAAGCACCGCGATCATATTTTTTGAGCTTTTCTTTCGACCATCGACACGAGCCTTTTTTTGAACGATTGACAAATTGTTGGGATCTAACGCGAACAAATTTTTTTGACATTCAAATGTTTATGCAATATTGAATGTATGCTGGTCCCACTAATGTGTAAGTTGACTCAATCTCACGATAGGCCACATGACGATCTTGCAATATCAGTCAATGGTTTCCGGAACAACTATTTTTGGACGACCTTCACGAAATTCGTCTTGGAGTGAACTACGACCTCGATTGAATTCACCATACCATCGATAAACAGTGGTCTTTGATGGAATTTCATCGCCAAGAATTAAATTAAGTTCATCCATGCACTCTTGCTGACTTAATCCACGTCGCAAATAATCACACGAAAATGTTCACGATTTAATTCCATTTTTTGGCCGAGATGAATCCTTTAAGTTACTGTAAACACCACATAGCGCTCGTATGTCAAACGTTTAACCTCAAAAATGTCTAACATTACGATAGAGCTGTCAGTTGTAAGATTGCAACACTAGGGTTGTCCAATCCCGAAATATAAAAGGCAGCCCTCGTATTGTACACATAAATGAAAAATAATTTGTGTCATCGGGAATAAAGTTCATTACATTTTTTTTCAACTCCAAACATGATTTATATAGAGATACATTATTTTTGTCACATCGTGAAACGCAACATGATTTTATTCAACTCTCTCTCTCTTTTCTCTCTGCCATTCTCTCTCTCTCTCCCCTCTCTTATGTGATTTTTTTTCAATATGTTTTGACAATTTTCCGAATTTCTGTTTTATTTGTTTCCAAGTTTTTTTTTCAATTTTTGTTTTCAACTTTCGGACCACCTTGTATAAGTATAATCTATGTTATAACCAGCCTATATATTTTGAGGTGTATAACTTATTTGTCTACGCCTATATATTTTGAGGTGTATTGATCACCCATTATAACTTATTTGTCTACTCTTTTCTTTACCGCTCTGTATAACTATAATTTCACTCCACAAGATCTTGCAACCACCTTAATATTTTTTTAAACCACCTGATTTAAGTATAATACTTCTGCACCCTATATGTCAGCAAACTTTTATATGCAACTGTTTCTAATATTTTTCAGTTACTCTATATAACAATAATTTTATTATATACCATATTTACAAGTATTCCATATATGTGACTGCTTATGGTTTAGCCCAGGGCTTCTTAAACCATGGGTCGCGATCCCAAATGGGGTCGCGTAGCAAAATTTTGCGGTCGCGAGAGATTTTAATGTCAAATATTTATACAGGGTGTAAACGTTTGAGTGCAAGATTTTGAAGAACAATACTTCAGGCAAAAACAAATCAAAAAGCTTTATAACATTTTCTAAAATAAACTATAGTTTTGCCAAAAAGGACACAAAAGTTAGAGTTTATGTAGCCCTTGCTACAGTGAATAATACAATAATTTCGATTTCAAATGTCAGTAAATCTAAATATGTAAATACTCAATAGCTTTTACATCTCTAAAAGCCACATTAAAAAATGAAAATTGTGATTATTTAAACTCGAAATATCTTTTATTATTACAACTAGTGTAAATTGTTTTTTTCTCCGAAATAGATATGGTACGTGGCATTATTTAAATTAACGACGACTGAGGTTAACAATTGTTATTTT
>CM067220.1:136399841-136469794 GCA_034190945.1 Octodonta nipae
AGACATTGGGGGTGTCGTAGGGTGCGCGAAAGACATTTGGGTGTGTCGCATCTGTTGTTAATAATGAAAGCAATTATATTGTGGTTGTTGTGTTGCAGGGGTGCACGCCACCTGTTTTTGGTTGTGGTGGTTAGAGAGAAAAAAGCTAACTACTTGGCCGGTATCGAACGTAGCTTACCTGATTACAAAAGTCAGGTGTCCACCGAGCTGCGCTAATGCGGGTTATCGAGAAATGTTTATTTGAAAAGGTATAGTATATGCTCGTTTACGCGGGCGCATGTTTTTGGGTGTTATCGGTTGATATTTGGAGCCTGATGGGGGATATGGTATTTTGTTGTCTGTAAAAATTTAAATCTTTGCTTAAGCCTGTATGCGCGAGAACGTCCACTCCTTCAAGTCTACAGTTTTCGTAAGCGAGCGCCTACGTGCGCAAGAACGGCAACTCCTTCGAGTCTCTGATTTTGTCGGATGATTCAAGGCCGAGCGTAATAATTTGGACTTGGAAAAATTTTTAATGATGAATCAAGAATTTGATGTTATGGTTTCTAGTAGCCTGCTAAATTTTTTAGAATAAAGTAACGAACGAGGTTCAAGATGAGCCTAGTGTCTCACCAACTTCTGTTGAAAGCAGATCGATAAAAATTACTTTCTTAAATCAAGCTTTATAATATTCACATTAATTTTGAAAAATGTCTTGTATGTTAATATACCTTATGGAACCAAGGACATGGCTGCATGCCCTAAGGGAACTGTTTGAACCGCTCCAACTATACATTGATGGCTCGAGATAGATTAAACGATGGAAGGTTGCCTGTATATTTTGCTCGCCTGTCAACACAACAAAAAATTTTAAATTGAAGTTGATATTTTCTGATGACACTGAAGGTGACACTGATTGGATTTCAGCAGCATCTTGCCAAGATGAAAAAACTTTACTATCGAACAGCTCAATGATTATACGGGATGCCAACCTACAAGAGGAGCTCCACAAAGTGCTGATTCTTATTTGTGTAACACTCTCTACAATTACAATATTATTACTTAAATTAAAACACATAGTTACATACAATGTTTTATTTATGCAAAAACACTATTCAGAAGCCAATAATAAACTACGTCAACATTTTCTTTTGCACATCGTACTGGATCATTGCAGCGGCAGTGAAAAATGCATGGAGAGTTAGAAGGTTCCAGTTCAACAGCGCCTTTAAAGTTTTCCAGATTGATTAGGTGATAGTGTGATTCTCCATCTTGGTTAAGCAGTTTTCTCAAATTGTGAATTTTCAGCTCTTCAAATAACTTGATAAATAAAAAATCATATTTCTGATGGCCTCGTACATATATGTGCGTGCATTTGGTTAGGAAAAATTCTCAAAATGTCGTTCACAGTATTCAAATCGTAGTGGCCATCAGAGTAGTGGAGTCCATGTAGCCGTTTTTCCCAATATCGTACTTGCCTTTTGTCTGCTGCTGATAGATAGTTAAACGGTTTGGGTGGTTTAAACAAAAACACACCTGTGCGTTTACGTGTCTTGATTACCGATTCTTTGGGAACAAATCTTCCCTCGATTTCAAAACCTTGAATGTCGACAATTGCAATTTCCATGGTGAACCGTTGAAAAGCTGTACCGAAACTGATTTTCTAAACAGCTGAGTGATCTAATATAAGCTTCGAACAATTTCGCTGAGTGGGAGAGATTCCATTAGGCAATTGTGGATAATTATGCTGAAGGCTCGGGTTTTATCGGGAAATCCCGTCTGGCTTTCAATATCCAGGCGAATATCTACAGTCGAGGATTTCATGGTGTCCTCACGTCGGGAGCAATCGATGACGAATAGGGTGTGCGTCTTGAATGCAAACATAATCCAGTAGAGGGTGTTTGCCGCCGCCAAAGCTGGGATAAAAGTCCGTATACCTTTTGTACGCCTCACCGTACTCACTCTTTGAAAAATCTAAATCAAATCTCTCCATAGGCCAAAATTCGCTGTTTAAATTTAGACGAATATTGGAAATGTGAATATTATCAAATTCCGTGGGATCCTCTTTAATGTTGTTGTGGCGATCCGTTGAAGGCTAATATAACGTAAAGAGGGCTTACAGTGCGGCACACGTCTGCACATCCCAAATTTCATTTACTCATTTAGCTCCCATTTACGAAAGGGAAAATTATACTGAATCCGCTTTGACGGATTGCAGTAAAGCCAATTTAACGTCATCGTTTGAAAAATGTGACGGACTTTGAGTTCGATGTTGTTTATTGTCACTTTGCCCTTGGTAGCAGCATCCGTGATTATAAGGCAATCATCATCGCTACGGCTTCGCACTAGACGAATTGTTTGTTTACCACACATCACCTGCTTGTAGTCGTTGAAGATGGAAAACAAATGTCCAATGGAATGTACATGTGAAACGTTTTATCGGCGCAATTCATATACGCTTTATTTGAAAAATTCCACCCGGCTATGAATAGGTTCTTTGAACGGTTGGGGTCGTAGCACAAGTATCCACGAATTGTACTCGAATTGTACTCACGCGACCAGGGTCTCTCACGGTTTCAATTTCCTTGCCGCACAACTCGTACGTAACGCTGTCGAAGAAGAAAGCCCCAGCATTTGGTGATAGAGAAACATCTCCATTGCCTGCTGTCTTCACCACTTGTCCTGGATTGAGATGCAGGAATCAGCCATGGAAAACCAACAATCTGTTTGATTGATGGTGATTTCAACGATATCATTGTTGCCGAATGACTTGACGTATGGATAGTAGGTTCGCAACTCCTCGCGTCTTACACTATCATCAAAATTTGGTTTGCGGAAGATCTCGAACATTTGAGGAGTTGACATGGTAGCCGAGCGTTTGTCGAAACAATCTGTTTGAGAGCGTGAGTGATCTCTTGAGAGGTTTCATAGAAACTGATGGTGGTCGAGGAGCGGTTGGTTCTTCATCCAATACAAGTCGACCCATATTATTATAGTAGTTGTTTCAGCTCAAGTCGAATGATGATTTCTTTACCACGAAAATTACCAAGTTCACAGTCTTGATTCAAAATTTGCAATGTGAGGTTATGTATTTCGCTTCTGTTAATCGGCAAATAGATTAAATGCTGAGGTGTTTCGTCGATGGTAAAACCAGGATCAACTGCAACGGCAAACTCTTAAATGGTGTGTGAAGGAGTGCTGTTGTAGAAGGCTCCCGATGTGATGTTGCTATCGAGATGAATCGTTCTAACTTTTATAATGTTCACTGGTAAATCGGAACTGTGAACTTGATTGCGTGGTAGCAGCTGTTTAGAGAAGCCCAGAATATCACCGATGCTGTCTTGCGGTTGAAAGTCCACAGCGTACTTGCTGCTGAAAAGCTCACACTTGAGAGTATTGTTACTGGGTTTCAATGAGAAAATATTCTCAACGTTCTTTGCCAGATGAATGCCAAGTGCCTTTCTAATATAAGCTTCGATGTCACCATTTCGTATGAACCTTCAGGCAAGTCGATGAATGTTTGCGTGTTGTGATCGTCAAATAGGTAGATCTTCTCACCTCTCTCAATATTTGGGATGCTGTTATACGAGTGAAAACTCAATAAAGCTAGTCCGTAGTTGTAGTTGGGGTCCAACTGAATTGGTAGTTGAAAACCAATCGACAGTATTGGGCTGCGACCTTTCAATGTGATGATCACAGACATGACTGAAAATTGGCTGTTTGTTAGCTGCTGATATAGGTAAAGGTAAAACAACAATAATGCAAAATATTTATTTTTTATTATAGAGAAATTTCAAGCATAAATGGCCACAATTGGATTGATTGCATGTCTGATAAGAGTCATTCTGTAGAGGATTTTCACTCCATTGCCAAAGTAGTTGGCTAATTCTCGGGGTGGTTTCAAACATCCAAAGCTATCAAAGTACTATCCATCTCGCATAAATACTCCCCTAAAGTGGGGATCTTCAAGTGTTTGACATATTGCTCAAGCTCGTGATTGTAGAGTGCTCGTTTGGGTAGCTTTATTGGGAGTTTTTTTGCTTCTTTAAGTAAAGCCTGAAGCCGTTGCGGGACTTTTTAGAATACCGCTTCCTTTCTTCGCAAGCTCTTCCATGGCTTGATTATGGCGCTGGTCCTCCTCTAACTTCTTGCGGGCGTTCTTTGCATCTATCACGGCTTTGGCTACTCCACTGGCTCCCCGGCAAGAGCTCCAAGTGCGTACAACCCCGCAAATAGGGGTATTAGTGGGAGAAAACCACCAATTTTCGACTCAAAAGGAATGACTCGAGGTACATGATGTCTTACGGACATCACTTCCAGATCCGACAATAGCTCTCTTGATTGGTAGAACCACATTCTGTCGAAAAGATTTTTTTCCACATCGTTTTTGATTCCAAGCCCCATCTTGCGTTTAGACTTCATGCCTGTAGTTATAAGCCAAGAAGCTGCTTTTCCTCCAAGTGAAGCGTCCTTTGACTTGAATCTCTCCCAGGCTCGATTTTCCAACTCGTAATCAGCCTTATGACGATCCGCCAAAGACTTATATTTACTGTAGGCGATATCGTGCCCTCGACAAGCAGCGTCTGTCTTATTGATTCCCTGCTGACCTTGGAGAGACGGTCTTGAAGTTTTGCACCGGGTCCACAAAACTGATAACCAGGTAGATGTAGTTCAAATGGTAATTTATTGATTGTGCTATTCAGTAGACTACCTCCTTTGGGAGTTAGCATGATACTGATTGAAACTGAGATAGACTGCTGTATTTAATTAGTATCCGCAATAAGGATGATGTCAGTATATCGTAAGATGTACATGAAGCAACAAGATGTCCAACTGCCTATCGAAAATTTGGACTTTGTCGAAGAATCACCATCATCAGCAAGTCGACACGGACAATTGTTACCAAATTCCCTACTAGCAGCATTCTGCGGACCTAGTGGTTGCGGAAAGACCAACGCATCGTTATCACTGCTATTCAATGAAAACGGCCTACGATTCGAGAACGTCTACATCTATTCCACGTCACTCTACCAACCAAAGTACAAGCTCTTACAAGACGTTCTCAAGCTGGTTAAAGGTGTATCGTATTTTCCCTTTAAAGACAACGAAGAAGTAATTGATCCGAGTGAGGCACGCGAATGTTCAGTATTCATTTTCGATGAATAGTGATAAACAAAACAAGATTCAGAATTTTTTTTCGATGGGATGGCACAGGAATATCTGTTCAATATATTTATGCCAAACGTATAGCAAAATACCTAAGTAACTGATTCGAGACAATTGCAACGTAATTGTCATATTCAGACAAGATGAGGTAAATTTGAAGCAGGTGTTTGATGAGCACGTGTCTCCCGACATGGACTATGTTAAATTTAAGACAATGTGTTCGGAATGCTGGCAAAATCGTTTTTGATTTACTACAATAGCTAAGGACTTCAACTTGAACGATGGACGCTACCGTAAAGGATTCGATAAATATATAAATGTCCAATAAAGATGATTGCTATTAGTTGATGAAAATGGCTTCATTGAGTAGCAACATTGCTGCCACTGCTCGAAAGAAAAATATCAAGCAATTGGCACGTTCTATTCGCAAGAAAGTCTGAAGCTGGGAAAGTCGGAACATGATGAAACATTGAATAAACTTTTTAGACCGGTAACGACACCGCTACAAGATATTGCCTCAACTACGGCAAAAGTTCTCACTAAGATGTCAACACAGACCATTAAACGTGAAGTAATTAAACAAGAAGTGCAGGAGCTGCCACCAGTCAAAAAACATGAGTTGGAAGAGACACAATACCTCGATGAAGAACCAATCGCTGAAACTAGTATGCATACCAATGATGATGATGATGATGATGATGATGAGGTGGAGAACGAAACCTTTTACGAGGATCCCGGTAATCTCTCTAAAGAAGCAATAGAGGACTACATGGATCAGTATCCTCCAGTTGTACACAAGTATCTTGAAGACTATATCACTAAAAGCGATGATATTGACAACATATATGGACCTATATATGACGCTGCAAGTTCCAAATGGTTTCTTGGGCAAACGGAAATCAATTTCAGTCGTAGTACAGGTCACATTATCGTTGTGGGCTACTGTTTCGAGGTACTCCAGGGCTATATCAATTAATATTTTACAAGTCACCTGATTATGCTCCCGATGATTTAGAAGCATACTGAAAAGTGTTGGTAATGACATCAGCACACAAGAATGCAGCAGGTCGTTCGAAAGCTTCAATTTTATATAAATATACTGAAATTATAAAACCAATGTTTCCTCTTTGATAAAGAAGCAACGTTTTGCTGGAACTGGTATGAAGTTAACTTACAATAACAAAACCAATGGAATACGTCTACTGGATGATCCCAACGAATTGGTTGAACGGTTGAAACTACTAATTGCATCCAAGGAAGCAGGCAACACCTCTCACGACAACGAAATAATTGCCATTTTAAATGAACTTAAGGAAGCTAATATTATACGAAATAAATAAATTTCGAAATTGAAAGTGTATATTATTCCTTATCCTATGGCAAACATGTCAGTTTCACGATGACTTTAAACAAGTTTGGGCGTAGTGCCCATCAGCAATTAATGTCATCAGCATCACATAACCTAGCTTTTATGAAAGTGCCATTTTCCTTTATCACAGAGGGAAATATCGATGATGAGAAGCTGAAAATTACCAATGTCGAAGTACCGACGAAGGCCATGGATGCCGCCAACAAGTAGTATGTTGATAAGAAAATAGCAAACGGACTTCAACAACTACATAGTGATTTTTCAAATAGCTTTCAGCAACTACACTGGTGAAGTTCACCAAACCTTATCTGTGTTTAAGCAAAAGGAAAAGGTTAGCGAGGAACATGGAGCTCAAAACTTTGCTGCAATGAATACTCGCATGTTGAAAAGCGAAAAAGCTATGGAAACCCAACTACAAAATATGTCGCTTCTCATTTCAAAATTCAATACATTGGAAGCTCAGTTGGAATCTGCCCGGAAAGAATATAAGGAAACCATCACAAAATTTGAAGCCTCGTTTAATGACAACCGTATATCACAGGAAAAACGTATAAATGATCTAGAATTTTCTATGAAACAAGCTCCTAAAAGTGTTGATGCAGCAGAAGTATTAAATATTGTTCGAAAGGATAAGGCTAAAGATCTTTCTGATCTAACTGAACTTAGAGACAAGATGACAAAAGTAGTGCCTGATCTATACCGAGACATGCAAAAACTACATGATGATATTGCAAATCAAATGTTGGAACAAAATCAGAAACTTGAAGCAATCGCAGACAGTATTGCTCCAATTAAAAAGCATCATTAGGGTCAATAAAAACATGCCCTTGTCTATTTTTAAGCAGTATACAAGATGGCTCCTATAGCGAAACATTCCAAAGAAAAAGTTTAAGTCGTTAAGGAACTGCATAGACCTGTGAGACGAAAGTTTCCTCGCCGACGTGTAATAATCAAAGGTTTCGATGACTCCTGGCAGTCTGACCTCGCACAAATGGATCTCTATGCAAAATCCAATCGTAATTTCAAGTTTTTCCTAGTGGTGATTGATTGCTTTTCAAAGTAAGTATGGACGAGACCGCTGAAAACGAAATCCGGTGAAGAGGTAACTCGTGCCTTGAGAGTATTCTCAAGGAAGGACGGCACCCGAAAAATCTCAAAACCGACCAAGGTAAGGAATACTGCAATAGTTGCCTTCAGAAACTAATGAAGTCATACGGGATCAATCACTATAGTCCATTTAGTGGACTGAAAGCCGTAATAGCTGAACGAGTAATTAGAACGCTAAAAGAACGGCTCTACAAGTACTTTAGTTTGAACGGCACGTACAAATGGATGGATATTCTACAGGAAATCGTTAAAGACTACAACCATCAAAAACATTCAAGACAAAGATGAGACCTGTGGATTAATAGGAAAAACGCTCGAGATATTAAAGTATACAATAACCTGAAAATTGCTGGACCAAGAAAACTGAAAGTCGGAGATGTTGTGCGAATAAGTAAAACCAAACACGTTTTTGATAAAGGTTAACTTCCTAGCTGGAGTACGGAATTGTTTAAAATTACGCAGGTTAAAATAACTAATCCAGTTACGTATATTTTGGAAGATATGTCTGGTACACCGATTCAAGGGAGCTTTTACGAAGAAGAATTGCAAAAGGCCTATCCTGATGTGTATCTCGTTGAGAAAATTTTGCAATGAAAAGGCAACAAGGTTAAAGTTCGGTGGCTTGGGTTTGATTCAAGCCACGACAGTTGGATTGGCACTGAAAACAGACTATAACACCAAGGCCAATCATAAATTGATAATAAATTATCATAAATATAGACATGTGCTTGCATTGCAAAATGAAGACTCAGGGCGAAAACATCACTGTAAAGTATTCGAAAAGTTTAAGCCAACATATCACCAAACTTAAACGATTACAGAAATATATCAAATTTTATTGTGAAAAACAACAAGTGATGCAACATTAAAAGCCTTACATATATGATGATGGTGATGGGGAACAGAGGAGCTCTTTTCCATCTTGGCGTAGGAACACATAATTGAAATCAACCGCAATCAGGTAGTAGAAGGGGTACAACTATAAAATTGTGAAAATCCCCTACATATATTCCCAGTCCCAGTTTACCTCTCGAGTGATTTGTGAAAATGAGTAGTATCAGCAGTTTTGAAACCATAGATAGTGGTTATAGTAGTGATTCCACTATCAATTACAGTGCGGACTTGGATAGAGTGTTACAAATGTATGATGAAGCTGCCAAAAAGGAAGACTATTACTTGCTGTATTCGAGATTTCCATTACTGAATTCAGAGTAGGATGTTCAATGTGCACTCAGTTCTGCAAGATCCTATTCTCCGGTGGTTATCTTGCAAAAAACACCTGTAGCCGCTGGAACACCAACGAAAATTGTAATGACTATGTACGAGTCATGAAGATGTCATCATTGAGCTCAAGCTCCTGAAAACAAGCTTTTTTGAAAATGCCACACCTCCAGAGTTCGCTGCCCCAGTGACTTGCGGAGATTGTCTCCATCTATCCCAGATCCAGTATGAAGATGTGAAACAAGTGATGGTGATGAGAAACCTTTGCGCACTATATTTGGATTATACTGATGTGGTTGAACTCTTATTAACCCTATTATCTCAAATAAAATAATTTGTTTGGAGCGCTTAAATTTCTGTACTTTTTATTATAAAATAATGGATGAAATTTGTTTATGGTCAAATTTACTAAATAGTTTACCGATTGAATTGTTAAAACCATTTTGTTTAGATGACAGGTCTCCATTATGTATTGCATTAAAAGAACATATTTATTATTATAAAAACATTATTTTGAGAGATATTGACATTAGAAAAATTGAATAAATGCTGATAAATTAAAAAAAATGTTGTTTATTTCATCAGTTCTACACCATGGAGTGTCGAGAATACTTCCAAATATATGAAAATCGATTACGTACCTTTGAAAACTGGCCTTTCGACTTCCCTGCTGAAAAGTTAGCAAGGGAAGGGTTTATCTACCGACAAGATGCAATAGAATCCGATGGCAGCTTAAATGACGCTGTTGAATGCCCATTTTGTGATACACATGGTTTCAACTGGGAAGATGGTGATGACCCTGTTGCCGATCATCTGGACTGGAATCCATATTGTCGCTTTTTTGATTTTGATGACACTTACCACATCACCAGACCTATCAGACATAAAAGCAAAGTGACATTTGAGAGCAGACTTGAGACGTTCAAAGACTAGCCTATTGCCTTGAAGCAGACACCCACCGAGCTTGCCAAGGCTGGCTTCTTTTACACGGGCTACGGTGACAGGATCACTTGTCATTTCTGTGGTTTAGAGCGCAAGAATCTCTTACCTTATGATGATATTACAGAGCTTCACAAAAAGGGATCAGCTAAATGTTTATTGCTTAGAGACTGCCCACCAAATCCCCACACTGACTCTAATAATATTACTTGTAAAATTTGCTTAACTAATGAAATGACAATTGTTTTTATGCCATGCAGACACTTTGCTAGTTGCTTTGATTGTTCACTGAAAATAGATCATTGCTGTATATGTAGACGGAAAATTGCAGGTTATTTAAAATATATGTATGCTAAAAATAAAAAACAAAGTTACCAATATGCTGTTTTATTTAAAATAAATAAACATAGACTAATAACATAACTACATCAAATATTACTTATACATATATCTTGAAAGTAAAAATGAATTTATAGGCTGTAGTCGCCCCAGGGTAAAGTATCATATGAGTCTTTTAACAGATAGTCTGACGTTTCGAAACGATGGAGATTGGGTTTGACAATCTCCTCATATATATCATCAGAAAACCTATTAGAACATTGGGAAATACCTCCACGTATTTCACGTTCAATGAACATCAGCATGTCAACATTTTGAAGAATTTCCAATTGGCAACTTGTGTACTTAAGCATACACTGCCAAAAATATCCAGGTAGAGTGTAACAATGGGCTGGATCTAAGCCATATGTTTGATAGGCCCTATCACGGAAATTTTCAAACACGTCAGTTAAAAGAAGAATGTCCACTTTCATGTACAACTCCATGTAATTGCGAATGGTTTGGCATTCAAAGGAATCCCATACTTTTTTAGCATGTTCGTAATCAGCTTGAGAAACGTTCTGGTCATTCAATTTATTATAAAAATTCTCTATAGACGTTAATTGGGTTTCACTTAATTTTTCCAATGAATCAACATAATCATAAGGAAAGATTCCCTTTCGTTTTAGCATCTTTAGTTTCGCTAATGATACATACATACATGATTGAAGATTGAAGTTAAATTAACAAATTGATCGGATTTTAAAGTGGATGCCAGCTCATCCAAAGAAGATCCCAGAAATCTAAATGAGTCGATAAATCTAAATTTTATTTTTGTGTCTTTATCATGTTTAGTAAAGGCAATATACTTCTCTTTATTGAGTGGAAGAAAGAGTTATTTGATCATGCTTGGCGAGATCCCTAATTATAAAGTGGGAATCGATCCACTTAGGTTGTCGAACACTACTGGAACTATGAAGGACTCACGGTACCTGAGGTTACAAGAATTATGTGAGTAGCCACTAAATGCACCGGAAAGGTGAGAGTGTTCTAACGATTTTATCTTGAGGTAAAAAAGGGCTTCTCACAGATATGGCATGTGCTAGATGCATCTTTGAGACTAACCTCCACATTAAGAGGTGCAACATCAGTTAGTTTGGACTACACGAATTTTGCCAAGTTTGACATTTCAGTGGTGAACCACTCCATACAGTTAGAGCTCGTGAAGCTCTATAGTACGAGAAAGAGTCAGCATAGGAACATTTGAAATAAGAACCAGCACATATGGCTGAATGCTGCTGATATTTATGAGTTTTGGTAGAAGCAGTATCGGATATTGGCAAAAGTATCGACTCAAAATCTGCATAAACAATAAAAGGAAGTCTTTCCTTGAATGAAAAATTATTAAACTCAACTACCGCTTTCTTAGGAAAAGATATTTTGCAATTATTTACATTTTTACAATATTCAATGTGGCTGTCAAGGCTGCTGGAGTCACTAAAATAATTTAGACAACGGTCACATATTAATTTTTTACCATTATGCTTGCTAAGTTGATTTGAAACAAGACGTGATACATTTTTAATTAGGCAGAAATGATATTTTATTGTCTCGTCATTTACTGTTAATTCTACATTTTCGAAATCATTGACGTTAGGAACATATTTATTTTGAATCATTAAGAGATTGACATGTTTGTCTAATTTACATTTAGTGATTCAAGCTGGAACTGTTTGATAATACTCATTATCTTTTGTTTTTGTCAATTCTAAGACATATACATTAATAGAAATATAATTAAGTTTCTCAAATTTAGTAATTTGCTGTAAAGTCATAGGAAATGTCAAACCAGTTAGATTTAATACAGTAGATGGCCCGGGTAAGCTGATGTTCTATCAACATTAATGGTTGTAGGGTACAAATGAGCAATAACGCTATATAAAAAACAAAGATCATCATCATAGTTCTTAATATTAATTACAGCATGTTTCTTGGAAATTGATTCTGGTAATCTTATGAAAGATGAGGCTCCATTTCCAATTCCAAATTTATTTATGTTTATTTCTAAGTTTAGAACTTTATACAAACTCCAACCTGATGCCTTTTCCTGAAATTCCTCTAATTTACGTAAAATTTCGTTCCGAATGTGTTCATAGAATCACCCATTCAAATCTGTACCCCTATCTATTATCGCGTTTTTCGTATTAAAATATTTATATTCCATAATTTACTCCATTCCATATTTCTTTATGAATTCACCACAAAAGGTCGTATTTACTTTAAGAGTAGGCATTGTTTTCAAAGTATTATTTATGCGCGCCTTAAAAAGGAAAAATGCATCATCTAAAAATTTAAAATATTGATATGAATGAGATTAATGATTACTCCTGTTCGAACACGTGAGCAAAACGCTGATTCTATACCATACCATTTAACGCGATCACTTCTTTTTGACTTCTCACCAATTCCCCCACCCCTTTTGATGTTAGAATAATTTTTCAAATCATTTCTAAATCTTTTTACATGACTAATTTGAGATTGAAGCTTATTCAAAGTTCCTATATGTAAATCTGATCTCCGAATAGCTCTGTTACATAAAATTAATTGTTTTTTACTTAATTTCAACCAATTAGATATTTGCTCTGGAGAGCAACGTTTCTTCGAGAGAATTATATTTGATGCTAATCCAAACTTGTTAATAATGTCGGTGCTAATATTCGCAATAGCCACTGAATTCATTTTGACTCGTATAACAATATAATAAACTATTACAGACGTGAGAAATATCAATGGAATATTAACAGTAAAAGTATTACTGAAGCATGCAAAATTTAAAATAAAAACTTACAACTAAATTTTTTTATGTTCACTCCGCAGAAATTTGAAACAGGACTCGGGGTTGTAGTTTGCCTCCAAGTTGCTGCAACCCGATGATTTTGATGTGGAAATTCCACCGCCAAATTTGTCTAGTTGTGGTTTATATACCTGAGGGACCCATTTCGGCAGGAAGGTTACCTGGTCCTCTAATTCAAGTAAGTAAGTAAGGTTTCATCGTATCTTGGTTGACCAGTTTGGCTGCCACAATTCGATACTTCTGGTTAAGCTGCAAGTCTTGAATTTTTATTGCCGGCTTGTTGTCAATCTCTGCGGAGGAAACTGCATTAAGTTCTTTCAAAAATCCATTTTCTATAACAAAAATAAAATACTATGAACTTGGTTAATAATAATTTTGAAAGACAGGCACAACATATTGGAAGCAAATTACCGAAAATTTAGAAGTAGAACATAGAAACTTTTAAGGAAAGCAGACAGAAACTACCTGATTCTAAAAACAAAACTACAAATTTATAATGAATCTAAACACCCCTAATAATTTTTGAAAGACACACACAAAATATTAGAAGCAAATTAACAAAAGTTGGAACTAGAACATTGAATTGAAAAGCAGCCAGAAAATATTCAATTCGAAAAACATACTCTATTAATTTCAAATATTTTGAAGGGCAGTCACAAAATACTAGAAGCAAATTAACATAAATGAAATTAAGTAAATACTCACATAATGTTTTTAGAACAACACACACTATCACTAGATACACTTAAGAAGTGATCTCTTTGAAAGTTGAATTAGCAGTTAATTTAACACAGCACAAACATAATCACTGTAGTTGATATGTGATCTCTTTGAGAGTCGAATTAACAATGAGATAAAAATTCGCAATTATTTTATTTATCAGCATCGAACTACGTCATTTGGGTATGACGAAATTTCCGTTAGTTCTAGAAAAACAACTAATTAATGCTTATCATATGGGAACTTCCTGCAAAAGTTTATTGCTGCAAACAATATGATAACTTTATTAAACCACAGCTTCCGGTAAGTTCATATAGCTCGGTTTCATTTAGCGTAAACAAGATATCACAGTTTCCTTTCGCTGCGATCATCATTTCTGTTGCGGTTTCGATATCTAACATACCAGATATAATGTGAATTTATTATCAGGAATTTTTAGATAATTACGGATTCATGATTTATATTATTTTTCGATTTTATTAACATTATTTTTAAATAAATACAGATTTATGATTTGAGAATTTATTATGAGGAACTTTTAAATAGATCATTATTTATGATTTTATTGGCATGAATTTTTAAATAAATACAGATTTTTATTCATCCCTCAAGACGTAAAAAATTTCTGGTTCCACCAGGAGTAAACTAATCGTATCTGGGAACCCTCCTATTGCTGGACGCTGAGTTCTACCTCCTCCACGGGCGAACTGAGCCTCTATGAAATCAGTGCGACTGCCCATACCTGCACGTTTCATTTGGGGTGGTCCTATATCTATTTCAACTCCATTGGGTAATCGATGGCTAAACAAGCAAGTATTTTCAAACGGTCATTTGGGTTTGCTCTTTCGGAAATACCTGCATCGTATTTTCTTCATTTTTTCGTTTTTCTCAACTATATAACGATCTTTTTCCGCTTTCTGGTAATAAATCTCAGATTGATAGACATAAGGAGACACAATACGGCATTCTGGACAGCCTCTACGAATATTCATTTCAAAGTCTTTATTTTGATGCCATCTTTTTACGCATGGGAAGCAGAAACAATGGTTACAATTTGGCAATAGCCCAAAATTATTAGTTATCTCTTCCAAACATATTCCACACGTTTTATTCATAGTGAATTGAATAAGACTGCACCTATAGCGACAAAAATCTAATATTTGTAGTGTTTGCTGTCGTCACACACTCACGACAATAAGTTAAAAGAATTTATTTCTTTTATTCAGCCTTGAATTGAAGCTGTAACAATCCAGTCATGAATTTGGAAAGTTTACTTGATGACCAAGAAAGATTTAATATGAGTGCAGTGCCAACGAGAACTATACAGCCGAAAGATTTAACTGGAAAGCTAAATCCCAAAAATGGATGTTACGTGGTACCAGACGTTTTAACAACTGTGGTTACCTACAACGGGCGCACTTGCAAATATGCGGCAGTACCAGAAATTTTAACAATTAATATTACAGATACCAAGACCACTCTCAAAATTGCTGAAACAATTCTACATTTAACGGTGGAGAGTTACACGGTGCTTAAAAAATACTTGCAATTTGCATATGGTTTCCATAACGATCCTTCACATGGAAAAGGTGAACCTGACACTATATGGGATGATTTCCAGCTTTGTTCAGATGGTATTTCTTGATGAAGGCGGCCTTACTATATTTTGTAGAAAAACAAAACAACAAATAGCTTTAATTATTAAGGACGTTCTGAATATTCATAATATACTATATGCTAATAAACTTATTTAAACAGTTGTCTAGTTTTAATATCCATTATTTTCACCTTAAATAAAATTCAGACGCTTGAAATAAATTTTTCCTCAAAATTATTATGCTCGGCCTTGAATCATCCGACAAAATCAGAGACTCCAAGGAGTTGCCGTTCTTGCGCACGTAGGCGCTCGCTTACGAAAACTTTAGACTCGAAGGAGTGGACGTTCTCGCGCATGCAGGCTTAAGCAAAAGATTTTAAATTTTTTTACAGACAACAAAATACCATATTCCTCCATCCAGCCCCCAAATATCCAACCAAATAACGCCCGACTTTGTAATCAGGCTACGTTCGATACCCGGCCAAGTATTTAGCTTTCTTTCTCTCTAACCACCACAACCAACAACAGATGGCGTGCACCCCTGCAACACACACAACCCACAATATAATTGCTTTCATTTATTAACAACAGATGGCGCGCACCTCTGCGACACACCCAAATGTCTTTCGCGCACCCCTACGACCACCCTCAATGTCTTCTTCTTCTTATCCAAACACCAAATACCAACAGCTCGGCAGCAGCTCCCGGCGAGAACTCGATGACTGGTTACCTTTATGCCCACTTCCGCTCCAGAACTCTCTTTGCTTATCTACCCACAATTCCAAAATAATTATCGGCGGAATTTTAATCGTCAACAGCCTGTGGCCCTAATGGACACTACATCTGTTTCTAGAGCTGGCATAAATCATTCGACAAATCAAAATACTCAACAAACTCCCATGACAATGAATAATTACCGTCCAACCTCTCTACAAAATGTACATTTAAATCACAACGAAAGACTAGACGAAAATTTTCGAGAAATCGCCTCGTCCCCAGAACCCGAGATATAGATCTTTCAAATATTGTGTCTCTTCCTAAAATTCCCTACTTCATTCTCCCTCAGTCAGGACTCACCGTCCTTATTGATTCTGGTGGTTCCACAACATTAATAAACCCTCCTTCAACACACGAGCTCCAAAATTTCCCCACCTTCTATGAGGAATTTACCTTGACTAGTTTAAAAAGACGAACTATTTTCAACGAGAAATCTCATTACCCTCTCTTGCAAGAATTAGGTATAAGTGAAAAAATACTAGTGCACGTAGCAGATTTGCATCATTTCAATATTTTATTAGGGCACGAAGAACTTATGAATTTACATGCAAACATTGATTATAAAACCAAGAACTCACACTTCGCGATGTTGTAATTAATTTCAGATTAAAACAGAAAATCCTCCACAAATTATTGTCAATGTACCCCATGGAGATGTTGTCCTTCCAGAAACACAATTAGCCAACCACGAAATACTACCTCATTCAATATTTAAATCTGACAATGGCATTGTTTGTCTTCCATAAGAACCTCTCCTGAACAATCAAAGTTATATTGTCGCCCCCCTCGATGAATTTGACATCGAAGTAGAAAGATTCAATGAAAATCTTAGAACTGCACACCTAAATGCTGAAGAAAAAGAAAAAGTTTTAACCATTTGCAAACGATATAAGGATATATTTTTTACGAAAATTCAGACTTAAGTACAACGTCACAAATACAACATAAAATTCGTACCTCCGACGAAAACTCAATTTACTCAAAACACTTTCGCCATCCTCGCGAAATGCAGAAAGAAATCTCCAACCAAATCGATAAATTACTCGAACAAAAAATTATCAGGCCTTCAATCTGGCCATACTTTTCACCTCTATGCATATTGCGAAAACGAGGGTTTTGTGAAGGGGGTAGGAATCTCAAATCGGTTTCAGGAGTTGAATTGCTCATAAATTAAATAAAGAATAAAGGAATCAACAATTACTTACAGAAGGATGCTGATTTTCATTCTTTACAGTTGTGGATCGTGTAGCCTTTCGGATCGTTGAGACGAACCAAGGAAAAAATGATTTTTCTTGTTGAAGCTGGTCCTGTTCGCAGCCCTAATTATGTTCATGATGAGTCAAATCCACTTTCTAAAGACAAACTTTATTACTAACAAAAATGACAAAATTACAAATATCAATTACTAATGTTGATTCTTAGACTTCTAATGACGAACTCTTGCTTATCGCCTTAGGCGGGTTGTATTTATCCTCTTCGTTGGTGGGAGTGTGTGGACAAAGGTTCATCTAAAGGATTGGTATCTTAAATCGCGCGCTCGTGAAAATCTTAGTATTCGAGTAACTAGAAGCGAAAGCAGAAGGCTAGGAGAATTATGCGAACCGACCTGAAGAGTGCAGATTTGACTCTGCCTATTTTACCATCGATACCGGAAGGGATCAGTAATCAACTACGCGATTGAATTCCCGGAAACCACCGAACACATTTAGTGCCCGCGAAAACTAAAAATATATATCATCATCATCATCATCATATGCAGCTAATTTCGACCATTATTTTATGGTGTAGCCTCTCTTACATATTCGTTTCGCAAATCTCTCCATGTTGTTCTGTTGTACGCTTTTTGAGACCAGGTTATGCCTGCTATTTTCTTGATGTCATAGTCCCATCTTACATTGGGGCGTTTCCTTGGTCTTTTACACCCCTAGGATACCATTGTGTGATTTTTGTTGACCACCTATTATCTTGTCTTCTTGCCAAATGTCTTGCCCATTGCCACTTCAGAGATTTCACTCTGTGGATAACATCTATTACCTGGGTTTTGTTCCTTATCCACTCTATTCTGATTGTGTATTAATTGACCTAGGTATATATATTGTTCTACTATTTCCAGAACTGTGTTATCTATTGTGATGTCTTGTGTGTCTACTAGTTCGTTGTACATTATCATTGTTTTTCCGATATTTATTTCTAGGCCTATTTCCTTGCTTACTCTGCTAAGTTCATTGATTTGATGTTGTAGTTCTCCTGCGTTATTGGCAATTAGGACAATGTCATCGGCGAATCTCAGATGGTTTAGATATTCTCCATCTAGGTTGAGTCCTTTGTGGTCCCAGTTTAATTGTCGAAAGATACTCTCTAATGCCGCTGTGAATAGCTTCGGTGATATTGAGTCACCTTGTCTGACTCCTCTGTTAGTAGGAAATTCAGGCCTGCCTGATAAAAAAATATATATTTATATATATATGGTTTTCTTCCGGTGTACATCCGTTTCGTCTCTTGAATTTCGCTGAACTCCCACTTGACGTTTCACCAAAACCTTATCTGGCATTTTCTATCTATCTATCTATCTATCTATCTAACTGAAGTATTTCTAAATGTATACCTTCCTCCTCCTAATCCCTCATTAGTATTTGGTAGTTGGGTAATTACGCCCCTCTGAGGATAGGTATATTATGTTTATCGGCCTGGGGTGGTCGCAGGTCATTTACCGGATCATTAGAGTGTTTGTTCGTATCGTAGGGGATTATGATAATCCGATTATCAGAGTTTATTGAATGTTTAATTTCATTTTTGCCTGAAATTGGGATTATGGTCTTGATGGTATGGTTTCATCTCTTTTATTTAGGGTACCTCGTCTTTCAATCTCCATGGTCTCTCTAATGATTCGGGTTTTGTATTTGTGGATGTTCCCCAATTCCTTACAGCTGTTAAAGTCAGTTTTGTGCCATGTTTCATGTTCATGTTTGAACAATGCTGATGTTGTCTGTTTGTTTTTTATATTCAGTTTGTGTTGATTCCGACGAGCGGATATTCGCCTGTTTGTCTGCCCGAAGTAGGATTATGGACAGTCTCCACACGATATGCTATACACACCGTGGTTCTCCAGTGGTATCTTGTCTTTTGGGTTCCCCAGTAGCTTTCCTATTGTTGTGTTTGGTCTTTAGGTTGTCTGGATGTTATGTTTTTTCAGGAGTCCCCCTATCTTGTTGATTGTGCCTCGGATATAGGGTAAGTTGGCTTGGGCCACGTTGTCTTGGTCTGTCGGTTTTTTAACTTTTCGTTTTTTGTTGTTTAATTATGGGCCTTATTTTGATATATTTGCTTATAGTAATGTTTTTTTAGCGTCTCTTTCATGAAAGCTAGTTCTTTTTCTTTTGTTTGTGCGTCTGTTAGGTGTAATGATCGTGATATAAGTGTATTTGCGACCCCTTGGATTTGTGCCGGGTGATGGCGCGAACTGCCACGCAAGTATCTGTGGTATGTGTGGCTTTTCTGAATACTCTGTGTTGAAAACTTAACCCCTGTGGTGTAATAAGTACGTCTAAGAAGCTGTTTGTTCTGTTCCATTTCTAGCGTAAATTGTATATTATTGTGCCTGGAGTTCATATAGGTTAGTAAATTATCTAGTTCTGTTTTTCCGTGAGGCCATATAATGAAGATATCGGCTACGTAGCGAACCCATAGTTTCGGTTTCAGACTTGCGTTCGCTATGGCAGCTTCTTCCAGTATACCAGGAACAAATTGGCGAGATAGAGAGGATCCCATAGGAGCACCTTGAACTTGTTTATAGTAATGGCCACCAAAAGAGAAATATGTGTTTTAAAGCAATGGTTGGCAAGTTGGGGAGGTAAATCTTCTTTAATGTTTATGTTGTCCAGTGCTTCTTCGACAGGTATGCTGGGTTACAGTGATACACCATCAAGGTTTGCCAGTAAATCGCTTTCTTCTAATGTTGTGTTCATGATTACTTCTATGAATCTATGAACTGTTTTGAGTTCTTGATATAGGAATTTGCTTTCTCAAGTAATGGTTGCATGACCCGGGCCAGAGATTTTTGTGTTGGTGAATTTATTGCGCTTACTATCGTTCTATTGGGTACACCTTCTTTATGGATTTTTGGCAGTCCGTATAGTTTGGGACACAGTGCTAGATTTTTCTAGTGGGATGATTTTCTGTTGGATCTCTGTTTCTATGGGTGAGTTCTTGACTTCCTTCTTTGTCGTTTTTTCAAGATATGTTGTGGGGTCTCCTGGAACTATTGTCTTTCAGTAATTCTCGCATCTTTTTTTATGTAGTCTTCGGTGTCCATCACAACAGTCGCATTTCCCTGGTCGGCTGGAAGTATCGTTAGTTTTCTGTTTTTTCGAAGATCTGATATTGCTTTTTGTTATGGTTTTGAGACATTGGGTCTTTTTATAGTTTTTGTTACTTCAAATCTCATTTCTTCCGCCTTTCGGTCATCTAACTGGTCCAGTGCTGCCTCAACGTTTGAAATGATTTCCTCTATCGGTGTTGTTTTTGGTTTTATTGCAAAATTGAACCCTTTACTCAGTACGGCTTTTTCGTATTCAGTTAACGTCTGGGATGATTTGTTGTAGACTGTATTTTCGGTGTTTTGTTCTGTGTTGTGTTTACTTGTATGCATTTGCAGTCTATTATATTTATGCGCTAGTTTATCTTGTTTATATTTCGTTTCAGTTTCAGAGCGCCAAAAAGCAACGGTTTTTGTAAGGTCCCAGGTGTAAGTATAGTAGTTTGTTCTCTTTTTCGGATATTTATTTTCTGGTTTGGCGTATTGTTTCACTTAATAGGGCTTTGCTGGCTCTATGAAGGATACATGTTGTTCTTCTCGTTGTTGTATGATATGACAACTTCGTTAATGTTGATAATCATTGTTATTATTACGGCATTGTAACAGAAAACATAGATCACACAACTGTTGACATTTCTTCGTTCTTTGTTTCTCATACTGTTCGCTGTCCTGGATGTTTCCTCCCCGTAGAGGTATACAATGTTTGTTCTTATTGTTTAACAATGGAAAGCACACTAGCACAGTAGCGAGCTCCGAATATATGTATATATATATATATATATATATATATATATATATATATATATATATATATATTATTTTGAATATTTTAGATTATATATTTTTATTTTATTATTTATATTAACTATTTATTTTAAAAGTTATTATAGAAATAGTATTTACTTGTTTGATTTGATTTAATTATTAATTATGATGTCATTAGTTTCTCAGGGTTTATGTTTATCAATTTAATTAGCATACTTGCTTGTATCTGCTCTTCTTTTTCTGCTCCTATCTCAAGGTGGTTCAACAGCTCCTATTTAACTTTGATACTTACTCTTTACAACTTCCCTATTGCTCATTTTACAAATTATTTTATCAATGTTCATTTTATTGTGTTGAAATCTTTTTACTTTTGCAATATTTTATTATTGACTAATTAGAAACCTCATGTTCATTCAAATAACTTAATATGAATCATTACTCATTCAAATATTACTTTGGCTCATCAAATAACTTTACACAACTCGTCCATTTCAATTTAAAATACAAACTTTATTATTATTCATTTATAAAAACATTAACAACAATAAACACAAATTTTCAATAAACAATTCAACAAAAATCATTATAACTATTTAATAAATTGAGAAATTTCTCTTTTCCTGCATTATTACTAAATTTCATGATATCTAATTAACTAAATACAAAACATAAATAATAGTCACTTTTTTTTTGTTTATTTATTTAAAAAAAATCAATCTAAGTCAATTTGAACTTCACTAACCTTTTTTTTTCTTCATTCCTCGTCCTGGTTATCATTAAGTAGACCCATTATTATTCCATCTACTTTTTAGGTATGATTGATAAATTAAATTTTTTTATCTATTATTCCCATCCAGTGGTTTTAATTTACATAGTCCTTTATTATTTTCCAATATTTATATATAACATATTGAGTTACTTTATTATCCCAACTTCATTGTCCAGTTTGTTGGTCTAATAGCCACTACACTTTAAATTATTCCGTCCTCATGTCACAGTATACACTGCCGAGTTGATATTTGGTTATGTCATTGATAGTTCATATTTTATCCGCACACTAATTTCCGACTTTCACCTTTATTTACAATACTTTCTAAGGTTATTGCCCAGAAACATAACATGCACTGTTAACCTATATTTTTGAAAGTCACAACTGAAGAGCGAACTGAAGAGAGAGCTTTTCTACCAAACGTAAGCTTTTATACTTTTTTAAAAAAAAATGACTATCGGGAGCGTTATTCTATACCGGTCACTCATTTTGGATGAAACCTTCAATTGTTTTTTGCGTTATAACTTTTTGTTTGGACCGTTCACTTAAAATTTAGCCCACATAAAATCCCATAAGAAATAAAAATTTTCTTTTTCCCTTATTATATTATACTTTTCTGAAAGCTTACTTAATTCTAAGAATTTTTTTATTCTTACCATTTTTAATTTAAATGCTTTGTTTATTTACAAATTTACATTCTTTTTTTCAAGGTCATTTACCTTTCCTTCTGAATTAACCCTACCCTACACGCGCCAAAGTTAGGGGTATTAGTACACGCACACGGTCTTACAGACCGGTGATTAAATATAAATAATTCAGTGTAATATGTCACGAATTGGTATATAATTCATTTCAGTGGATAACATACGAGTCATTTTAATAATTCGTTTCAATAAATTTGATCCAATTTTTTAAAAATGCCCATGAAAAAAATAAAAATATTTTTTTTGACCATATTTTATTAAACCTCAGATATAACCAAAATAATGAAGTAACATAAAATAAAATTTCTGAATGTAGAACACGTACATAATATAAAAATAAAAAAATAACATAAAACATTGAAAATATATAAACCTAACAAGTATGCAGCATGATAAAATTGGAAAAAAATTAACACATATTATCCAACACAATTCTCACAAATTGCTCTGACATGTTCTAAACATAAAAATTTACCACAAACTCTACAGAAGTATTTTGTTTTTCTATTTTTCCTCCATCCACAAACAGAACATCGCCCAATGGAACCAGTATTGGGCATTGTTCCACCTCCATTGTCACGCGTGTCTGTTATTTCTCGCAACCTGACTTTTAAACTTTGCGGTAAATTAGACAACATAGCACGATTTTTTGATGCTGATAAACCAAAGCTGCTGATACATCCACTAAAAAATTTCGACGTGTTTTGGTATATTCCGGTTTGGAAGCAGTGATAATAAAAGCGTTTATACCAGCTACATTCAACATACTATAGAAAATAACCATAGGCCATCTTCTTGTACAGCGAGCAACATTATATGAAGAACAGAGTTTGTCAACCATATCAACGCCTCCTTTCGTGTCGTTATAGAAATGGATCATCTCAGGTTTTCCTGTTGTGGGGTTTACTATATCTCCTTTATGCATCGTCGAAAAAAGTAAAACATTTCTGTTCTTTTTAGGAATATAGGAAACTAATGTCCCACCGCATCCAAATCCAAACATACTTGTTCCAACTGGATGTGTTTTTCCTTCAGAAAAAATTTTGGGAATTTCTCTTTTGTTCTTTCTGATGGTTCCTACTAGGGTTAATCTCTTCAGCCTCAATGATTCTGCCAGTGCAATACTAGTAAACCAGTTGTCAGTTGTAACATTTCTATTCGTTTTATAAATATGCGAACAGAGTCTCTCAACAACACATTTGGCACTGTTGTCCACTCTATAAGGTCCTTCAGGTTGAACACCTACATAAACTTCCATGCAACTAGTGTAATACATTTTAGCATCACACAAAGCAAATATCTTGATTCCATATTTGTTTGGTTTGCTTGGAATGTATTGACGGAAGTTGCACTTTCCCCTGAAACCCTCTAGCTTCTCGTCAACTGTAACATAATCACTGTGGCTGTAATTTTCTCTTAACTTATTGTTAAACTTGTCAAAAAGTGTCCTTATTGCTGCAAGCTTATCTGTTTTTATTCTATCTATGCGAGTTTCAACATTATCAAATCTTATGAATCGTAAAAGTGTGAGAAATCTATTGATGCTCATAGTAAGGCGAAAACTTTCTATACCTGTACCATCACTACGCCATAAATCTCTTGTATTCAGATGATTCGCTTTCCTCACCCAGCCAAATAAAGGAGCCCAATAAGCGCTTTTATTTCAACTAGATTTGTCGGCCTTATGTCTCTTTCCCTCATATAATTCTCTTTCACGCTCTCTATTTTCAGATTTGTATTTTTGACAATCTCCTCCAACATTTCGTCATCAAAAAAGGAACTCCAAATTTCTACTATAGACCGATTTTGTAAATTATTTTTTGGGCCTGGTAAATGTATTGTTATATTTTCATTCCTCGTTCGAACATTTCGAGGTGGTGCATGTTTCTTCCACGTAGTTCTGCAATCTTTACCAATATAAACGCCACTACTGCTGTTTGAAATGGTTGATTCTTCTGTTTGATCTTCATCGCTATCAATTTCTTGCTCAGTGTCACTATTATCTAATTGTTCTACCACTCTGTCTTCCTCCGCACTCTCTTCATCATCGTATTCTTCATCTGTGATCACTTCAGCCATTAATTTTAGTAATCTCTCCTGTTCCTTTTCATAAGTCATAAGATAACTCATGTCTAAAAAACACATTTCTCAGATAATTATTTGTTATAAGAAAGTAAAAGCAAAAGTAACTCACCTAATAACAAAGAATCACAAACAAAAGAATGTTGATAAAAACATAAATTCTGTACACGCACCCGGTCTCATGCACCGTGTTCGTTTCAAAAGTCGTTATTATTGATCTGAAGTTAGCACAACTGAGAGCAGCAACGCACTTAGAGCATTTACTAACCTAGAGATAGCATGGAATACAAAAATGTCGTGGCAAGCCTAGAAAGAGAGGGCAATAGAGAGGGCAAGAGGCTATTTCACTCACTTGCCATACTGACTGCATTAAATTAAAAATTAGTTTTGTATGATCTGTGTATTATTTGTCATTCATAGAAAAATGAGCATTTGTAAATCATTGTTCTACATTGACATTTAAATTTGAAATTTACTAGTTACTAGTACTTGAAAAATAAAATAATTTAGGGATATATATATTAAGAAGTAACAAAACATTCACCTATTAAGTAGGTATTTGATATACTCTAGCACATAATATGACAAGAATATGTTGTATACCTGATTGCCGTTTTCGAAATAATTATGGTGATGGTCGTAATTTATCCTACTTTTCGTGAGTATGCATATATATGGATTAAATTTTAACAAATTAAAGAATTCATATCTTTGGTTTATTTGCATTAGATTTCCAAGAGATGAAAATGAAAAGAAAAAATGGCAAGAGACTATACAGAAATATTACCTTCAAATTGAATTTAAGAAAAGTTCATTTGTGTGTCATTTACATTTTGATGTTGATTGTTTGCAATATACTGGTTTATGCAAAGTTTTAAGAATAAAAAAAGGATCAATTCCAACTAGGTTTAATGGCTCAAGTGCTTTTGAATGGTATATTGCTTTAAATTTCATTTAATTGATTTGAATTATTGTTTAATATTTTGATGTTATTGTACAGAGGCATTGGATTTGGTTCTTGGGGTCAGGGCGAAAAATATAGTTACATTTAAGATATCCATATTGCGCTGCCCGAATTTTTATATTTTTTGACCTGGCCCCCAAGAGCCAAAATGTAAATTCAAATTTTTGTAGTGAATCTGCAGAATCATCTAAATCTGTTCAAGGCCAATCACCAGATTCAAATATTACTGATGCATATGCTTTGAATGAGACTATATATCCAAGGTATTTCTTTAGCACTTTTGAGATTCTTTAGATTATTTTTTTATATTTTGTTTATTGTAAATCCTAGTTCATGCCCAGTAACAAATTATCATATAACAAAATCAGTAACTGGTATTAATATCGAAGTAATAAATGATCTCACTGAGGCCAAAAATCTCCTTAGAAATGCTAAAGCTGAAGTTTTAGCATTAAAGAGAAAAATCAAAAGCCAGGCCATGAAACATTATAGGATTAAAACAAAGGTTACTAACCATGACCAACTCCTTAAGCATTTGAATAGGACCAATTTCATTTCGAAAGAAGTAATAAATTATCTTACAGTAAGTGAAAATTAAATATTCAGTATTTTGACTATTATAAACTTTCAACTATGGATTTGTAGAGTTAACTATATGAACACTTCTTTAAGATTTAAATATATGAATATATTAGCATGAACCACATTTACAATGTATTATTACACTCTGCACTATTATTGATCTCATATATCATTGGACAAATAAAAATATTAAAGAATTTAATATTGAGCTTGGGAGGGAATGTCACAATTCAAATGCTATTTTATGGTCTCAAACACAGTGTCTGTGGTCTCATACAACTGTTCATTAATTATTTTATAATGGTCTCAAACACAGTGTCTGTGGTCTCATACAACTGTTCATTAATTATTTTTATAAGTAAATAAGTAATTTATTTTTAATTGAATAATTCACTCCAAATAAATTTTTCAGTTTACAGTTATGCATATAAAAGTGTACATTGGTATAGGTGCAGAAATAAAATATCCAGAAACCCATGGCTCCTATTAACTAAAAAAAATATTCAAAGTTAATTTTCAAGATTATTGTCATGGTGAACAACACATTGAAATGCCAAGTGAGACCTTGGCGAAACATTTGCTAGTTTCAAACTTGATTCATACTAACGAACGGATGTATTTCCGGATAAATATTTCTTGTTCCATCCACTCCATTTGCCTATGACTAGACACACTCACTGACACAGAAATGGCAATACCCAGAAGATGTTTAAATTTAATATTAATTTAGTAAAACATAGAGGCTGTAGTAAGGAGTAAAAGATTAAAATTATAATAATGTGCTTGTCCACTGTGGTTATCTACAAACTCTCCAACAAATCTTGGCATTGATTCTATAAGATGGTCTATTTCTTCCTGAAGAATACTATCCCAAGCTACCCATATTTCATTTCTTAGAACCTCCAAAGTCTGTGAGGGCTGGGGTAAATTTCCAAACCTTCTATCCATCATATTCCAAACATGTTCTATGGGCGAAAGATCGAGGGATCTGGCCAGCCCTGCCAACAGATTCACTTGGGTTTCTTCAAAAACTAACTTGAGCAACATGACGCCGAGCATTATCTTGTTGACTTATGGTGTCCATGAGCCAATTAAGGTAAGGGAGTAAATACAGCTCCACTATTTCCTGAAGGTAACGTTGCGCTGTCATGTTGCGTCGAACAAAGACTAAAGGTGACATATTTCCATGTGCAATACACATCCCAATGTTGTCGTTCTCTGTATCACTGTAGTAGTCGTTGATGCTCAGCGGTCAGAGGTAACACAAGATGGGGTCGATAATGCTGCAGACCAAAAGACCTTATATGTTGGTAAACCTTAAGTCTTAGATGTCGATCTTGAATTTCATCTCCTACTTGGTGTTGCGATTTATTTCTCAGTGAGTATATATATATATATAGTGTTGGAGAAAATTTTATTTTTCAACTTACAAACAGGTTGTAAACTGGAAGGTAACGGCTTACTGTACAGAAATGTCTATAACAATTTTTTGTAGAGAATTAAAAGCTCTATAAAAAAGGTGTGTTAAATTTTTTTTCTGATAAAGTCACAGATTCAAATTAACCAAGTTCAAATGGTTTGAAACTTCATATTTTTTCAAGATTACAATGAAATTATTGACTCTGCGTGCAAAATATCATTCTAGTTTTTTGTAGGTCATTAAATTTACTATAGAATTTCCTTAAATAAATAGATTTTGGCATAGTTTTTTAGGCTTCAAAATCCTATTTTCGGTAGTTAAACTGGTTCTAATGATCTTCAAGTTACCAAAATACAAATCTGTTTAAAAGGGAGACAAAATATGATATTTTTGTTTAATTTTTTTACTACAAGTTATAAATATTTAATATTTATTACAGTGTGAATTTTTAAAATTATTTTAGGTTTTATGGTAATAAACAAAATATTTTTAATGAAAAAATAATAAAACATTTTTTTTTAATTACACTCTTTCACTACTTGCAGTAGGAAATGAAACTGCTGTTCATTATGTTCTTCTATTAATGCCACTCCATGTTCATTAACGACTATAAACTTTTTCAAGAACGCCAAATTGTCTTAATAGTTCGCACTATTCCGCTATAGAAGTGTTAGATACATCCACTATTATTTTTATTTGGTATCATCTCCAGTTTGTTTGTTTGTGCCAATTATCAATTACTGCACTATCGTTGATATTTCATCGCTTCAATATTTTTTTCATGTATACTCAAAACAGTATGATCAATAATACCATAAATGATCATCCAGTTTACTAGTAGCAGCTCCATAGACAAAAGGATTCCATTTATTACAAGAACCAATATTTTACTACTATTTTTAATACACATTGTAACAAGTATATTCTAGACCATCAGAACTTTTATACATAACAAAAAAAAAGTGTCATTATGTATCTATACTATTATAAAATTGTAGTTGTCTGTTTGTTTGTTTGTTACCTCATCACATAATAACTGCTGAACTGTTGTTGCTGAATCTTTTTTTGTTGCAAAACATATATTAGGTAGCCTGTAAGTAGCTGCATATATACAATGTGGTTGAGATAAGGGGGAAGTTATATGGGTGGTTCGAAAAAGATATAGTGAGTGGACCTAAACAGTTGTATATACCAGGTAGTTGAAAAATGGGGGAGTTGAATTATATTTATGCAGGTTGGATAACAAAATGTTATATTGTTAGGGTCGTAAGTAGTTGCATATACAATGTGGGTGAAATAAGGATAAAATAGAATTATATTTATACAGAGTGGATAAAAAATATGTTATGTAAGCAGATATGATATTTGAATTTTCTTGACAAAAAATGTTAGAAGCAGTAGTTTATTCTGGTTGGTTGAAATATAAGGTGGAGTGGAATTATAGTTTATAGGGTGGTTAAAAAATTGTTCTATATCCACAAGTAGTTCACAAGTTTTCAAGTAGCATATTATATGATGGTTGAAATATGTAGCTAAGTATGATTACAGCTATACAGGAAGGTTTAAAAAATATTATAAAGGTATGTTATGATCCACAAGCTGTTTCAAACACCGGAAAGATGAAATATGGGGTGGACTAGAATTCTAAGTATATAGAGTGGTGAAAAAATGTTATATTGGGTGACCTATAAGTAGTTGCATATACAAGGTTGTTGAAATATAGCATGGAGTATAATAATAATTATTTATACAGTGTGGGTAAAAAAGTTGGAAGAATTTTGTTATATAGGGTAGAGCATGAACTGTTGCATATATGGAGTACCTGAAATATAGGGCGAAGTCAAGTTATCTTTACACAGTATGATTCAAACAAGGTTAGAAACAGTTGCAAATAAAGGATGTATTAAATGAAGAGAAATTATATTTCATACTGTGCTTAAAAAAATATGAGGAAAAAATGTGAAATAGCGTAGCTCATAATCAGTTGCACAGATATGATATTTGAAATATAGGGAGGAGTAGGGTTAAGTAGTTTAATCTCTAAAAATGTTACATAGGGGATTTATATTTACACAGGGTGGTACAAAAAATGTCACACTGTGTGGCCTATAAGTAGTTGCACCTACAAGGTGGTTGAAATAGAGGGTGGAGTTGAATTATAGTTAAATAGTGTGGTTAAAAATAAAAATAAGTTGCATATACGAGGTAGTTGACATTTAAGGTGGAGATAACTTATACTTTCCAGGATGGTTAAAAAATATCTCAAAAATGGTTATTTAGCGTAGATATACAGGATGGTTCAAAAACTGAGAGACCAGTAAGTTATAATGGGTGACAAATTGGCAGCAGTTTATACAAGATATTTTAAATATAGATGGAAGTTATAGCTAAGAAGGCCGTTCTTAAATATATTGAATAAAATTGTTATATAGGGTGGCCATCAATAGTTGCGGTTTGGGTGAAATGGGTTGGGATTGGTGAATTTAGTTATACAGAGTGGAGTTTTTCTATGATATTTAAGTGAGAAATAGAATTCGTGATGAGGCGCCTCTGAATGTTAATGTTAAGGGCTCAAATTTTCACAGCATTCTTAATTTACTTTCATGTAAGTTTATAACCTGTTTGTAAGTTGAAAAATAAAATTTTCCCAAAAAAGGCTCACCCTAATGTATGTACGTATAAACACAAAGTTTTTTACCCTAACACCAAATCTTTCTTTTATCACTCAGCGCACGTTTCAACAGCGAAGCTGTCTTCATCAAGGATTAAAACAAAACAGGTTTGGTGTTAGAGTACAAAACTTTGCTTTTATACGTGTGTGACACACCAAACGTTCCACAGTTTTCCCAGCACCCTGTCGAGATGGATGGTAAAATGACGACATTTCGGCAGAGTAAGTATTCGAGTAAGAGTCACATCTGCCCTGGAATACTTACCTAGTATTCGAGTAACTAGAAGCGAAAGCAGAAGGCTACGAGAATTAAGCGAACCGACCTGAAGAGGGCATATGTGACTCTGCCGAAACGTCGTCATTTTACCATCGATCCCGGCAGGGATAAGTTATCAACTACGCGGATGAATTCCCGGAAACCATGTAACATATATATACATTTAGTTTAAGATTTACAAATAAACTATTATAAACCATGTTAATATCTGCAAACCCCTAGTTGTAAAGTTGCAATATTATATACATTAATTAAATAAAGTTATATTTACACTGATCAAAAATATTTAAATAAATACTTATTCTTCAAAAATTATCAAATATTTATTCATTTTATACCACATTCTTTGCCTTTTCCTTTTCATCCATTGTTTATCCTTTTTTGATATTTTTGTAGGAATCAATACCTGAACATGCTCAACAAATTTTCCAACGACTCATTAACAAACCCAAGACCAAAATTCCTTTTCCACCTTCCTTAAAAACATTCGCTACTACGCTTCACTTTTATTCCCCTAAAGCATATGATTATGTACGAAAATCGTTTTTAAAAATATTGCCTCATAAAGTTACTATTAGTAAATGGTATAAAAAAATAGATGTTACGCCTGGGATAAATAAAATTAGTTTAGAAGTTGTAAAAAGAAAAGTTAAAGAAATGAAGGCAAAAAATTCTAATCAAACTATATTTTGCAACCTAGTCTTTGATGAAATGAAAATAAAAAAAAGGATTGAATTAATGAATGGAATAGAGTATGGATATGTAGATTTAGGAAGTAAGACTGAAGATGAAACTGAGTGTTCTGAAGAGGCTACAGACTGCTTAGTTGTACTATTAGTGTGTGAAAATGCTAATTGGAAAATTCCAGTATCACATTACTTCATTAAGAGTTTAACAGGTGCGGCTAAAGCTGAAATCATTAAAGATAACTTGGTAGCGTTACACAACACAAATGTAGTTATTACCTCTATAACATTTGACGGTCTAGAATCGAATTTTACGACATGTCGAATACTGGGAGCATCCACTGTAGTTAATAACGAGACAATGAAGCAATATTTCTTACATCCAGTAACTATGAAGAAAGTTTTTCTGATTTGTGATGGATGTCATGTTATAAAATTAATCAGAAATGCATTTGCAGCTTTAGTATTTTATGACTCGGCTCAAAATATGATATCTTTTAATTTTCTTAAGCAACTGGTAGAAATTCAAGAAAGAAATGGGGTTCATCTTGGAAATAAATTAAATAGAGATAGCATTAACTTTAAACAAAATATAATGAACGTGAAGTTGGCTGTACAAACTTTGAGCCAAAGTGTAAGTGACTCACTTACATATCTAGAAAAAGATATAAAACTAAGTTCATTCAAAGGTGCAGCTGGCACTGCTAAGTTTTGTAAAATAATAAACTGTGCTTTCGATATTTTGAATTCAAGAAAGCTATACGATAAAGATAAATGGAAGAGAGGTATCTCGAATGAAAATATTTCGGATGTTCAGAACAAATTAAAGAAATCATCAATTATATCAAAGGATTACATTTCAGTAACAAGACACCAGTCACTGCATGCCGGAGAAAAGCGGGATTTACCGGTCTCATCATTTCACTACAAAGCGTCCTGGATATTTACCACAATTATTTTGAAAAAGAAAACGCCTATCTCCTTACTTATAAATTATCCCAGGATCATATAGAGGTTCTATTTAGCTCTTTCAGGAGTAAAGGTGGTTACAGCAATAATCCCACTTGTTTTCAGTTCAACTATATTTTTAAAAAAATATTAGTTCATACTGATATTAGAGGATCCGAGCGGGGCAATTGTATTGCTCAAGATAACACCGAAGTTCTGAAGGTTCCAGCCGACATTCTCGAGAACCTAAAAAAAACACCATATAATCACCTAGGTGACCTAAATGAAATAGAAATAGACAATGACGCTTCTGAACAATTATACAATAAATCTTACGGTCAAAATACTGACAAAAAATTCATTGATGATGTTGTTGGATACCTAGCTGGTTTCGTCGTAAGATCAATTATAAAGAAAACTAGATGTTCTATTTGCCCAGTATTATTAACAGATGTGGATGGATCTAGTAACTCGGCATTGTTAGAAAGAAAAAATCGAGGAGGATTAATTAAAGCTTGTCCAGACATTATTAAAATTTGCCGAATTGTAGAAAGATCGTTTCGAATGTTATACAAATCTAAGCGATTTATAAATCTTTATTTAAGAAAAATTATACCACCAAAAATACCAAGATATCTTTTACAAATTCAGCATACTAAAGATCCATATAAACACCGATCAGTCTTGATTAATGAAATCTTAAGTACATATTTAAGAATTAGGCAATCCTACTTTGAAAAGCAAAGAATACTACAAAAAAAGAAAGTTAGAAGAATATTTTCAAAACTTGTTTTGCACCGAAATGAATAATTTTTACAACTTCGATTGAATCTTCAAATTTTTTTCAAAAAAGTTCATTGGATCTTATACAAGTAAGTATTTTTATTTAATAATTTTATTTAATATATTTATTAAACTTTAAATATGCAAAATATTTATCAAATTAATTTTAAAAAATCTCTTAGAAAATAGCTTATTTAAATTTAAAAAAAAAAACATTGATTTAAGTATATTTATATCAACTTTTTGAAATGAAAAATTGTTTAGTTAGATATGACTTCAACACAAAATCATTCGACCGTAGTTTTTTGAAATTAAAATCATTTGAAATATATATCTGGTTCACACTTATGGTAAGGTTATCCTCTGCATAGCATTAGCAGAAGTCTTTAAAAGCAAAACGCCATGACACTGGTCAGCGTTTTGGAATTAAAATGGCATTTTTCACACCAAAACTTTATTTCTGCAGAAATAGATTATTTTGGAAATATTGGGTACTTCCTAATTTAATAAAGCAGTTTTTCAAATTAGTCTTCATATTTATTCTATTAACACTCCTAGGTAGTTTCAAATTATTGCTAGTGAATATTTAAAATATTCATAGGCTTTCTGTGATATTTTTTACATAATTTAGTTGAACTGTTAAAAACACCAATATAGAGTCCTATATGGACGTAACTCGTGGCAATGTATCTGTTTCTTTTGTAGTCCCTTTAGAATTGTGGAGCTTATGCGTATCTCCGTATGCATTATAAAAATGTTTGCAAGTTTAATATTTCCTACTTGTACTTGTGTATATGTGGATTCTTAAAAACACATCTAATCTTTCGGAAAATATCCTCGAGGATAAGCATTGCTACAATAAAAGTAATCCGATCGGATCCTTCTGTATTTGATTTGTAGTCGTTTCCCGTTACTTATTATAGTTACTTTTTTTCAGGCAGCAATGAAACACTACGGAAAGTCTGTTTAACCAGTATCCCTATTATTGGTATTTCAGTTATACTGGTATATCTAATGGTGAAAGGGGCTATCATTTATCTATCAATCATAACATTAAAGGACACCACCTCTTGTTAGTAAAACATACGATTTGTTATTATTACAGGTGATGAGGTGATAACCTTAACACAAAAACATTTACAAAAAAACATTAATATTGCAGATTTTACAATATCAATTTCTTTAAATCAAGAAAAAAAAATATATGTTAGATTTAATTTTATTTTGTAAATAAATATAAACAATGTTTCGAAGTCGAAATGAGCAGCACCTTGTAAGTTATTATTGGATCTGCATCAACTTCTTCCCACAATGCTTTCTATTTCTGCCTCTTCAGATTTAGAACCACTTGGTATGTCATCAATGAAAATATAAATTTCATCCTGGTTTAGTTATTTTAAGGCTCCAAATTCGTGAGTTTTCTCCTAAAACAATTTATATATTACTGCTTTCAAAATAGTGGGTGATAAGATCTTTATTGCTGCAAAAAGTTACTTTTTTATGCAAAACTCTACAGTATAAGGATTTTGGGGGCATTTGGTTTTGGAAAAGTGGAATATTTGTAAACAAAATTGTACGGCAGAATCAAGCAATAACTAATCCATGCTAACGGTATATAGTATACCGCACCGAACAAAACTATATTCGTTGATGTTATGTTTCTCTGTCCCATTGTAGGTCTCATTGGAACTGCTCTCATCATTTTTTATCTGTTCTTTATTTTTGTTGAAGTACATCAAACTGGGTTCATTTGCATATAGCTACCTGGTTTTTACCTTTTTGTGGTTGTTTAGAAATAAGAGTTAAATATATTAAAAATTTTGTTGGTCTAAGTATTTGAAACTTGTAGTACTCCACAAATTTTAAAAATGTAGAGGGATGGTGCCAAATTGATTCTACCCATTTGGGTGAAGGCAACAAAAAGTTCAGTTTTTCGTTTTCATGTTCAAAAGATTGATTTCGTACGACGCACAGTGGGGCAACAGACCATAGAATGTACATAAATTTGTAAGTAAAAGAAACGGGTAAATATAATTTTATTAAATAATTCAAATAAACTTGAAATGATTAAAAAATTAATTTAATTAATTAAGATTCTCAAATCTAAAGGCTTTCCTGGGAAAACTTTATATATATATATATATATATATATATATATATATATATATATATGTTTTGCATGTTATCACGAGATCCATACTTACAAAAAACGTATTCAAATGTCTTGCTTTGATTTTTCATGAATACATGTTCTTGAATAATGTCTGCTATATTTTTCATTATTGCACGTTTCTTGTGCTTCTCTGCTAATTGGTCAATATGTAGTAAGGCAGAAGATATTATTTCCGATCCGTGAAGTATCTCGCGGTGTTTTTAGCATTACCCTGAAATGTTCGATATTTATTTCATGTCCATATGCTACCACAATTAATATCATATTCATTCTTTTGATTAAATTTGCATCAACTTTTGTGATAATAGAAAATTCAGAATCAGTCAAAAACTATCGTTATATCTTCATTATTTGTGTTGCTGAAGCCGGTTTTCTCTCTTTGTAAGCTAAATGCCACAATAAGTCGAAAAAGCGTATCCATCCAAGAAATATTGGTAACTGTAAATTTTTTATTTTGACTGGTCTACTATAAACACTTTCATCCATTTTATTGAAAATTTTAGAAGTTGCTCCATAAATGAAACACTTTGGATCGACGTAGTTTCTGTTAAGAGCATTACATATTTTCCTATCTATCACTGCAAACATTTAGTTGTGACGAACGGTGTGTTCGTACGAAATAATAAAATAGTATCAGGGAATTTTTTTATTTGGTCATCTACATTGATTTTTCTTTTCTGATACTTCGATGGAATCTTGGTATCTCCAAAGGTCTACAACACTTTGGAATTATAAACAAGACGAATTGGAAGTAGACATAATGAAAACAGCTACATCACTAGCTTCACATCAATGAAACACCTGCTTGTAATAACTGTAACTTGAGCAACCATCAAAACTCCATTTTGTGAATAAGCATAAATGATTTATCAACAACAAAAAAAAAATTAACTGTTCAGTCACTTTGTTGTTAGTTCCTCATAATACCATACAGTTCCTGCCGAGTTACAAATATTAGATTACAAGCGAAACCTGAAAAGGTTTAAATTACATTATGGATGTTTTTTGATAATAAAAGGTATTTCATAATCTGCAATTAATATTTTGTATAGTTACAAAAAAATCAACATTCGGAAGGTTTCGGAAGTGTTTTAACATTTATGTTATATAAAATTTTGTTTTTATATTTATGATAATGTCTTTAATATTTTTTTAAATTAATTTCAATGTTCAGTGTTTTCTTTCCAATTGAGTAAAATTTATTTAAACCTTGTGACTTACTTGATGTAGAAGATTTGATATCAAAATAAAAATCGTGGAATAAAAATTTCTTATCAAAAATGATATTCAAAAAATGGGAATGTAACAAGTTATTTGCGCACTATTCTTCAACCATATGAATCAGTCTAGTTTTGACAACTCTTTGTGACACTATAAGAAAGACAGACTTCTTCCGTTGTTAGGTGGGGGAAACATAAACTACATATATACAAGGAGTTCTTATATAATATTTGAATTTTATTTTTTGATTTTTTTGCCACATATTAAAGCATCTTGCCCCACTGTGCGACGTTTAATCAAAGACCATATCTGCAAACAATCGTTCAACAGAAATCTAGACCCTGTAACATCTGATGATTCGTGTAGAATGCGTGAGATAGCTGCCACAGTGAGGGATGATTCGCCACTTTATTGTGAAAAATATCATTATTCGCGTCAGAAAAAGAAGAGTTCTGATGCACATGTTCTTACAACATGAAACGTTAACAAATGGCGATTAATTTCACCATACTTCTAAATGACTATTCAAACCGTATGATCGTCGTTAACGTTAACGCTCGAAGCCAAACAGTTTTATAGAAATACAAAGAAATAGACCGATTAAAACGTACCTTAACAGAAAGTAAGCGAAAAATCAATATTCCAGAAATTTTAAAACTGTCTATAAATCTTATACTGTACATTTTTTCATAAAAAATTGTTACATTTTGCGACGTCAAATTTGTTAACCAAAGAGCCTAGTGGTTCTTTCAGGCAATCAAATGTTAAAAATTACAATGTTTTTCAGTCATAAATTATTTGTACACCACATTACAACAGATATGTAAATACAAACAGATTTTTTCTATTTTATGCAAATGTAAAAAGTCCCCACAGGTAGCAGCTAATAAATGCATGAAAAAAACCTATTGACTGCAGCAGTGCTTGGTACAAAATATTTACATGGTAGCCAAATTTACACGCTGGTATGCATAATTACTTATAAGAAAATCATAGTATTCACCCAGCATTTATTATATCTTATTATATTTCTAAAATATTAAGGCAATATTTTTTGTTTAATTTGAAACAGTTCAAAATATTTCTGCAAGATTGCAATAGCTGTGACAAAACCACATTTGAAATAATTCAAAATATTCCTGTAATATTTTATTTTATTCTTCTATGTTTGGTGATTATAATGGAAATTCAATACACAACAAAATGGGTCATTTCAATTTAGCTGTTAGTTATGTATATTTGTCGTTAGTACTTACTGTTAATCTTTTGTTCCAAAATTTCTTAACATATCTTCCTGCAGTGTTTGACTGATCATGATTTAGCTTATTTAACCTATTCCTTCAATGCTATTCCTTGCTTCTAGTATATTTTTAACTTCAGATTTTGTCACTGAATTTGTCTAATGAAAATTTAATTTAAAATTTGCCGATTTCAGTCTAAACAACACATTAAACACAGTTTACAATTATGGTGCAATTGGAAGTTTCCATGATTTTAAACTCCACACAACCATATTGCAAAGTTCAGATCACAAGGATCAGTTATTGACAATAATATTTCTGTTTGCCTGTTTAAGCTTGAGGGCAGTTCTAATTGAAACCTAACAATGATTTATCATTGGTATCTTTAACTGTGTAATAGTTAATAGATGGTTTATGTAAAGGGATCTAGTATAGATAAATTATAGTTTACTGCTCTAGCTTCTGTTGTAACAGCATAGGTAAAGCTCATAGTTCCATGGAAATTTTTACAACTTTTTCTATTTTAATAAAATAATTCAACATGTCTGATCTGTAGTACATTACTCATGAGAAATGCAACCGACAACTGAAAAGTTTCAGCTCTTTGGAAGATAATTGTGCAAATTGTAAACAAAATATAATTGCTAAAGAGGATTATTCAGGTTCTTTGTGTACACCTTACCTTTATTATCTGTTAAGGGTTTAAACAAAACAATTCAATATTGAAAGGTTTGACTGCAAATTAGCAAGCCTTATAACCCTATGAATTACTTGTGTAACAAAATTGGGTGTTTCTGTAAATCTTTGAATATCACCTAAAGGTGAAACATTTTAATGCCTTAGAAATTGATTTTTAAATAATAGACATTAAGGATTATATACAATTCTCATCAAAATAATACTTATGTAAACTGTTTGTTCAGTATATTTATTATGAGACTTCTGGAAATCTCTTGTTAAATTTAATAGTCTGAAATGATTATTAAGAAAACAATAATTACAAGACTTATCTTATCTCTTTGCATAGCTCTGATAACATTGATATGTTTAAAATCCTCATAATTTATATACATGTAATGAGCTTATACCTACTGAATTGTGGGTTCAAACATTGAAGCCATTTCAGATTTTTATTCATTTTTAGGATATTTGATGTTTTTTAAGAGTTCCATATATACAATATACGGATACCCTTATAATATCACTCCGGATTTCTGCCTCTGTCACATCACAGTAATTTTCTCCTAAACTACTGGACGCAAGAGGTTGAAATTTGGTATCAATGTATAGTTTGGTGACTCGATAAGGAGTACATATCGTAAATGAAGAAATTTTGATTTTAGGGGTACTTCTGGGGGGGGGGAAACTATAAAAATCGATCTTTCCCCCCTCTGATCACCGAAACTACTGAGCCTAAAATTTTGAAAAAATAGGAAATATAGAACCTTGCCCAAACTTTACAGGAAAAATAAGGAGAAACCATTAATATTAATTTTGGGGGGCAAATTATAGAATTAAATAACAATTTAAAAATAAAAAAAATTTCAAACGCATCTTGTAATATATCAAATAAAAGGTCTCATTCTGAGGAACACAAATATATTTTTTTAATATTAAAAAAATTATTTAAAAAGATATTAACGAGAATATACCAAAGTTTACCCATTACCCCCCTTATCTACGAAAGTATAAAACGTAAAGTTTTGAAAAAAAATAGATTTCTAGGTTCTGACCTGAAGTTTACTGGAAAAATAAGGAGAAACCTCTACTTTTAATTTTGGGGGGCAAATTACAGAATTAAATGGAAAATATAAAATTAAAATTGTTTCTAACCCATCATGTTATATATCAAATGAAAGGGCGCATTACGACGAAAACAAATATATTTTTTAAAATAAATAAAATAAAAGATATTAACAAAAATATAAAAAAAATTACCCATTTCCCCCCCCCCCTTATCTCCGAAACTATAAGCTGGAAAATTTTGAAAAAAAATGGAGGTATAGCCCCTCACCTGAACTTAACTGGAAAAATAAAGAGAAACTCATATAATTCATTTTGGGGGGCAGATTATAGAATTAAATGGAAAATAAAAAATTGTAATTGTTTGTAATGGGTCATGCAATATATCAAATCACAGGGCTCATTATGACGAATACAAATATATTTTTTTATTGTTTTTTAAATGAATATTTTAAAATATATTAAAAAAATATTTTAAAACAATTACTCATTCTCTCCGTTATTCCCCAAACTCTAAGACCTCATTTTTTTGTTTATAGGAAAAATATGAAAAAAAAACCCTAATTCTATTATTTGACCCCCAAATAATAGAATTAAACGGAAAATAAATTATTAGAAAACCCCCATACTAATTTTAAGAACAAATTATACAATTAAATGGAAAATAAAGATTCAGTTTTCAAACACATCATGTAATATATCAGATAAACGGCTCATTATGTGAATTACAAATATATCATATTTTTAAATCATTTGTATCAAAGATATTAACAAAAATATTTAACATCAACTTAATTCCCACATTAGAAACTACACTTTTGAAAAATATATTTTATTTATATTTTTAAATAATTTTAATAACAGATTTAATAATTTATAATTTAAACTTTGACCTATTTTGCCCTTTTTCTTCCATTCTACAGAGCCTCAAAACTCAGACAGTAGATTATAAAAGGCATCTCTGAAAGTTTATTAGTAAAATAAAACTCTAATGTTACTTTTAGGGGGCCAAATTAGAAAATTAAATACATATGTATTCTGATAAAAATCAAGCGAATCCTAAAGCAGATAAAATAAAAAGTCTATGTGTGGAAAATCAAAGTGTATATTTTTTATAAATTTAAAACGCTTCCTTTAAAAGATATAAGGGTAAGTATAAGAAAATGCACTCATTCCCTGCTTGTCTGAAACTGGAATATTCGAATCTTGAAGGTGGTACGGAACCCTAAGTATGCGAGTCCAACTCGCACAGGACCAAATTATTCTTTTGTGGAATGCACATAAAATTGTTGTGATCTAATGTTTACATCAAATTATTGCAAAGTGTTAAGATATATTATGTGTATTTAGATTTTACAACTACAAGATCTCTTTCAAAAAGGAAGAAATCAGTATCAAAGTCACTTATTTTTTATTCAGTTTTATATTTGTACTTACAAAACCAACATTTTTAGTACAGTTATCACTAATCTTTGTTAATAAGGGATCCCTAAAAACAATGTCAAAATTACTATCATTTCCTTTTTGAAACTGAGCATTAGTTTATTGCAATATGAACTGAACATATAATATTTACTGCAAAACCTAATTAGAAAGGTATTGTGATTTACCTTATTTATTGCCATGGAGAGAAAATATACTATAAAAATCTAAAACTAATGTCTGATGTAAACTGTGTAAAATAATAAAACTAAATTAATGTTTTTTGGGAGTTTATTTCAATTATGACAACTTAATCTAATGCAGAACATATTATTAAGCATATTGATGACTGTTTATTAAAAATGTACATTAATAGCATAGAAAGTCCTAATGATTTCTTATCTATATTTCAGTTTATCTCACCATAGAATCTTTTGACACTGTGGTGTTATGACAATATAACAAATTTAATATAAATAAAATGAACATATTGTCAATACCTAATCTACAAAAAGATATCTAAAAGCATCTTGAGACTTGAGAGTACAAAACAAAAACATGGTTATAAATAAAAGGTCAATTAAGAAATAAAACAAAATGCTATATTCAGAATGAATTCATAACATAAAAATTGAATAATAAATGAAGAATTAATTTTGAGAGACATTTTAAGAAATTAAGAACTTTTACCTTTTGTGACAATGCATTTGTATGCTGAAATTAATCAAATTATAAGCATCCACACATGTAAACAGAAATTAAGTTAAAATTTTAACAGATAAAAACTAAATACAGACTTTTCAAAATAATGAGAAAAATTGATACATATTCTCAATATAAATATTACAGAAATGCCAAACTTTTAACTGCAATTGGCAACACCAAACAAATTACAAACCAGTTGTATATTTACATGGGGATAGCTGGATAAAATGTATAACCAGATCCTTGCAAATATAAAATCAATAATAGTGTAGTGTAATTGTGGTACAGGATAATACATTGATAAATATAAATCTTAAACAAGTGTTTACTACTCTGAAGTTGAAGGTTTATATTAGTTAACTTTCACTTACTGTATGATGATTTACCACTTCTTTCAAAATGAATTTGCAATAAAAGTAGTTGCAAATAATGTTTTGGCAATATTTATCTGTATAATAATATACATATATATATATATTTGTAATGCTATTCAAAAGTAGTTGAACCAATAAATATCATTGAAATGGATCTTTTTTGTAATATAATTTTACACAATTTATGGGTAGCAGTTGACATCAAAATGTAAATTACCTGTAAAATAACTTTTTGTAAATTCATGTGTACATAATGATTTTAAACACTTTCTGGTCATTTCGCCGTTTCACCTACATGATTTGGAAATCCATTGCAACTCAAACACTCAAACTAAAATCAATTATCTTATCAATTGTCATTGTCAAATATCAACGTGATATCATAATTTTTGATTTCCATGGTTTGAGAATAGAAAGATAGAAAGTGGTGGCGAGTGAAATAGCCTCTTGCCCTCTCTATTGCCCTCTCTTTCTACCTTGCCACGACATTTTTGTATTCCATGCTATCTCTAGGTTAGTAAATGCTCTAAGGCAACGCATGACACCCTTCCCGAAAGGTAGACAGACGAGGACTACCGAACAACACTGGAATGTTGAGAATTGCAGCAATTAAATGTGTAACCGGTGTCAGGCACCGTGCGCGTGTACTGTAGGGTTAAAAAAAATTACCTCAAATTCTTTATAGATCAAAATTTAAGTTCTTTTAATCTTTTCCCTCTCATTTCAAATGCTTATTGAAGAATTTTCTTGTACTTTTATTCATTATTTAAATATTTATTGACATGTTAAATTTCTTGACCTGTTTCTATTTGATGCTTTGCTTTATATCTTATTTTGTATTGCTATAATTGCATGTGTTTTTGCTAATTACTGTTGTTTTAGGTCTAATGCATGGAATGTTATGTTTACCTGGCAATGTACAATGATTCCTATTTATCTATTTGACATGTTAAGTTTGGTCGTTAACAGATGTTTAACCAAAGCTTTTTAATTATTTAATTATAAACAATGGTGAGTATTTGCCTTCTTATTATTGTTAATACTATTTTATTTAGACTATATAATTTACATATTTTTCCTTTTACATTCTGCCAAGAGCCTTGTTTACAGTTTATTGTTCTGTTTTGATTGTATGTTAGAATGGCATGTTTAACGATATTGAAATTTACAAGTTGTGTTAGCTTTTTCTTTATTGAATGGTTTTTTATAAGCCTTTAACCTCATCACCTTTGAATCCTAGTTGACTCTTTTTCACCCCTTTCATAAATATTACAATACTAATTGCTTTATTAGTATCTTTCACCGCAAATTTATCTGATCGTTAGGCAACCAACATGTTACTTATCCATTTGATTCTAATTTTGAAACTAAATTTTAATCTGTTTTACTTATAGTATTATTTTCTATTTAAGACTATGCTAATTCCATTACAATTTCCCAATTGCAAAATAAGCATTTTGATGAAATTAGTTAATTTCCAGCAAAAGATTATTTTGAAATTTAACCTGCTATTCTGATTTTATGATAAATTGAATTTGCTTAGGTGTTATACTTGAATAAGCTGCTAATATGGAATATTCCTTTTATTTTCCCAGTTCCTATCTCTTTTAGTATGTAACTATTTGTTCCTCCTTCGTTCTCTACTTCAAATGGTCCATCAAATGGTAGCATTAGTTTGGCACATTCATTTCTCTTCCAATTTGGATGTCTCAATGCTTTCACCAGTACATATTCTCCTTTCTTAAATTGTGTCCTTTTCTTGTTTTTACTTTCCATCCTATTTATGTATTTTCTTGCTTGTTTTTCAATGTTTTTATTAATTTTATCTATTATTTCGTTATAGTTTCCTACATTTTCCATTATCCATGGTCTTGATGGTCTTTGATTATGCATGATCATATAAGGTACCTCTTCAGTGATATTATTATGTGTATTATTAATTATTTCCTCGATTCTTTCTAAATGTACATCCCATTGCTTATGATTGTTTCCACAATAAATCCTTAAATATTTTATTATTTCTTGTATGTATCTTTCACTCGGATTTGCATTAGGGTGTCTGATTGATATAAATTTTGATTCTATTTTATTATCTTGCAAATATTTTGTCAATCTATTTGTTTTAAAATAAGTAGCATTGTCCATTATTACAGCTTCCGGTTTCCCTACTTCTTCAATATATTTCTTCATTGCCCTTTTAACTTCTGTTACATTTGTTCTCTTACATGGGTATAGTTTAATATATTTTGAATATATATCGACTATGACTAATATGTGTTTGTTTGACTTGTTTGTGGTTATTAAGTTGCTTAAAAAAACTATTGCTATAATCTCTAATGTTCTTTTGGCTATTATTGACTTTGGACTGTTACTATTCCTATAATTCTTTGGCTTTATCTTCTGACACACATCACACTTCCTTGTTATCTCCTTGCATAAACTTAAATCCTTTTTAGATATATAGTTTTCACGAAACAAAAACCATAGTTTCCTCGAACCTATGTGCCCATATTCTTGATGTAGATGGTTTAAAATTTTCAACGCCAAATCTTTTGATATTAGATATAACTCTTTATCCTCCACTAATTTATAATATATTCCATCTTCATTTTCCTGGATGTTTTTATGTCTATCTTCTTCTTTTAAAACACTTTGATCCTCTCTAATTTCTTGTAAAGAAAACATTCCACTTTCATCTTTCATTATATTTACCCCCATTCTTATACATGTTTCTTTCCTTCCTCCATCACTTCTTGTTAATGCATCTACCAACTTATTCCTTTAATATGATTTATTTTAAATTGATACTCTTGCAGTAACAGTGACCACCTATGTATTCTGCTGTTCCCATATTTATTATTTAAAATTGATATTAGTCCTGAATTATCTGTTTCAATAATGAATTCACTTCCTATTATGATAAATCTAAATTTTGTGACACAAAATATGATGCTGGCTAATTCTAGTTCCGAAGCTGCATAGTTCTTCTCATGCTTCCTAGTCACTCTGGATATGAAATATATTGGATATTCTTCATCATCATACTTCTGCAAAAGTATTCCTGCTAATCTATCTTTAGAAGCATCCGTCCTCAGTATAAATTTTTCGGAATAGTTTGGATGGTAAATTTTTAATTGGTTTTCGAAACATGTCTTTATTTGTTGGAAAGCTTCTTCTCTTTTACTGTCCCATGACCATTTTTGATTCTTCTTTAATAATTCAATTAATGGTAACTCCTTTTTGCTTAAGTCTGGTACCATTCGCTTAAAATATCCTACTATGCCAAGGAATCCTCTTAATTGCTTCAAGTTTCTTGGTCTTTCATATTCCCTTATTGCCTTTGTACGTTCAGGGTCCATTTCTACTGTTTTTGTAGTTATTTTGTATCCTAAGTAAATCACTTCTTCCTTGAAAAATTGGCATTTGCTACTATTTATTTTCAAACCTGCTTTATTTAATTCATTTAAAATTATGTCTATGTGATTTTTGTGTTCTTCTTTATTTTTAGAAAATATCAAGATGTCATCAATATAGTGTAACACATAGTCGAATTTATCTAATACTTGGTGTAATGCTCTAACTAAGGCTGCGCAAGCACTCTGAATACCGTAAGGAACGACTTTAAATCTGTATATTACTCCATCTATCTGAAAACCTGTATAGTCTCGTGACTGTTCTTCCAACGGGATAAGCCAAAAACTATGCTTCAGGTCTAATTTTGTGAACACTTTAGCATTGGTGATTCTACTAAATATTGCATCAATGGTAATTGGGCCTTCATATTGAGGTATGCTTAATTTATTTATTGCTCTTGCATCTAAGCACAATCTCAAATCTCCATTATTTTTTTTAACTATGACAATCGGGTTTATATAGCTGGTTGTTGACTTTTCTATAATATCTGCTTCTAACATTTTCTGAATCTCCTCCTTTAATTTCTTTTTATAATTGTAAGGGATTGGATATGTTCTTACTTTGAAATGATCTATATCTTTTACTTGGAATTTGTGTACATATTTTTCTGCTACCCTATTACTTTCAGAGATTAATTCTGGATATTTATTCAGGATTTTTAATATACTTTTTCTTTCATCTATTGGACAATCTATTTCATCTTCACCCTTTTCTATATTTACCATGAGCTTTTTATATTCTTCATTTACTTTATTTTTATACATTATCTTACCATTGGATCTCTTGTCCTTAATGGCATTATTTATTACTTCATTTTCACCTTCCTCTATTATTTCCTTTTCAATAGTTATCCTATTATCCTGCATTATTATTATTCCTTTTTCAATTAATATCTCTGTTGAATATTTCCTTAATATGTCCATTCCAATTATTCCATTGTATTGTATGTTCTTTCCCACTATAAATTCCATATCCAATTTTTCTTTCCCAATCTCCACTTTTGTTCTTATCATCATGTTTGTTTCAAATAATTTTCTATTATTAGCAGATACTATATTTACTTTCTTTATTTTAACTTTATCTTCTTCTTTGATCTTTATTTTCTCAGCTATTTCTTCACTTATTATACTTGCTTCTGAACCCGTATCAATTAACAATTTAACCTCATTTCCATTAATTATTCCTTTGATAAATATTAAGTCATTTTCTTCACCTATTAGCTCTTGTTTTTCTTCTGGCTTTATAAATTCCCGATGATGTTGATATATACAGACTTGGTTGTTCACTTTGCCTTTTAACTTAAAACTACTATTTACATAATTTGTTTCAGTATTCAGACTTACTAAAAATTTGTCTGAGAGTTTTCTTGAGAAGTTCCTTGGTTTTCTTCTCTCTGCCTTTCATTCCTATTACCACTTTGACTTCTTTGTGCATTCTCATTTGAACTTCTTTCTCTTCTATACCCTATTTCCTCTTCACTCCTTCTTCTCCTCAAATTGTTCATTCTTCTTTCTTGATTTTGTGAATTATTTCTATGATTTTGATTTCTATTATCTTCCCTTGACCATTCTCTGCCATTATATCTATTTCTGTCTGTCCATCCGGTCCTTGTATTTCCATTGCTTCCATTATTATTATACCTGTTATAATTCTCTTGATTTCCACTATTTCTTCTTGTCCTTTGGATTCTATTTAAGTAATTTATAAATTGTGTGACTGTTCGGATATTTTGTACCGTAATTGTCTCTGATACTCCTTCTTCATAGTGTCTTGCTATTTTTAAAACTATTTCCTCTTCTCTCATTGGTGGTGTTAAATATTTGGCTGATGTTACTAACTTTAGTGCATATTCAACCATATTTCCTTTTCTTGGATCATATTTTCCAAAGTATAGTTTCTCTCTAAATATGGATTGTTGGTTTTCTCCCCAGAAATATTCAATGAACATCCTTTCAAAATCCTCAAATGTTTCCATGTCACTTTCAACTGATGCGTACCATATTCCCCCTCTATCTACAAAATATGGTCTCATCCTCATTTTTGTTTCTTCGAAACTTCCACCATTCCTAAATTGACTCTTCATTGTCTTCAAAAATACACTAGGGTGTAAAATTGAATTCCTTCCATTGAATTTTATCCCTATGTCTTGCATTATATTGGAATTCCATGTGTTGTTGTTTGTCCTTGTCTCTTCCAGTCTTCTAAATTGAACATTGCATTTTTCATTCAGTTGTTTCTCATTTTGTATTAATTTATTTTCTATTACTTCTCCATAACTTGTAATTGCTTCTTCCCATTTCATTCCAATTGTATAAACCTGTTGTTCATTTTCTTGCAATCTATTTTCTACTTCTTGGAATTTTCTATCAACATTGTTTTCTAAGTTCTCTATCTGCAATTGTCGTTCAGCTTTTTCTACTTCTATCTTGTTATTCACTCTATCTTCTACTTCTTGTGTTTTCTGGGTTAATCTTATTTCTAATTTCTGCATTTCATTTTTGTTTTCCTCAAATTTCTTTGATAACTCCTTTTTCAATTCTTCTTTGTTCTCTTCTAATTTCTTGGTATTTTCCCCTATTAACACTTGTATATTCATTAGAATATTCTTCAAATCAACCTCCGATTGTTGTTGAGAACTTGCTATTTGTTCCTGTTCTTCATTTACTTCTTGTTGAATTTCTGGTACATTTTCCTCATCACTTGTTCTTTGTTCTGTTTCTACTATCTCATCTTCTTGATGGATTTGTACTTCTTCTATGTCTTGTCTTTCCATTTCTTCAACTTCTCTATGTTCCCGTATTTCTTCTGGTTCTTCCTTTTGTGATCTTGTCTTCCTTTTATTTGGCATCTTTCTATTTATTTTTCCTATACAAATTCACTTACCCGTGTTTACTCAATCAACAAATTAAATTTCAAAACAAAAGAAAGACTCTGTGCTTTATTAACTTATAATTTAAATTTTCTATGTTCTACTGATAAATTATTTAACTTCAACTATTTTATTTTTCTGAGCCTGTTTCCGAGCTATGTCGAGCCCCACGTTGGGCGCCATATTATTTTGAATATTTTAGATTATATATTTTTATTTTATTATTTATATTAACTATTTATTTTAAAAGTTATTATAGAAATAGTATTTACTTGTTTGATTTGATTTAATTATTAATTATGATGTCATTAGTTTCTCAGGGTTTATGTTTATCAATTTAATTAGCATACTTGCTTGTATCTGCTCTTCTTTTTCTGCTCCTATCTCAAGGTGGTTCAACAGCTCCTATTTAACTTTGATACTTACTCTTTACAACTTCCCTATTGCTCATTTTACAAATTATTTTATCAATGTTCATTTTATTGTGTTGAAATCTTTTTACTTTTGCAATATTTTATTATTGACTAATTAGAAACCTCATGTTCATTCAAATAACTTAATATGAATCATTACTCATTCAAATATTACTTTGGCTCATCAAATAACTTTACACAACTCGTCCATTTCAATTTAAAATACAAACTTTATTATTATTCATTTATAAAAACATTAACAACAATAAACACAAATTTTCAATAAACAATTCAACAAAAATCATTATAACTATTTAATAAATTGAGAAATTTCTCTTTTCCTGCATTATTACTAAATTTCATGATATCTAATTAACTAAATACAAACATAAATTAATAGTCACTTTTTTTGTTTATTTATTTAAAAAAAAATCAATCTAAGTCAATTTGAACTTCACTAACCTTTTTTTTTTCTTCATTCCTCGTCCTGGTTATCATTAAGTAGACCCATTATTATTCCATCTACTTTTTAGGTATGATTGATAAATTAAATTTTTTTATCTATTATTCCCATCCAGTGGTTTTAATTTACATAGTCCTTTATTATTTTCCAATATTTTATATATAACATATTGAGTTACTTTATTATCCCAACTTCATTGTCCAGTTTGTTGGTCTAATAGCCACTACACTTTAAATTATTCCGTCCTCATGTCACAGTATACACTGCCGAGTTGATATTTGGTTATGTCATTGATAGTTCATATTTTATCCGCACACTAATTTCCGACTTTCACCTTTATTTACAATACTTTCTAAGGTTATTGCCCAGAAACATAACATGCACTGTTAACCTATATTTTTGAAAGTCACAACTGAAGAGCGAACTGAAGAGAGAGCTTTTCTACCAAACGTAAGCTTTTATACTTTTTTTAAAAAAATGACTATCGGGAGCGTTATTCTATACCGGTCACTCATTTTGGATGAAACCTTCAATTGTTTTTGCGTTATAACTTTTTGTTTGGACCGTTCACTTAAAATTTAGCCCACATAAAATCCCATAAGAAATAAAAATTTTCTTTTTCCCTTATTATATTATACTTTTCTGAAAGCTTACTTAATTCTAAGAATTTTTTTATTCTTACCATTTTTAATTTAAATGCTTTGTTTATTTACAAATTTACATTCTTTTTTTCAAGGTCATTTACCTTTCCTTCTGAATTAAAAAAAAATTACCTCAAATTCTTTATAGATCAAAATTTAAGTTCTTTTAATCTTTTCCCTCTCATTTCAAATGCTTATTGAAGAATTTTCTTGTACTTTTATTCATTATTTAAATATTTATTGACATGTTAAATTTCTTGACCTGTTTCTATTTGATGCTTTGCTTTATATCTTATTTTGTATTGCTATAATTGCATGTGTTTTTGCTAATTACTGTTGTTTTAGGTCTAATGCATGGAATGTTATGTTTACCTGGCAATGTACAATGATTCCTATTTATCTATTTGACATGTTAAGTTTGGTCGTTAACAGATGTTTAACCAAAGCTTTTTAATTATTTAATTATAAACAATGGTGAGTATTTGCCTTCTTATTATTGTTAATACTATTTTATTTAGACTATATAATTTACATATTTTTCCTTTTACATTCTGCCAAGAGCCTTGTTTACAGTTTATTGCTCTGTTTTGATTGTATGTTAGAATGGCATGTTTAACGATATTGAAATTTACAAGTTGTGTTAGCTTTTTCTTTATTGAATGGTTTTTTATAAGCCTTTAACCTCATCACCTTTGAATCCTAGTTGACTCTTTTTCACCCCTTTCATAAATATTACAATACTAATTGCTTTATTAGTATCTTTCACCGCAAATTTATCTGATCGTTAGGCAACCAACATGTTACTTATCCATTTGATTCTAATTTTGAAACTAAATTTTAATCTGTTTTACTTATAGTATTATTTTCTATTTAAGACTATGCTAATTCCATTACAATATATATATATATAAATCGAAACATTTCAGTTAGATAACATCTTTTGAAAATGCCAGATAAGATTTTGGCGAAACTTCAAGCCGGAGTTCAGCGGAATTCAACGGACGAACGGATGTACACCGGAAGAAAACTTCGACCACATAGCTCCATCCGTGAAACAATAAGAACAAACATAGGTATATATATATATATATATATATATTGTTATGGATTTAAAATAGCCATAAACCAAAATAAAAGGAAGTATATCAAATAGAGTCAAAGACAGAATGTAGACAAAAAGCATGTTAGTAGCAAATATGTTGGTTGCATAACCATCAGGTGCATTTAAATGAATAAAGGAAAATTTTTATTAATAATAAAGCAAATTTTCTTGAAATATATGGTAAGGGTTGAAAAGAATCAACTGAGATTCAGGTGTTAAGATATAAAAGGCTTAATAAAACCATTTATTGAATGAAGGGTCAGCACAACTTTTATATTTCAATTTCGAAAACAAGCCATTCCAACAGTGAAAATGATAAATAATTGTAAATAAACTATCTGGACTTTGAGAATAATTAAGAGAATTTTATAACTTAAATTTCAATTATTCAAAATTTTGAGGTAAATTTGTGTAAAGGATAAGAAAAGTTGAATGACCTTGAAAAAGTCATGACCAATAAAAAAGTAAACAAAGCATTTAAATGAAATTTGACAAGAATAAAAAAATTCTTAGAATAAAATAAACTATAAGAAAAACATCATTTAATAAAGATAAAAGAAAATTTTTGTTTCTTATGGAGTTTCCCTTGGGATAAATAAGCGAGGGTGACGGGCCAGACAGAATTTGTTAAACGCATCAAAACAAATGAATACGCCCCAAAACAATTGAAAACTTCATCCAAATAGGGTTCGTGGCAAGATTAAACGCAACTTAGCAGGCAGTTGTTTTTAAAATACTATAAAAGCTTACGTTTAGATAGCAGTGGTCTCTTTCGTTCCTGATTTTTGAATAGCAGCAGTCTCTGTAGTTCATGATTTTTGATTATAATTAATCTCAGAGCATGTGATGTGTTGTTTTCTTTACAATAACCTAAGAACTTGTTAGTAAAGGTTAAGTAGCGAAAATTGCTTAGACATATTGTCAAAACAATTCCAATGACATTTAGGTTGGCGGTGTCTAAAGATTTTTAGGACAGTAAAATTAAAGTGTAGTGCCTATTTGACCGACGAAAATGACAATTAACTGGGAATTTCAAATAAACATTGGTACAGATCAACAAAAATGGTAGTTGTTGATAAATAGTGAATAAGAATAATTTGGTAAATTATAATTTAATTTTAATTGACATGGATGATGAATTAAACAAGATGGTGAACATGTAAAATTGGTAAACAATATGGAATGGGAACCAATAAAAATAAAAATTGGTTTATAAAATAAAAGTTTTAATGGACAATAAACAGATTTGGAACTTATGGACAGTAATCACCACAAGGAGTAAAAAAGGTTAGTGCAATAATAATTGTTTGAAAATGTAAATAAAGTGAACATTGAGTTATTTATTTGTATACTAGTTAAGGATGTTAAAATAACAAATTGTAGATTAAAATGATAGGATGAAAAGAGAAATTTCTCATAAAAAAATTTTTTAGTAGGTTGGAATGATTTCATTTGTTTATTTATTTATTTGTTTGGTTAAATTATTTATATTATGTTAATAAAGGATGTTGTTGAAATTTGAAATGGAAAGTTGTCTTGAATTTATTATGAACCAAAAATAACATTGAACACTTAGAGTACATCTAGATTCTTTTCAATAAAAATGAAAATTTAAAAGTTAAAGAGGTTTGAATTAATAAAAATGAGTAATAGTGTTGAACAAGGGAAAGAAAATAGAAGCAGAGCAGTTATAAGGAAAATAAAAATGTAAGTATTAATTTTAAATATTAGAACCTTGAGATATGTAAAAATTAAACCCTGAGAATTTGAATTAAATCAAATAAAGTTTAGAATAATAAATTTATATAAAAATATTAATATTACTATGAATGATTAATAAAGATTAATAATAATAAATATAATTAAATTCAAAATAAATTGACACCCAATGTAAAGGGCATAAAATTTAGTGGACCAAATCAAAATAAATTGGCTAGCCCAAAGTGTGGTTTTGTAATAAAATAAATAAATATATTTTGAATAACAAACATAACTACTACAACAAAAATATCACAATAAAATTGGCTTAGCCAAACGTGGTGCTAAGTGTTAATGAGCTAAAATTCTATTTAAATTTATAAAGAAAATAATAATTCACAAAATCCGCAATAATATATACATATATTCGGAGCTCGCTAAGTGTGTAAAGCACACTAGGCTTTACACATGTGCAGTATCCAGTATATGTCCAAAATCAAACAAGTGAACACGTGGTGCTATTTTTAGCTAATTTTTCCTCAAAAATAAGTGAATTGTGCATTAATTATCGAACTAAAAAATGTAAATAAGTTTGTAAATACTCGTAATAATTTTTAACTATATTTAAAAATTACAACAATAATTTTCGTGAATTGAGAAACTAATTACCTGATTTATTTTTATTTTGATTGTCCCTGCTATTAATTCTTGAAGGGGATATTTGATATAAACATAGAAAACTATTATTGGAATTGAGATTACTTGAATTATAAATCGAGTTTTCAAGAAAGATAATGGAAAAATACAATCAGTAAGTTTGTTTATATTCTGATTTGTTAATTTTGTTAGTAAAAACAATTTAATGATATTTTTAAATTATGTAATTTTACTTTTACGATACAGTATCTCTTTTTTTATATAATTTTTATGTTTCAATTATTAATCGTTTTACAATTACATCGGTTTGTACTGCGATGCTTCATGTGGGACGGGTAACGAAGATAACGACACAATTCTCCGCCAATTTTAGATCAGGAGGAGAATAGTAGCAGTGAATCTGACGAAGATATTTAAATATGTGGGATTTAATAAAAGTATAAAGATTTGTTATAATACGGACGAAATGATGTAATTTCATACATTATTTAAATTTTATTGTTATAACTTACTTTTTTTTTAAATAAAAATTTAAATTAAAGAATACACAACGTTTTACAATTTTGTAAATCACTTGTGACCTTTTTTTAATGTTATCATATGGCGTGACTATTAATAACTAAAGTAAAAAAAATTATACAAAACATTTGAAAACATATTCTGATATTTTCTTAAGTTGTTTGAATTTTAACGTATAAAAAACTTATTTGTACAATTTTCGCAGTTTTTATGCCATGGGAAGTGACTTTTAAGGCATTATTTGAGAAAACATAACAACGTACACTTAAGAACAAGTTCATGAATTTTTTACAGTTTGAAATATATTTTTTTGTATATAAAACTTGCTTTTACAATTTTTACAATTTTTACGGAATGAGGGCTAGTTTTTGAGGGTTGAAACTTAATCAATTGAGAAACCATAATAACATTCATTTAAGGACACGTTCATATGTTTTTTACAGTCTGAAATAATTTTTTCGTATATAAATATTATTGTTGTACAATTTTTATGCAACTAGGAGTGGTTTTTGAGGGATGAAACTGTGTAATACCACTTAATAACCAATAAAAAAAGTTAATATTCACTAAACATGCACTGTAAAGATATTTTAAGCTATTAAAAATGTTTTTTTTTTCTATGAAATTAGTTATAAGGGTTGATTTGTTGAAAACATATATAATTGGCATTCCAACAGATACAGGAATATGTAACGCGTAGTATTTAATAATTATTTTATTTATTCAAGCAATAATTAACTCATGAAATGTTTATTTTTTCATTTTTGCAAGAAGGGGTAGTTTTCATCCGTAAACAGCAGGGAGCACACATCGTACATATATAACTTTTGATGAAGAGGGTAAGACAAGCTTAATTCCAAATTTTCATTCAAATCCATGTTGTCCGAAAAAATTGCAAGTCAAAACGTTTTTACCGTTGGTGACTGGACTAATTTGAATTTTAAAAATTATAACTTTACTATATTAGACCTGAAATCTTTTTAGAAGTCGTTTTGTGTATATGTTTGTCTAATTTATTAAGTAAGTAGTAATGTAGTTTAATAGCTTTACTAAACGTTAATTTATATAAAAATTATTTAAAAAAATGTTGTCTTTTAGGATATTCGTTAGCAAACAATGTACAGTCTTATACTGATCTGATGATGGTTCATAAATAAAACCGAAAGGGAATTTAGTAGCATATGTGTTTTGAATGACTGAATCCTATGAAAATATTATATCGACAAAAATAATGATTTTTTTTATTCTATTTAATGAATGAACCCATATTATAGCTGAATTTTGAGCATTCTGCACTAAAACTCACCAACAGTAAAATTAATAAAGAACAGATATAAACAAAACAAAAATAAAGAAAATATCTAACATTTCGCTTCCATGATTCGGTCTCAATGGTTGCCGCTCTTTTTTATATAAGTTAATTAAAATCATTGTATTGTTATTTCACTTTAGATTTGTTACTATGAAAACTGTACTACCAATAGTAAATCAATAATATTGAAATCATCGTATTCGCAGCTTAAACATGTCTATTATGCCACATCGGACAATTCACATTACCAAATTCGGGATATGTGAATATTTTATTGCTAATTTATTGCTGCTACAAAAAAATTATTGCTCCTACCGTTTCCGAGAAACAGAGAAACAGCTTAAGTTTTAAGCCACATCGGACATAGTTATATCTCAGCAACAAATAGAGATTTCAAGTTGTTCTTGGTGACTAATTTTATTGCTAATTAATTGCTGATTTCTTACCCAACAGAGTTTTTTCTAGCTTTAACCACTCAGTGTCCGACGTGGCTTAAGACTTAAGCCACATTGGACAAAACTATATCTCAGCAATTAAAAGATACTTCAAGTGGGTTCTTGGTGCCCCATTTTATTGCTAATTAATTGCACATTTCTTACTCAAAAGATTTTTTTTGCTCCAGAGGTAAGCCACATCGGACATAGCTACTTATGTATTATTTTTACTTTACACAATATATTTTTGTAAGTTGTGATTACGCCCACGCAATGTAAGAAAACTCCATTGTCTTTATTTTGTTAGTAGGTAAATAGCGTGTATATCACACATTTAAGCTGACTTTCAATGTTCACGATAATTTGACATATGAATTTTAAAATTTATAACTTCACTATATTAGATCTGAAATGTTAATATTTTTAGAAGCCGTTTTGTGTTTTCGTATATGTTTGTCTAATTTATTAAGTAAGTAGTAATATAGTTTAATAGCTTTACAAATTTATATAAAAATTTATAAAAAAAAATGTTGTCTGTTAGGATATTTGTTAGCAAACAATGTGCACTCTTATACTGATCTGATGATGGTTCATAAATAAAACCGAAACGTAAGGTTCATTCCTTCAGCCTAGATAACCCATACACAACGGTCGCGTACCTGCGCACAAGAAAAATAGCGTTCCTTCAAAACAATAACCGTTTAGCGAACCGTTCAGTCTCGTGTTCTAAGTGACACGGTGATTGATTCGCAACCAGTTAATGTAAAGTAAAAAATACCATATCAAGTATTTACACCAGTGAGTTCTATTTATAATTATTTACGACTGTACTGTCAATACCAAATGTATTATAGTAACAGGACCTCCAGATTGCCCTGGAAAATCGCAAGATGGATTAACTTGAATGTGAAAGAGAAACTAAATTAAACGTAGAACTAACAACTCTTCCCTAAAGTTATTCGACATAGTCATGCTATTGAAATCGAATCCGTGACAATGTATTACATAATATTCCCCTTTTATTGGGCTTCTGCAAGTTTGCAACTTACATTGCGTAGTAAATATGGTAATATTATATTAATTTTAATATTACACTTTTAATTTAGATTCGGCAAAATAACAAAAATCGTGAATTTATGCACAAATCATAAGATTCATGATAAATAGTTGGATTTGACCGCTTTGCGATTCATGGCCGTTTGGTTAAGGTAAGTTTTCCATATACTGAGAAAGAGTGTCAATATATTATTTTCAAGGTTTCAATTCAGTGTGAAAAGTTTTCAACATATATAGGTATTCTTTAACATTTATTAACATCAGCTTTGTATTCTTTATATTGCTATATAGTCCGTGGGTTCAATTTAAAACTAATATTCAGTTTCACTTTTCTATCATATCACAATAACAATTTTACATATAAGCTCTTCGCTCCAAAAACTGAACTCGCGATCGTGGCCTGCTTCCTTTATAAAACCAGCATAGAAAATTCTCGCAAAAATCATCATCACTCCTACAGGTGCCGAGTCTTTTCGAGAACCATTTTTTATTTCAAAGCGATTGTTGTACTGAAATTAAACAGGGTCGGCTTTGGGTAAATTTCGTAACACTGCCCCCCTTTAATTCTGATCGTCCCGATCAGAAACATCCCCGCCATGGTAGGGAGCGAGTCGATCTAAATGAACCACCTTCAATTTAGCTTTGGGGTTTCGACGGATCCGGTAGACGACGTTATTAAGCCTCTTGACCACCTCGTATGGACCATCCCAGCCGGGTGTAAGCTTTGGGGATTTACCCTTGCTCCGTTGGGGGTTGTACAGCCAGACTTTGTCCCTCTCCTGGAACCCGACTGAATTGGCCTTGAGGTCGTATCGCGTCTTCATCCGGTCACTGGTGGCCAACATCTGCGTTCGGGCTAATTCGTGTATTGCCAGCATGTTATGTCAGAGCTGGTCGGCATAATCGTTGATGTCTTGGGAAGGTTCTTCGGGGGAGCCAAAGCCAAAATTTCCGAATAGGACACTGGCTGGAGTTAGGCCTGTACTATTATGTACGGCTGAGCGATATGCCAACAGGAATAGGGGAATATGCTCATCCCAATCACGCTGGTTATTGCTGACGACCTTGGATAGGTGTTGTTCCAAGGTCCTGTTGAATCTTTCCACCATTCTGTCTGACTGTGGGTGTAATGGTGTTTTTCTCGTTCTCCTGATCCCCAACATCGTGCAGACCTTCTGGAATACATTCGATTTGAAGTTAAGCCCCTGGTCTGAATGCAATTCCATCGGGACGCCAAACCTGCTGAATAGTTGTTCTACTAGCACCGTCGCTACCGTGGTTGCCTCTTGGTTGGGTATAGCATATACCTCAGGCCATTTGCTGAAGTAATGCATTGCGACCAGAATGTATTTTTTCGCTCTCTCAGACTCGGGAAACGGACCGGCGACATCGATAGCGGCAATTCTTCCAAATGGGACGCCCATATTGTACTGCTGTATTCTGCCCTTGGTCCGGGTCTTCGGGCCCTTACTGACTGCACAGATGGCACATTTATGGCACCAAGCTCTGACGTCTTCGAAGTAATTCACCCAGTAGTACCGCTGGCGAACTTTGTCAAGGGTTTTATTCATGCCCAGGTGGCCTCCGGTAATCCCATCATGTACTTCGGTCAGGATGGCTGATACCTTTCTCTTCGGAACTACCAGTTGGGACTTGGTTTCTCGTCCATCAGCGCTTTCCCAGATTCCCTTGAGCATTTCGTTGTCTACTCTTAGAGAGTCCCATTGAGCCCATAATGATTTCAGCACGCCTGAGTATCTAGCTACCTCGTCCCATTGTGGCCTGGGTGCCCCTCTCATTTTGAGTGACAAGATTGGTTCGATGTCTGGATCAGCCATTTGGTCCTGGATGCACTGTTCCGTTGACCAGTCTTCATTGGCCTGCACTCAGATCTGCCTGATGGAGATACCCTTTCGCTGTTCCGTCTTCAGACAATGTCCGCATTCCGCTCTACAGGGTCTTCTGGATAGGGCATCGGCATTATTGTGCAAACGGCCGGCACGGTGTTCCACCTTGATGTCGTATTGCTGTAATTTCTCCATCCATCTGGCCAGTTGTCCTTCCGGTCTCTTCATGTCCAGCAGCCATTTGAGTGAAATGACGACCATAGAGGTATTTGTGGAAATGGTCTACAGCCCTTATTATTGCAAGAAATTCTTTTCTGGTGACGCAATCATTTCTGTCCGGTTTCGAAAATCCACTGCTGTAGTACTCGATCACCCTCTCTTCACCATCGTGCACCTGGGATAGGACGGTCCCCAAACTTGTGTTGCTGGCGTCGGTGTCTAAAATGTACTTGCTGGACTGTGTAGGAAAGGCTAGGATTGGGCTGGAACATAGTGCTGCCTTCAGTCGTCTGAATGATGTTTCGAAATCCTGATTCCAACGAAAGGTCTCTTTCTCAGTGGTCTGCCGATGTAGACAACTCAACAAAACGCCGGTAGTATGAACAGAGGCCCAAGAAGCTTCGAAGTTCATGCTTGTCTATTGGGACTGGCCAATCACGGATGGCTTCTATCTTGTCTTCGTTGGTGCGGATTCCTGACTCGGACACTACGTGGTCCAAAAACTGTACTTCTTTTTGGAACAAGGAACATTGAGTCTCAGGTTGGCGTTATTAATTCTGGAGAATACTTCGCCCAGGTTTTTCAGATGGTTGTCAAATGTCTGGCCCATGACTAGAATGTTGTCGAGGTATACTAAGCACGTCCTCCATGTTAACCCGCTCAGTACATACTCCATTAGCCTTTCAAATGTAGCGGGTGCATTACATAACCCAAAGGGCAAAGGGCGTGAACTGAAACAGCCCTGTACTGGTGGAGAACGCTGTCTTTTCTCGGTCGTTTGCGTGTAGACCAACCTGCCAATATCCACTTTTTAGGTCTAGTGTGGAGAACCAACGGGAGCATGCTAGTGTCGTCCAAGTGTCATCGATGTGGGGTAGTGGATAGCTGTCTTTCTTCGTGACGTCATTCAGCTTTCTGTAATCCACACAAAATCGGGTGGTTCAATCCTTCTTTTTCACTAGCACGTTGGGAGCGGACGTTGGGCTGATGGATGGCTCAATAACTCCATTTTGTAACATGGACTCGATGTTTTCCTCGACTGCCTGTTGTTGCCCCAATGGTAGTCGCCTAGGTGGTATTCTGATGGGTTGAGCCTTACCGGTATCTATTCGGTGCTGGATGACTGTTAAAAATTTGCCAGTGCCTCATGATAAACTGCTTGGCTTTCTTCTGTTCGTCTGATGTCAGGTGTGTCAAGTGGTCAGCGAACTGTTGGAGGAATTCTTTACTGGGGCCTGTCTCCTTCACCGACGTCTGGTACTCTTCTTCGCAATTGATGATGGTCTCTACTGGCTCGAAACAAGCTATCTCTTGACCATTGGCAATTCTGATGTCGTTGTTGGACAAATTCAGGACTCTGATTGGTATATCTCGTCCGGTTTTAACTATAGCCCGTCCAACTAAGTAGTCATGAGCTGAGTGTACGGGCTCCACCATTCCAACGCAGCTCCCAGGATTGCTGTCTAACTGCCCATGAATAATCTGTTCCGTTCGACCGTGAATTCTAGCTGAAGACTTTGCCATAATTTTTATGGGGTGACTGTTGTGTTGACGGGCCGTGTCAATACAAATTCCTCATTTAGGAACCGAAGAACATCATATCTCGGGTCGAACATAAATCCATGCTGGCTAATTAGGTCCATTTCCAGTATAAAATCGTCCTCAATATTTGCTACCAGGACCCTATGCCGCATCATGTTGTCCCCTATATGTAGCACGACATCTGCCTCACCCTGTAATGACGTGGACTCGCCGGTGACTGTTCTGAGCTGTATGTTAGTGGTAACTGCCCGAATTTCTGACGCTCTCAAAACCCTGGACTTGGCAATGGACACAGCGGCGCCGGTGTCGATGGTGATGGTAACTGCTCGCCCATTGATAACGTTTTGGGGCTGGTGGAGAGTCAGTCAGCATTCTCCCCCTTATGACTGGCTGACGGTCCCTGGACATGTGGCTGTTCTGTTGGTTACCCGTGGTCGGTGATCGTTCAGGTAGCCTCACTCGACAATCACGTTGGAAGTTTCCTGTGCTTTCGCAGCGGTATCATGCCCCTCTGGTGCCAGTTCTTTGTGACCGTTCTAATATTTTGTTCAGGCCAGCCAGCAGCGCTTGAAATGGTGACTCTGACTCTTCCTGGTTGAAGGAAACTGCTCGGACCCCCGGCTTGGACATGTTCATGACGGCCTCTACTTCCGAAGCCCGAAGCTTCATTACTTTTCTTGACGCCACTTAGTCTTAGGTTTCGTTGTACTTCCACATCTCTAATGCCGTTTATGAAACTCTGTGTGGCCAACTATCTTTCGTTTCCTCTGGCAGGTCTGGGTAGGACAAGTGAACTAACCGTCTAATTTCTGCTTCGAATTCTTGGAGGCTTTCATAGGATTTTTGCGTTTTTCCACTCAGTTGGACTTGGTATATCTGGCTCAAGGATTGATTGTCGTAGCGTTTGTCTAGGATGGCGATGATCTTGTCGAAATTGCCTTGTTCATCGTCTGGAATGCTTTGGAGGAGTTCTAGGGCCGGGCCTCTTAACGAAATTACCAGAGACGTGGATTTTTCTTGGTTATCCCATCTATCAGCTGTAGCCACGGCTTCAAATTGCCGTTTATACATGGGCCAAGATGAGCTGCCTTCAAATGTGGGTGGTTTTCTAACGGAACCTTTGGTACTCACGGTGTGCTGGTATTTTCCACGCTGTAAGTCCTGTTGCATTTTTTTGATTTCTGTTTCTACCTTATTCTGGATGGCACTGATTTATCTTGAACTGTGTTTTGAATAGAACTGATTTGAAACTTTACCTGGCTTTGGATGGAATCGAGGTCATCTACTTTGGATTCAAGAGTGTCCACCGTATTTTTTATTGCCCCGAGTAGTCAAACACGTTTTCATGAGTGGATTTTGTGTAGAAGGTAAAAAACTAAAGTGATACCGATTTTTTTAGTTTTATTTTTTTTGTAAAAAGTGTTGAATTTTATTTCAACTAATAAGTCATGTTTCATCATTAGAATACGTTAATGGTGGTTTTATTCTACTATTAATTTTGTCATCAAAAGGTCTTTTTCTCCGTAAATGACCTGAGCTATATCCTAAAGTTTTGATTTCTCGATAACGCTACATGATACGCGAAAAACAATTGTAGGGCATGAAAAAGCTATGAAAAGCATTTTATCAAAATTTTCGTATCTCGTCAGATAGCCGAGTTATCGTCATCTTTTTCCAAGATGGCGGAAAACTCACATATGAAACCTTGGTGGACAATTTTAAGTAAATTTTAATTTAAGTAAGGCACCCCCACGTTATATAAAAAATTCAGCTTTCTCGGTTCATTTGCATTTCTAACCCGTTTTTCTGACGAAATGACTGGATAACACCAGTCATTATACAGGGTGTTTTGTAGAAGGTTCGCCAAATATGGAGGCCGGATAGGTGGGCTCATGTGCAATATTCTGTAGCCCATATAACAGGAGTGGCCAACTTGATTAGACTTAAGATCTACTGTTTACTAACGAAACCCTGTTCGATCTACCAAGTACATACTTCTTGAAATCTTAAATGAAACAGCATAGTTTAGTACACAATCATGTATTTTTTATTGGCCAGTCTTAGTAGTTTCACATGTGCGATCGGTTCCTTAAATTTACTTAACATTATATGGGTCCTATATATTAGTGTGAGCATTGCACCTGAACATTTTCCACTAGTTTAGGATAATTAGGTTTAGAAATATGTCGCAGCACAGAGTAATAATTTCGTTTTGTAACATCATGTGCTCCATTTGAAATGTATCTGCAAATTCTGTAGCCAATTCATAGATATCACTATGATCAATGGCATCATTAAATGGAAAACTTATGAATTGAAGCAACTTCTCAATTTTTCTGAAATCACAAAAGCGAAATTCGAAGTCTGCTATCACTATGACGCTTGCTTGATACAGAGTCTAATCGTGATTTTCATCGGTAATAGTCTAAACATAACTCCAGTAGTTAATGTCGTCAACTGTCAACTGACTGATTGATTCGTGACACGGGACGAATTAATACTTGACACACGCCTCTCCTCCGCATCCCACACCCTTCCCGATAATTGGTCATTGCGTGCTGAAAACAAAACACTATACTGTGTAGAATAAAGGATAAATACCGTGACGGAACAGCGATTGAAGAAAAATGATACAAGATGATGCTACGGTAGTTGATATTTACGTTGCACAGTCTGGTTTATTTATTTATATTTTTTCCCTGGCCACGATCGACTGGACTAAGAGTCGCGATCGATGGCCACCCCGGTCATATAACATCTAAATATTTTTCGTTTTTGTTAATTTTTTTTCTTAATTCTCAGATTTTTACATATAAACTTTTGTAACTTTTTTTATTTTTCACTGTATCTTTACCAAATTAATTTAATTCTAATCTCTCTTTGTTTGTTCTTTTGCATTCGATATTTGACACAAATAAATTATATGAGTCCACAAATGGCGAAGAAACACATCGAGAACTTCGAATGATTGCAAAAACATCTCTACTTTAACCACTTTTTAACGATATATCACACGTATTCGAAAGTAATCAGTATCATAATAAAATTTGATATTGTAACTTACACGGTTGAAATTACTAAGAATAAAACATACATTAAGTTGGTATAATTCGTTATAAATTTGAATTCCACCGCTATGGATGCAACAGCTACACCTTTTTCTGACTGCTACAGTCTAGTCTATGGTCGCATCTCATCCTACATTGTTTCAAAAGCAACATTTATTCCTTCTCTTAACTGCTCCTTGGTTTTTATTTCTCTCACATAAACGAGGTACTTGGCCTGTGCCCATGCAAAAAAATCCAAGGGAGGCAGCTCTGGAGACCTTGGAGTCTATAGTAGCTCTCTCAATCCACGCATTTGGGAATTAATTGTTCGTCTATAACGTGCTGCACTTTTTTGAATATTATTGTTCTGTCTTCCAATGGTATCTCATCTAATAAGATCGATGAATCGTTCATTAGAAATTCAAGGCATTTACGAGATAGAAATAGAAACCAGCACATTATAGGCGAACTGTTAGAGAGCTCCAGGGCAATTCATTTCCAAACGCGTGAATTGAGAGAGCTGGCCCTATATACTGGCCTCCAAGGTCCCCAGACCTGACTCCCTTTAATTTTTTATATGGACACGGGCCAAGCAACTCGTTTGTGCGAGAGAAATAAAAACAAAGGAGCAGTTAAGAGAAAGAGTAAATGTTGCTTTGAAAAAATGTGGGAAGAGATACGACTAGACACTACCACTGTAGCAGCTAGAAAAAAGTGTGGCGATTGCATCCGTAGCGGTTGAAGCCGGTTTGAACAAAATTTATAACAAATTATTGCAACTTGATGTATGTTTTATTAAGTTACAATCTCAAAGTTTATTATGTTACTAATTACTTTTCAATGGAACTGTGATATATCGCTGGAAAGTGGTTGAAGTAGAGTTTTGTAAGCATTCGAGGTTCTTGATGTGCTTCTCATTTTTGTTATGTAATTCCATTTTGTAGCATAGTGTCTATATTCTCGTCAACCGCTTGTTGCTGACCTAGTTGTACTCGTCTAGGAGGTAGCCGTATGAGTTGGGCATTTCCTGTATTGATACTGTGTTTCACGATATTGGTGCGTCCGGTAACTCCATCAATGTTATTGAAAATTTCCCAGTGATCAGCGATAAACTGCTTTGCCTTTTTATGTTCGGATGATGTAAGGTGTTTCCACTCACCTATAAATTATCCCATAAGTTGAGTTTTAGCTGTCGATATCTTATATTTCAGAATTGACTATGATCTTAATTGGCTCAAGCGATTTCTTCTCCGCTGGCTATATGAATATCGTTATTTGAGAGTTAAACAATCTAATGAGTATGTAGACGCGAGATGTAAAGACCGACATCTAGGATTTTTGTGGAAACTAACACACAGAGGTTCCTAATCTGGAGCGTTTCCTTGTAATTGCTGTTCTCCCGTAACTCCTAGGTTAGAATGTCACGATAAAATTTTCAGGTTATTTTACCTGCCAGAGATATTGAATACTCTCTTCGAGGTGTCATTCTTTCGTACCCAAGATAATATATATGATATATATTGTTTCTGGTGGGGAACCTTCATCAGTTGCGCTTCCCACAATAGAATGTCCTCTCGAACACTTATTTCTAATTTAATTACTCGAAAATCGTAAGATTCCATGTCACATTGATAAACAAAATAATTACAAGTCGAATTATAGTACTATAATTAACAACCAAATAACTGTCTTTTTTACAAAACTAGATATTTTGATGTGAGAATTTTCAATTGAAATTTAGACTGCTTATTGAATATTAAGTCAAAATAAGATGAAAAAATAAATGTTTTAAATTAAAAATTTTTTCACATTTCGTGAAAGAAAATTTTTCTTTGTAAAAGATAAAAATAAAAACCGAAAAACTTGTTTTTTTTTAACTTTTCATATAAGTTTTGATGTTGTTTGAAAAAAGTGTAAACACACAAGTTTATTACCTACAACTTTACTATTTACCGTAAATTATTTCATCCTACTATTATTTTTTAGTTTCAAAAATTATCGACCTTGGTCTAATACAATTAGTTAAGATTTTAAATTCAGACAGTAACTCTTGCTGATTGTAAATTCGATATAAACTAGTCTATACAGACATACATCAAAGTGGGATAAATCTAGGAAAATATAATTGTCTAACACTCAAAGGATTTGAAAATTTATTTGAATTTTTTTATTAAAATAATCTTTTTTCTAATTTTTAGATATGACTACTCAATATGATGTTTAAATAAAAGTTAGAGTCCAAAAAATCACAAATCTTTTATATGGTCAACATGTTTTAGAATTTCATTATTTAGATTATAGAGCATAAAAGGAATGAACGATCTACCAAGCATTTGTTGCTATTCAATAGCAACCCGTTTTCAGTCCAATGGTAGTAATAACCAGTGGCGGCTGTTGAGTTATGAAACTGGTGGTGCACTTTACTGGTCAAATATTGGGGTTCAAAAATGCAACAAAACAAACAATTGCTTTGCTAATACCAAACCCTTCAAAGTCGATTTTGACTTCGTTGTCAATGGCTTTAAAATATGTATTGAAAATATAAATTGCAATACATCACCTGCCAATATTTCTGACGGTTTGAAAACTTCCCCACTAATACGTGATTTCGATACCTGGGTGTGCCAACACAGGTGTGGTTTATATATGGATAATTGTATACATTAGTTGACTGTTTAAAACTATAAATAACTTTTTAAAATCCAGCGTTCTATTTGCGACAACAATTTTATAGAAATAATATGTTCTTTTTTTTGTAAATAAAAAGTTGCTTAACTTAACTTGCCAGTGTGTGGTTACCCTTATATGCAGTCAGGGACGGGCCGAGGGGGAGGGTCATAGGAGGTCATTTTCATAATCTCATCTCATATTTCCACATTGTGCAGAAGTCAGAGAAATGATATCTTCAAGAGATTTTCGATAAGATTTCTTGAAAATAACACCTTTAAGACGTAATTTGTAGGGCTTCGTGAATAAGTCCGACTATAATATTTCAGACTTCTTTTTGCCGACTGACAACAGAGGTTGACTCAATCATTTTGTTAGGAGAATACTAGAGACATAGTTTTTTGGGTTCATCAGTCACTTTTGCCCTTTGTTTACAATTCATTTCGGCTCCACTATAAGAGGTCAAATTATCTAAGATTTTTCTTTAATATTACGGGTCATCATGGGAAACTTTAACCGGAAGTTAAACTTGAATTTGGAGTATTAGTAGTAATTTGAAGTAAGCGTAGCAAGACCGACTACTCACTTCCTGTACTAACCGGTTGTGGAAAATTGGTCTTGGGAATTCGTTTTCTCAAACTCAGAAAACATACGATATCTCGAGACAAAATATTGTGCCTTACCACGCTTACTACTAAATAGTCTGAATCCAAGATTGAAATGTACATATATAGCTCAAGAAAAACGTACCTCCGGTTAAAATAACCCACTTCCGTAGAAACCGGAAGTTTATTTTGCGTCCAATCGATACCCCTTTTACTTATGGAAACGTTGTCAGATTTAAAAAAAAATATGTTGGTGGCATCTTATAGGGGGTGTACGAGTGGTCTTGAACCCTATATATGGCGGCGATTTAGTTTTAAAATATATGTTATTTCATTAAAATTAGTTTGATAAATAATTAATCCATGTATATTATATCTTCCCAAGTATCAGTTCATAATTTTCTACTATAAATTTCGTTCCTGAGCTATTTATGTTTGGCTTGCTAAATTTTCGTTGAGCTTTATGTTATGAATTTTTGTGAAAATCTTCGGTGCCGTAAATCGTTCGTGGAGTCGTTCTACGATCTGCATCAATTCTTTCTTTCGCTGGCAATTCTTTTTCGCTTGAATTCTTATTTTTGTCAATAGTAATTGGTGATCACTTACTAGGATTGCTAAATTTGGGAAGCTGACGTCCATTATTTGAGATGGGCTTACTTTTCACTTAGTCGATATAGACCAGGGTCGATAATTTTTTGAACAAAAAAAAACTAGTAGCATAAAACTGTAAATGGAAAAATAATTTACGGGCGATCTGAGGTCCGGAAGTGGGAGGGAGTAGGGCAAAACTTTAAAAAAGTTAAAAGGCAAAGTTCAATCTGAAAATTAAGTAGTACTTCACTTCTCTATCAATTACCTTTTGATGTGCTAAAATTTTCCGTAGTTCACTCAGGTATATAAGTATAATCTTAAAATAGCAATAAATAGGCATCTAGGCATATAAATTAAAGAAGATTCTAAATATTCTTAAAATATTGTATGTTTTATTAAATATTAACTTTGTTATCATATTTGGTTGTTAATTATAGTAGTATAGTCCGACTTGGTAATTACTTTGTTTATCAACGTAACATGGGGGAATCTTAGGTTTTTCCAGTAATTAAAGTAAACATTTTAATAAATAGCTCGATATCGTACATAATGATCGAAACAAAATAGGATTAGAATTTTTCATTTACCATAGTGATGTATATATTTTTTACACCATCGTAAAGTAGAGATTTCAGGGAACAAAAAGCCCACCGACTTTTTCAAAAAGGCAGATATTTTGATGTGAGAATTTGCGATGGAAAATTAGGGTGCTGTTTCGATTTAAGTCAAAATAAGGTGAAAAAATAAATATTTTAAATCAACAAAATTTCATTGTGTTTGGGACATATAAAGGTAAGTTTTTACCAAATTTCGTGAAAAATTTTATTTGTAAAGGAAAAATAAAAAAAACAAAAAAAAACTTTTTACATAAATTTTGAGTTTATGTGAAAACAGTGTAAACATAAAAGTTGTAGATATTTTTATTACTTAGAACTTTGCCGTTTAATTTTTCCATAGGACTTGAAGTTTTGCCGGAAATCGAGAAAAACCTTTTTTTACCCTTAAAACTCCTAAATTATTTTTCCTTTCAATTTTGTTGTATTCTCTTCCTTTTTCAATGGGTTCTATCCTACTATTATTTTTCCTTTTTTACCAATTTCAAAATATATAATCGATCATGGATTAATGTCCAATACTATTCTCTAAAGTAGTATTAACAGTTTTTGTTTTTATCTGTAAAATGTACTGTTGACTCTTTGGTTATTAAATGAAAAAAAATTTACCATTAATTCTCTATTATTTATAGTTGCTATGTTCTCCATGATATTTTTGTTTTATTCTCTGAACTACAGCCAAATTGTTTTGAGGCGCAATAAAATACTTTGATTAGATAATACAGTTTATTAATTATAAAATTGGAACATATCACATATAACATATAATTATTAGCTTTGTCGATATATTCAATAATATGATCATTAAAGTTAAAGCGGATTAAAATATTGCCAAGAGCTTATTCGATGTCATCAGGTAAAGTGTGCCAAGGACTGTAAAATATAACTATTTACACCCTGTATATATATATATATATATTATATATATATATATATATATATATATATATATTTAATTTACCTGGCTTTAAATAACAAAATACTTAAAAGTCCACGTCCCATCCAGAACATTCTTCCTTTGCTTCTTCTTCTTCATTTTCAAATTTATCGAAATTACTGATGTCATGATTGTCTTTTAATGAAATTTTTATTGGTGATGACAAAGTTCCCAGGGCAAGGTTTTTCCAGTCAAATTACGAAACCACCTGAAACAGAACATTTAAGTGAAAAAAATATTACTTTACAATATATTTAAATAATTATATTATATGTTGAAAATCTTATTTTAGATATTTTTCATAGTAGGTAAGGCATTTTTCCTTTTATTTAGGACTCGTAAAACTATTAATGACTTTCTAAAGTATTCATATTTATTAAATATAAAAAATAGATTGTACTACGTTAAATGAGAATAATACACTAATAAATGATTAACCAGGTTGGTTTACTCCTTGATGATGACAGAGTTGTTGAAACGTTGTTAAAATAAAGGTTTGGTGTAACACTAACGGGTGCAAAACTGCGTTTTTACATTTGTGTCACCCCAAAGGCTCCTCAGCATTTGCATTTGTTTTATTATATTTTACTTAAAAAAGATATGCCAGTGAATTTTTCCTTACTTTGTGGTTTTCTCTACAAAAACTCCGTGTACATGATTTTTCTATTTATTTCAGTTATCAAATATGGACGAATAAATATAAGAATGTAGACAACAAAGTAAAAAGTATAAAAAACGGTCCGAAACAAGTAGAAAAAACATTACTTCGTACAGTTGAAATGAACAATTTAAGAGCGATAACAGGAAAGACTAAGCATGACAGAATAAGAAATTCAGATATGACAACAATGTAACCTAACTGACATCACAAAATTTATAAAACAAAGAAGATAGTACTAGAATGAACATGTGATAACAGCAAATTATACCAAAACTGATATTAACAGACTAAAAATCTCCAAAAAGGAAGATTACAAAGATTACAGAAAAGATGGGCTCAAAGTGGGTAATTTGCGGAAGACACCATGACCAAAGTTCGAAATATAAAAAAAAACAGTCTATTACCCTACAATAAAAGAAGAAAGAAGAAGAAGTTGCCAATAATTATTCACTGATGTACTGATGTTTAATTGGTTATAGAAAGATTATGGGAGACTTGGTTGAGGTTTATGTTAAACGAGTAGGTACTTTTGGTTTGTCCGATTTCATATATTGCTGGCACAGCCAACTGCCCAGATCGCTGATTAGCGGATCATTTTTCCAAACCGTTGGAATAATAGCATAACATAGTTGAAGAACAAAGTGGTCAGTTGTTCAGAGTTCAGCTGAATACTTTTGGCTGAGAACTACACTATAAAGAGTATTCCAACTCGACGAATATCAATAATGCACCTGGTTTAATTTCTATTATATT
>CM067221.1:0-81020 GCA_034190945.1 Octodonta nipae
TGGATCTTGAATGATTTTATGTTGCATCCACTGACAGAACTGTAGTCTACGTGGTAAGTCGTTGGACACAAAATTTTGTACAGGGCGTTAGTTAAAATGATACGGATACACTTTTTCTGGAGGTAAAATTTGTGATATACTCGATTTACTTACACCAGTAGCTGCTTGCAAGCCCCGAGTACTTAATTCAGGATTTTCCACTAAACCATCATCTTCATGATCAGCTGAAATTCTTTTAGGTCCGCCACCAGATCTTTGGTGTGAAACGAACCTAATTCACCTAAATTTGTATATAATCTTTGGAATATTTTATGATTAGACACATTTCAATTTGGATATATCGTCTAAATGCAGCACTTGAATTATAATTTACTTGTTCATAAACACAAATCATATCCCTTAGTTCACTGTTTACAGTTTTTTAATTCTAGGCATATTAATGAAGGCTTTATTCCAATTGCTCACTTTAAAAACACAGTATATAAATCGAGGGCAAAAGAAGAAATCAATAGTTCATATCAAATTTACGACTTACTTTAGAGGTGCTGGCGGTGATACGCTGTACCGTATTGGAATTGCAACATCTCGAAAACGCCTTGGAATATGAGGATTCAACAAGTATATGTTTTTGTATTGCAATTATGGCAGTTTCATTATTTATCGTCGAAACGCCAAGTATACGGGGTGTGTTAAAAAAATAAGCATGAATTTGCGTAATTCTATCTTGATAACAAACACCCTGTAAGAGTACCAAGAAAATTGATAACAAATTCTTGTGTGTTCCCTTGAATACTATGCTGTTCCAAATTTGAGTTTTAATATATGGAGCCGTTTATCAAATATCACAAATTTTCCATGTTTGGCGAACGTTCTACAAAACACCCTGTATATTCATTAATGTGAATTAAAACACATTTACCTACCTAGTAAACCATGACGATTTTTGTTTTGTGGTAAATATAAAGAAATACGAACCACATACGGTTTTCGACCAGAATAATGTGGGTTTTTTTGAAACTCAAACATAATATTCAATTTCGTATTTTCACTTGGAGCATTGACAGTTACTTTTTTAATCCGTCTTACATGACCAAGTTCGCGAAACTGCTTTTCTATTTTGCTAAATGTTCCTTGGGATGCAGGCAAATTTAGAAAATTTTCGTGAAATAAGCGAGAAACTTCCATTTGTGTCGTGTGTTATCTCCATAACCAATCATTTGGAGAATGGTTATTTATGAATTTCTGTTAAATAAACCATTCTTGTGATATTATTACGTAGAGTTAATGAAATTCAAACGACAATAGCACTTACACTGATCACCACTGTCATGCAGGCAGACAACAAGATGCTAAGGCTATGAGTTTGACGAAAATAAACAAAACTGTTTTTTTTTTCAAATCAGTAAAAAGGAACGCAGGAATGTTTTTTTCTACTATCTCAATATCAAGAGCTAAAATGTCAATAAGTTTTGAATGTAATGTAACGAATTTGTGAAATAAAATAATTTTCTTTTTAATGTTAATTTTTGTAATAAATCTGACAACACTTAATATTTCCGAAACAGTTGATGATAGGTCTGGAGAATCCAAACATAAATAATTTACAGGGACTTGCAGTTAAAATAAGAAAGTTAGTATTGGGCCCTGTCACATGACACACCCCATATATTTTTTTGTTGAAAAAATGCGCATTTAAATATACAAATCGACGTGTCCAAGCAGTTTTCCCAACACCCTCTCCTATTGGTTATCTAATTTATTCCATTTGGCTGTTCCACGCTGTATACATATAATGTGTTTAGTCCTAGCCTCAATATACCGAAACCCATCTAAATAATAATTATCCCAGAAAGCGTTCAATGCTTTTGAAGCTACTTTGCCATGGGGGGCAACCGTGACAAAAGCCGATTTGCTGGGATCTACCGGTTATAATTGTTCCTAAATGGTTTGAACCAAACATATTCTAGAGGTTTTGGTTAATATCAATGACGTCACAAAATTAGCCCTTTCTTACGTCATTGTTTGAAATATCTGCAACCGGTAATAACCCATGGCAGCAGTTGTTTTTGATTGTCTGTCTGTTTCTTAAATGACATTTGAGGTTAGGTATTTACTATTTTAAATTATTACGTATACATTTAACAATAAATTTTGATCAGTCTTGCAAAAATCAAGTAAGTACCACTAAAGAACCACATAAATAAGAAGTTTATTGATGTGTACAACATTTTAAATAAACAAAAACAAAACAATTTAACATACGATTTTGACGTTTTCTGCTTGAACTTAATTACATTCTAGCGAATCAGTTTTGGTTCTACTTCACTGATGAAAGAGAAATGTCAAAATACAACCATTGTCAACCAAGGGTAGAACCAAAGTTACGATATATTACAAAAATATATACGTACATTGTTTTGCGACCGGCTATTTCAGAGCAACGTCCAGAAATAACGCGGGTATCATATGGAATAATAGTACTTGAAAAAAATAGTTGTACCAACAATTTGTCATTGAGAATCTTGGGTACCATAGAACCTGATTAAATGGGACGTCCCAAATCATACGGCGGCCCATATCTAATAGAGATTCATTCGTGACCATATTGGACTTCGAAAGAGAGTTATTGTAAATTCCGACATCACTAAGATCCCTGAAAAATAAAAAGTCTTAAATTCGGAAGTTGTATAAATAGAAATAATGAAATAAAAAATGAATATAATAGTAGGGAAACCCAAGCGGGGATATTGCGCGTTACTGAACGTTGTAATGAACCCCTACCACAAATGAACCCTTAATATAGGGCAGCCGATCAGATTAGTAATAAAAATTGATCCTCAGAAAAACTCGAGTGCGTCAAATTAAGACAAAGTAAGTTAAGTATATGGTCTCCATATACTTAACTGTGTATATTTCGATAATCTGACGATTTGAGCCTGAGATAAGGAAATGGTCGAATCTCAAAGTTGTAAAAAAACGTCCTTTAAGGATTACGGAAAAAATATAATTTGACTTTTTTCATCGGGCGATGTAGCTAAAATCATGAACATAGTGTAGAGAGTACAGGTGCTGGCTTCTGTGTATTTCCCACTCCGCGCCTCTCTTTCCTTCTCACTTTTACTTTTTCTCTTACTCTCTCGCACCGTCTATCGCCATGATGCTATCCCAGCTGATCACAAAGACGTCTTAGTTTTAGTAGAAGTACGACGCTTTGGTTTGTTTTTGTGTTTAAAACAATTTAGTGAATTTAGTTTCATATTTATTACAATAACGATTGAAGCAAATTAGACCAGCGATCTGAATTAGAAGTTCAACCACGATTTTCTTGCCATCTGGAGTACTGAAAGGCTATATGAGGTAGTTACAATTCGTGAAAAACTCCTTGGGTTTCCGTGCTGTGACGACTTCCTGAGTACTGCCCTGTTAATAAAACTATAGGTTCCCATCGATTTTATCAGGAAATTTTTTTTGGTAGGAGGGTAGTAGTGGTCTAAGGGCTAAAATCGATATATAAACATCTAGGCTAAAGTTTAATTCTTGAATGATTTTCTGAGTCCTGCCCACTATAATGATCACAAATTTTTATATTAAAATGATCCAAAAAATTGCATTACGCCTACTAGGACATTTCTGAAAAACAGAATAAAGGTGAAATTTTTCGCACAATTTTCCATGTGAAAATTCATTTATTCCCTATGAGGCGTCATACCAATTTTTTCGTTGACATTTTGACATAAATATGCTTGATTAATTTATTTTGGAGGTTCATATGAGAACAGCTTGTGGAAACAGTCCAGAACACTATAGTTGCCTTCTTATAGATAAACTCCCTCGTAGGATTAAGTGTGAGACAATAGGTCGGATTTGTCAAATAGTTTTCCTGTATACTGCGTTGGGATGTATTTTGTGTGATACTTATCTGATGTGACGTTTCTATTCCTTATCAGGAATCGTTGTCGAACAATGTAGTTTGAAATAATTAACACAGTTTAGTTTGACTTTTTCGGAATGTCAATTGGTTGATTGATTAATTAATTATATATATATAAATAGGCAAAGACAAAACGGTTAGGTACCATTTTCTCTTCTGTCCCTCAACCGATTTACTTTATTTTTATTTTGTTTAGTAGCTAATGACGACCTTCAGTTGCAGAATACTAATTTTATTTGCAATATTGATTCATTTATTAAATAAAATAAAATAGAAAATTCATAATATACGTCCACACTGACAATGCCAAACAGTGCCACCAGATTGGTTGGAGAGAAAATCGTAAAATGGTTGACTCGAATGAGAAAAACAAACTAATTTAAACAAAAAACTAAAAAATTTTGTTTGGTTCTGAAAGTTAATCTACATTATTCAGATCTCAACCACAAAAATTTATATTATATGATAATGACAAGTTTTTGTAAATAGAGTTTGTGAACTAAAATCGGAAATTTGTATTGCGTGGCAACTGATTTATGATTTATTTTTCAGATAATATTTTATTATCTTAACATTATATTTTTAATTTATATTGCTTTTATTTTAAAGGCTAATAGGTTCATGCAATTTAACTAAGATTACAAAGTCCAAGATATAAATACAAATAGTAAAATTCAAGATAAATAGTTAGATCTGACATCATGGCAATAAATCATAACGTTCGCTGACAGTTCACGGCCAACCATTGTCGCGGATTTCAATTTGACATTTCATAACAATGTTAGCCTCTAGGTGAAAATTATCAATACATTATTTCCAAAATTTCAATTTCAATGAACTTACAACATTTTCAACAAATGAAGATATTATTTAACATAAATTAACAGAAGGTGAATTGTATTTGTGAAATGTTTTGATATAATTCCCATGAAAACTTTTACGTAAGTAAACTAACTACGAGGGTGAATCAAATATGAACCGGACTTTTCTGTTTCTCGCCCTGTAGGTAATTCGTCTCGATATATGTTAGGTAGGCATGTAAGAAGAGGGGAGTTCGTCGGTTTGGCGAGGCGTAGTCGATGCGCTGTTAGTAGCATTATGTCAGAGCAAGAGGTGCATATGTCTGTTGCGCACCGTGTTGTTATCAAATTTTTGGCGCGGGAGGGCGTTAGACCGTCTGAAATTTTGCGTCGACTATCTGCACAGTTCGGCAATGAAACACTTTCAAGGACCCAAGTGTACGACTGGCACAAAAAGTTTTCAGATGGCCGAGAGACAGTGGAAAATGAGCCTCATGCACGCCGTCCCAGGACAAGCATCAATGAGGCGAATATCTACGCAATTCGTGAGCTGATTGAAGGCGTACTGCTGATCGATTTTCTGCACGAACTCCGTACAATTAATGCTGAGTATTACTGCGAACTACTCCAACAAGTGAAAATTGCCTATCGGCAAAAGAGGCGGGATATGTCTATCCGAAGTGTGATTCTGTTGCATGACAACGCTCGGCCACATACAGCTGCATTGACTCAAGGAAAATTGAACAAAATGCATTGGGAAACCCTTGAACACCCGCCTTACAGTCCTGATTTGTCGCCATGTGACTACCACATGTTTGGGCCACTTAAAGAAGAACTGGGAGGCCATCACTTTGAGGACAAGGAAGGTGTAGAAACGTTTGTGTGCAATTGGTTCTCGATACGACCAGTTTCATTCTTTGAGAAAGGTATTAAAAAACTTCCGATTCGGTGGGAAAAATGTATTCATAAGAGAGGAGACTATGTAGAAAAATAATATGTATTAAAATTTGTATTGATCGTACCAATAAAATTTTAAAACAAAAGTTCGGTTCATATTTCATTCACCCTCGTATATAGAGATTATAAAGCTAAGTTATACATTTGATTTCAGATCCTAAAAAGTTGGGTATGTTTTTTATTTTATGCCATCTGCAAATAAAACTTGAATAGTATTAGTAGTATGTTGCTGTTTTACTCGATATAATAATCTTTTAAATTAATTTTACATGTCTAAAATATTAGCAGTCAGTCAAAAATTGTTAAATGATCTGTTAGCGAGATGTGATATGCTGCAAATATATTTTTACTTATTTATCTAACAATATAATACTATAATGATTGTTCATTTTATATATCTTATCAATATGTAATTCCCGCAAACAGCAGTATGACTTATTTGTCGAAATATCATTTCGGAGTTTTGGGGTCTACAAATCGATTGATCGGGAAAATCGTATTACCGAAATAGAACGAGATTGTGACAATAATTATGATAGCTGAATTTTGAAATTACAACAGTTTCAATATAGGGTGATTTGGTAACCTACTTGAGATTGAAACTGTTCCAATACAAATTGATGTAAAAATTGCTGCTTAGGCGATTTTTGGATAGGTAAAAAGTTATGTGTTCTCAATGTTCTAAATTGACTGAGATATAAGGCGTTATAGATTATCATTACACAGAGTGCTTTCAGATATGTTAGAAATCAAATGTTTCTTGGGTGGCACATAAGCAGTAGCATATATAGAGTGTTTAAAATATAGGGTAGAGTACAATTGACTGAACTAAAATCACTTTGAATTGCACTTTCCACTTTATTTGGTTTTTAAAAAACCTTTCTGACGCGTTTCGATATTAACTATCTTTGTCAAAGAACTGAACTTCTTTGACAAAGATAGTTAATATCGAAACGCGTCAGAAAAGGTTTTTTTAAAAACCAAATAAAGTGGAAAGTGCAATTCAAAGTGATTTAGTTCAGTGAAATGAATTTCCAACAAGTATCGGCTGAATCAATCCAGTAGAGTACAATTATAACTATACAGGGTGGTTTGAAAAACAAATTATATAGGGAAGCCTGTTAGCGGTTAAATTTACAGGGTTATTTGAACAGAGGGCGCAGTAGAATATCAGTTAAACAAGGTGGTGCAAAAATATACAGAGATGCATATACAGGGTAGCAGAAATATTAGCTGGAGTAGAATTGTAGTTAAACAGTGTGGTCTAAAAATGTTAGAATAAAAATGTAACATTTCGTAACCCATAAGCAGTTGCATATATAGGATAAATGAAATATAGTTTGTTAAGAGGAATTATAGATATACAGGATGATTATAAAAAATGATAGAAAAGGAAATGATTTATAGAGTAGCCCACGATGAGTTTCATATATATATATATATATATATATATATATATATATATATATATATATATATATATGATTGAAATATAGGTCGGGGTAAAATTGTAGTTACAGCAGATAGTTAAAATTTCATAAAGCAAAAGAGTAAATATGGTGGCTCATAGGCAGTCGCAAGTACAGATTGGTTGGAGTGGAATTATAGTTTTACCGACTTCAGCTCTCGCGCATCACCATATCCAAACAGGGCACTCTATCAACTTCGAGGACAGTAGGACTATCATATCTCTCAATTCTCTTAGGGCATCCACTATTCGCGAAGCCATCGAAATAGAAAAAAGACCTCTCTGTCTAAATAGACGCGATGACAGTACTCGTCTTCCACAGCTTGGACCTCCGTAATTGCCAGATTAAACAAAGCAGACACGCCCACCAATACACAACCAATCACAACACAGCCTCATCACGTGACATCTTCTTCTATCCCAGCGCTACCTATAAATAAAAGAAGCAGAGCAGACTCAAATTCAGTTCAGTTACCTAGTGACTCTTGGGGAGTAGGCAGATTGAGGCCCCGAGTTCGATCTAGACTCTGAAACTCTTTTTCACTTTTGTCTCTTGATAATGGCTCCAAAGCAGGAGTCGAAACGTCGAGTATTCAATAAATTCAGACGCGGTTCTCACCCGGAACCTAGCTTAGTTCATATATATATATATTATATATATATATATATAATGATTGAAATATAGGTCGGGGTAAAATTGTAGTTACAGCAGATAGTTAAAAATTTCATAAAGCAAAAGCGTAAATATGGTGGCTCATAGGCAGTCGCAAGTACAGATTGGTTGGAGTGGAATTATAGTTTTACCAGGTGGTTCAAAAAATTTAAAAAATATGAAGCCGTGGTTCATGAGCAGTTGCATATACAAGGTAGTTAAAATATTGCCGATAGTAGAATTATAGTTACATAGAGTGCTTAAAAAGATGTTACCAAAAATTTTGATTTATACAGGGTGGTGAAAATATATTATGAGATAGATTTATTATAATAAGGACTTTAATAAATGAGTGCAATTATAGTTATACAGGGTGGTTAGAAAAAATAATTATATAGGGTAGCCCATTAGCGGTTGAATTTACAGGGTTCTTGGAATAGAGGGCACAGTATAATTATAGTTATACAGGTTGTGCACACATATTTGTCGTATTAAATTAAGAATTACCAATATGAACACAAATAAAGGATTTCGTTACTTCTTCACACAATAGGTCGAATTTCGACCAATTAGCGACAGCTAGTTCAATTAAATACCTATAACTTTTCAGTACTCCAGAAGGTAAGACACAGAAAATGGTGGGTGAACTTCTAACTCAGATCTCCCGCTCTAAATGTGAAATATGTATTTGTGAAGAAGAAAACTTGTTAAAAATTAAAAAAATTACACCCAAAACATTAAAAAATGTCCTCTGGATATCTGACATGCTCGAATACCTTTTTTCTATCCCTTTTTACAGCCAGCCCCTCCCCCCCACACTTTATAATCCTGTGTTTAATACCTCTGGGTTAAGGCGCGTATACACTATAGATGTCTGAGGCGCTCGAGTATTTCAATGTACTGTTTTTTTTACATTTTTTAACTTCGTTCGTTTTAGGACCTAATCTTCAGGATCCAGCAGGTGCCCATAACGCTTTAGTAACTGCAAATTTAGCATCCCGGGCTCCCCGACTATAAGTATTTATCTTTTAATTTTCTTTTCCATCGACAAGGTTACAATTAAGTGAATTGGGGTGGATTTATATTTGTCTGACGAGTGGTGACTTTATACACTTGAAGTGATGTCTAGTGTTAACATTTATATGCCGTGCCCTAACGTTGACGCCATCTTCTCAATATATTGAATCAGTACAGTGGCAGCTTTAAATTAAAAGAGTTCATAAGTTCTCGATATTCTCTCATGAATAACCAATTCACTTTCAGGTTATGAACAAAATATTTAATTTTTTATTACAATATTTCTTTCTTGTTCTATCTTTGGTCAAATGAGTTGTCCTTTGACAAAGATACAACAACAACAAATTTTGGATTCATCCAATAGTTAGAAAAAGAGGTATGTAGGCAAAGTTTCTTTGATTTTACCCTTTCAAAATGTTTCATATAAATTCTTGGATTTTTTTTAAAAACACTCCTGTAGGGATATTGCGAAACCACTGCTGTTTTTATTTATTATTTTTAGGCACACATAAAGAACTTTCTTGTTTTACACCTTTTGAATTACAGCCCAACATCCTACATTTATAAGGCACTTTTTTATCAAAATATACAACTTTTATTGATTTAAAAGTAACAATTTAAAACATTAAAACTACACTTTTTTAGGTTAGATCAAAACAAAACATCCACCTACTATAGTCGCTTCTAATACTGGTTTCCCAGTAAACGGACAAAACAAAAATAAAATAATTAACTAATACTACAATTGCAATTTCCACAATTTACAATTTTTAAAAAACTGTCCGACGCGTTTCTACTAATGTCTTTGTCAGGACAATCTAGCTTCTTGACAAATACAATCTCACTCCCTCTAAGGCACGCTATGAGTGCCTTTGGGGGAAAATTCACTAAACCCCAGATATCCTAGATATCAAAAGGGTTTAGTTCTATGGGAGCACTTACAAGGTTTTCAGGCCCGTGGTTATAGTCGTGGCGGCAGTTTCCCATGAATTTCCTGACCGTCCGGGCTGTTCCTAACAGGACGGCTTTTTGCATTTGTTTGTAAAGATGTTCGTTCAGACCGAGGTATTTTAAATTGGTGAATAGATGTTTTGAGACTAGTCCTGTCGTTGACATAACAATTGGTAGAGTTCGTATATTGTTCATGTTCCACTGAGTCTTTAGTTGAACGTCCAATATTTTTATTATATTATATTTATTTGAAATTCCAATATTTTCTCAGTCTGCTTGATATTTATATTATTGTTGTTATGAATTGCTATGTCAATTAAAGTTGTTTTCCGAGAGACTATACCTACCAAAAAAAAACTATATCTGGTCTATTATGAGCGACAGACCGATCGGTCAGTATCGTGCAGTCCCAGTACAGCTTTTAGTTGTCATTTTCTCAAACAGATACTGGTTTATATTTATGGTATGGTAATTTTACCGACTGTGATAATTCAAGTTTCAGTGCTAGTTCCTGGTGAAGTATTTTTGAGGGGGGTTGTCATGTCCCAGATGAAATGATTTAAACCAGAACATCCCGTGCGAGTTGTGGACAAGGAAGGAAAGCTAGATATTAGGTCAGCGGACAGCTACCCCTTTAGTCGCCTCATACGACAGGCAGTGGATCCATGGTGCTATTCTAACCCGGCCATCACACGGGGAGAAAGAGAAAGATTATTATTATTATTATTTAACGGGTCGAAAACAAAACAAAACTCCAACAAAATGTACGCTGCTTGATGGAAAGAGATCTGGGTTTGTTTTAGTTTTTCAGGTTCTAGATAATACAAACGAAACATAAACTCAACTGTCCGTTTGGTGGAAAGTCGGTGTAATGCGACAAAATACCAGATATCACAACACATTGTACATTAACTAATATAAACGGCGCCATATCAAATGCATAAAACTGATACCGGTATGGCGCTTCGCTACATGACATATCAGACAAATGTGAAACCACCTTTAGTCGAGGAAATGAAGCATTGGACTGTCGAGAAAGAGTAATTACGTTAAAAATTTTGTAATATCTACTTACATTTCCTTAAATCTGTTGAACACTACGTATATTAAAAAAGCGGCACTGTTGTCAACTGCACTATAGTCTAGAGTATTATTTCTGTTTCCGTAGTATATCCTAAGTATTCCTGTACAATAGATAAGAAAAATAATTAACAAGATTGTGTATATGTATATTATAGAGTTACTACTCTCAGTGCTTAGTAGAAAAGTCAGTAAGTTTCCTCATATCTACAGCAAATTATCATTTTCTTTTTTGTTTCAGGCCTTCTGTTGTCTATCATCATAATTTGACGTGTGCATTTGTTTGTATAATTCTCTATTTTTGTCTCAGGCTTGATATAACCTGTACGCTCTTTGATTTTACAATTAACCGATTTCGATTCGAACATTTTTTTAATACATACAACTGTTTAAACCGTTTCTCTATTGAGGTACCATTAGGCTCGTTCCAACCATAGAGGTGTTATACTGTAGAGCACGTGAAGTAGCGAAATTCACGTAATAGCAATAGAAAGAGAAAGAGAATAAGCGGGTCGTTCCTGATTGGTCAGTGTCAGTGGTGACGCCTACAACTTCGACTATTGATGGGGTAGAGATATAGCAAGCGCACCCTGATATTGTCTTTCTCTTTCTACTGTTATTACAGTGTAATTCACTCTACAGAATAATACCTCTATGGTTCCAACACGACGTAAAACTGATAAGCAATCGGTAATCGTATTGCGCATAACATCATTGTAACTGGTAACTCGTCACCCGCGCACTACGATTATCTTTTGTGTATCGGTAATTCGGTCTGTTGGAACGAACCTTTTATCAACATGACAGTGTAATAATTCTAGAAGTTCCTGATTCTACCTGTGATGTAACTGTAGGTATAAAGGGGTCTTTGAAGGATTATTAAAATAATTTTTGTTTGTAGGTTTTAAGGGCGACATATCTGGTTATTCAACAATTTTTAAGCTTATTATTTTGTAACGATTATGAATTCATTAATTGTCCCTTTGTCCCTATATAACCCTGTAAAATAATAACTTTTTGGCAAAAGTTTTCTGGTAGTGTTTGTTTTCATGTAGACTTGTGCAAGGAAGGGTTCTCTGTAATCAAAGCGTTGTGGTTTGTGCACAAAGTATTATAAAAGTGAAAGTAATTCTGTTCAAGGCTGGTTTTTGATGCTATCACAATTTTGATTATTATTATCGGATTAATACTGTCTCATCTAATAAGTCAGCAATTATAGTATAATTAAAACCAGTTTTGAACAAATATATTTTCTACGATTAACAACGTAAAAAGTGGACGAAGATCACGACTTTTCGATTTTTCATAAACCATGTAATACCGATAAAATGCAATGTATTTATTTAAACTTTTACCAACAAAAATATGGCGCTTTAATAGTGTGATTCATAGACAATATTGAGGAGTGGAACTAAGGCTAAAGTGGAAAGCGTTGCGGTCCTTGTAGTTACATACGGAAGACGTATGAGAGAGATAATAAGATAGTTAGAGAGTAAGATACTAAGAGAGTAAGTAAGTAAGAAAGTCAGAGAGCAAGAGAATATGAGAGTAAGAGTGCAAGAGCGTAAGAAATTAAGAGACTAAGAGAGTACGATGGTAAGAGAGTACGAGAGTAAGAGAGTAACAGAGTACGAGAGTACGAGAGTAAAAGAGTTCAAGAGTACGGGAGAGTAAGAGAGTAAGTGGGTAAGAGAGTGCGAGAGTAAGAGAGTAAGATCGTAAGAGAGTGGAAAGGAATAGAGTATCAGAGTGAGAGGGTGAGAGAGTAACAGAGTAAGAAATCTAGATAATAGGAGAGCAAGAGAGTTAGAGAGTAAAAGAGAAAGTGAGTAAGGGAGTAAGAGAGTAAGAGAGTAAGAGAGTAAGAGAGTAAGATATTAATATAGTAAGAGAGTAAGAGGGGTAAGAGAGTACGAGAGTAAAAGAGTTCGAGATTACGAGAGAGTAAGAGAGTAAGTGGGTAAGAGAGTGAGAGAGTAAGCGAGTAAGATCGTAAGAGAGTGGAAAGGAATAGAGTATCAGAGTAAGAGGGTGAGAGACTAACAGAGTAAGAAATCTAGATAGTAGGAGAGCAAGAGAGTTAGAGAGTAACAGAGAAAGAGAGTAAGGGAGTAAGAGAGTAAGAGTGTAAGATATTAAGATAGTAAGAGAGTAAGAGGTTAAGAGAGTACGAGAGTAAAAGAGTTCGAGAGTACGGGAGAGTAAGAGAGTAAGTGGGTAAGAGAGTGAGAGAGTAAGAGAGTAAGATCGTAAGAGAGTGGAAATGAATAGAGTATGAGAGAAAGAAAGGGAGTAAGAGGGTAAGAGAGTAAGAGATTTAGATAGTAGTAGAGTAAGAGAATAAGAGAGTAAAAGGAAGTACTAGAATACGAGAGTAAGAGAGTAAGAGCGTAAGAAAGTAAGAGAATAAAAGAGTACGAGTGTAAGAGAGTAAAAAAATACGAGAGTACGAGAGTAAGAGTGCAAGAGAGTACGAGAGTAAGAGAGTCACACAGTACGAGAGTAAAAGAGTACGAGAGTACGGGAGAGTAAGAGGGTAAGAGTGTGAGACAGCAAGACAGTAAGCACGTAAGAGTGTGGAGAGGAGTAGAGTATGAGAGTACGAGGATAAGAGAGTAAGAGATTTAGATAGTAGGAGAGTAAGATAGTAAGAGAGTAAGATAGTAAGAGAATAAGAGAGTAAGAGAGTAAGAGAGTAATAGAGTAAGAGAGTAAGAGAGTAATAGAGTAAGGGTGTAAGAGAGTAAGGATAAGAGAGTTAGATAATAAAAGAGGACGGGAATAAGTGGGTTAGAGGGTACGAGAGAAAGACAGAGAGACTTTTGGCTGCATTGAACAATCCCAAGTTTAGGTTTTAACTTTTTTTAGCTCACCTTTGGCACCAGGAAGTAATAAACCAACAGGTCCATTGAAGTTGTCATTCCATCCACTTAGAGGTTCTCGTAAAACTGAAATCACTAAAAACGTATTTGTTAATTATTACTGTATACAATGTTCTGTAGCATTTATGTGATCAATAACTGTCAAATTGACAATACCAAATCCTAACACCAAAATAAACAATTTGTAGACTTTCACTTAAAAACGTGCTTCTGTTGTCGACTGTTTGTCAAAATGGGAATGATATTACGACAAGCTATTGGAGTATACAGAAATTAATGAGAAATTATTACAGAGTCCAGTTCAAACTCAAAACCTGACAATGCCCATTTCTCTATATAGCCTAGCAATTCTGTTTTCTGGGCCTGGGGAATATGCAAATTGAGACTCCGCCTTGAAAGTGGACTCATAATGACTCCAAAACAGGAGTCGAAAGGACGAGTAATTCACCAAAGACTCGGCTTTCGCTCGGGAGCTAGAGCATATAAATATGTGTAAAGGGTAATCCTTTGGGAACCCCGTCGAACGATAGTGGGAAAATGATACTTGGCAAAATTTTGATAATTGAATACTATACTACTAGTACGGCCGAAATATTTTCAAGGTGACAGCGCTTCCTGTTATACCAGAGGTTCATGTTAACTTATTATTCTTTTTTTAAACCTCTGTTTCTGTTGAGTAATGTGTTAATTTTTTTTAAAAACAGGCGGTAATTGATTCCGACTCCAGATTTGGAGTTGAAACGTCTCCACGTCCATAGTCCACGAAGGTGACCTGTCAGGTTTTACGTATTTCGGGACGCTGATTCCGAATGTGTGATCGATTTTTTCGCATCAGATCGTTTTCAAGGTCATTTGAAAGTCAACTTCTGAAAAAAGGCTAAAAAAAATCTGGAAAAATTCATGCATGGGTTTTTCAGAATGCTGAATACGAATCCGGTGTCGATTGAACTTTATCAGCACAAGGTCAAGGTTATTTGAAGGTCAAATTCTGAAAAATGGCTAAAAGAATCTGGAAAAATTCATGCATGGGTTTTTCAGAATGCTGAATACGAATCCGGTGTCGATTGAACTTTATCAGCACAAGGTCAAGGTTATTTGAAGGTCAAATTCTGAAAAATGGCTAAAAGAATCTGGAAAAATTCATACATGGGTTTTTCAGAATGCTGAACATGAATCCGGTGTCAGCTCAAGGTCAATTTGATTTGAAGGTCAAATCAATAATAATGTTAAAAAAATTGAAAAAAATCATATATAGGTTTTAAGAGTCGCTGAGTCGTCTAAATCTTAGTTCATTTTGACCATATCTAGTATTTCCAGGTCATTGAAATATGAAAATAACAATCCATATATCCAGTTCGGTAGAGTTACATCAAGCTATTAAGTTCTTTACAAGTTCATTATCAAAAAATCGATTAGATACATCCACACATCTAGACATCCGAACATCCACACATCCACATATTCGCAAATCGACACATTCATATATCCATACATCCCCACATATACATACATTAATTCATCAACGCATCTAAAAATCTACACATGCAGAGATCTGCATATCCGCAAATACATCCGGACATCTCTAGTAAATGCATTTGTTGCCATTTTAAGTTAAAAAAAGATGACAAACTTCTTTTTTCAAGGTACATTTTTCTTGTGGGTACAAAGCTTTCTCTTTTTTGATCCTGTAATGAATTTTTACATTGTTTGATGTAGGTCTTCCGAACTCGATATATGGATTGAAAAAGCGAGACTCTTAAAACCTATATATTATTTTTTTTTCAATTTTTTTATTGATTTGGCCTTCAAATGACCTTGACCTTGAGCTGATAGAGGTTAAACGACACCGGATTCGTATTCAGGTATCTGAAAAATCCTTGTATGAATTTTTCCAGATTTTTTTACCTTTTTTTCAGAATTTGACCTTCAAATGACCTTGAAAACGATCTGATGCGAAAAAACCGATGGCAGATTCGGAATCAGCGACCCGAAAAACGTATAACCTGACAGGTCCCCTTGGTGGACTTTGGATTTGGTTTTATTTTGTGTGCCTGTGAATTAATAACAGGGTAGACATCAGTTTCTCTCAGAATATGTGGAGAAGAATTTCGTTAAAGACAAACAGTGTTCGGGGTAATTTTCCGAAATTGTCTTATGTAGAGACCAAATAACTCCAATAATTATGCATCCCAATATTATTTGTGCGACATTAAAAAAGTGATAGATATCCCTAAGAATGCAAGAAAATATGAGTTCTTCAAATACCCTTTTTAATAAATTTTTTTGTTTGGAGCATTTGACGTTTTGAAAACTTTTTTAAGAATTGATAAGGACGTCATTTCATTCGCTGAATACCTACATATTTCTAAGGTATGTTTCCAAATTTTCATTCAAGTCCATAATAGGAATAAATTAACCAATTTTGTGCTTAATGATCTTACCATTAACTTACCTACTGATGGTCTTACAATTACCGCCGGTATTTTTCCTTTACACATATCTACTACCACGTGTTCTGCTAGCGATTTTGCGTACGTGTAGGTATTTCGCAAGGGCTGAATGTATTTCACAGTAAAAGCATCAACGATGCCTGGATTGCATTCTTCAGCCAATTTAATTGCATCCCGCCAATTGCCGTGAGGTGGATATAAGTTCTCTTCTACCACCTTTTTATCGGTGTTGCAGTAGGTAGTGGAAACGTGGAGGAACATTACTAATTCCTTTGCTTCCGAAGCTAATTCTACAAGGTCCCTGGAACCTCTAACGTTAGTTTTGATGGCGGTCGGCAGAGGGTCGTCAAATCGGACAGACGCGGCTGCATGGAAGAAGATGTGGACATTGTCGGTGATGAGTTTTCTGTCTTCAGCACTGATTCCTGTAATACCTATGTTTTAGATATAGTTATAAAGTATTTTAAAATAGGTGGGCTGGAAGCTAAAAAAGGAGCCTGGTCAGTCTTTGAGTCACGAATATTTTATTTATAGGTAATATAAACCTGCATCCTGGTTTGTCAACTTATACACAGGCTGATTCCATTTTAGTTTAATTTGGTAAAATCTGTTCTCTGTTACCTGCTCCTAGTATGGATAAAGAGGCTCCTAGACTGTCAATAATATTGTTTGTGGGTAGTATTGAAACATTGTGCAATATATTGAGAAGATCAAAAAGGGTTTGACCATTATTGTACAATCCGAAAAAAGAATGCAGAGTGGGGTTTATTTTGCGCAATATTAGTCAGTATTTCCACATCAGTCACCGAGTGAGGAAGTCGAAAAATGAAGAATAACGGTTGATTTTAGAATCTATGGAAGTTTATGTTTATAGAAATACTAGCCGTTACCCGCGGTTTCACCCGCGCCCCCAATGTTCAAGCGTTCGCAAAAAGAAATAACTCTTGAAACTTATGGGTTATCCTATATAAAAAATGTTCTAACTTGTTGGAACCACCCTACTTAACTATAAATTCACCAATTCCGAATATATCTCACCCAAACTACAAGTACTTATGGGCCACCCTATATAACAATTGTATTCGACTTTTTTTTTTAATCACCTTGAATAACTGTAACTCTACTTCACCCTACATTGCAACCATCCCGTATATGCTGCTGTTTATTTGTCATCCAATATAAGTTTTTGAACACCTGACTATAACTCTTCTCTATCCTATATTTCAGCTATGCAACTGCTTATGGTCTACGCTGCATAACAGTGATTTCTGATATTTTTTGAAGCACCTTTTGAAGTAAAATTTCTCTTTACTCTATATTTTATTCAACTTGTATTTGCAGCTTTTTCTAACAGTGAGTTAAACACACTCTAAAATCAACAGACATTGCATATATTAGAATGAAACTGTTCATGGTCTACCTTATATAATATATTTTTTAAACTTTTTCTGATCCATCCTAATGGAAATGCCCGTGGAACCCTTGGTGTGTCTTAAATATAAAAACACAGTTTTGCACCCTATTTAAACCATCACCCAAATTGCAACTGCTGATTGGCCACCCTATATAAAATTTTATTCAACATTTTTTTAACAGCATTTTATAACTAACTCTACTTCCATCTACATTAAAACCATCTTGTATACACAGCTGCCAATTTTTCAAACATTACAACCATAATTTTACTCTACAGAATATTTCAACCACCCTTAATGTGCATCTGCTTACAGGCCACCAAATATAACATTTTTTAAACACTTAACTATAACTGTGGTCCACTCAGTATATTATATATGCAACTGCTTATGAACTGCGCTATATAAGCATTTTTAAACCACCCTTGAAAGTATAATTTGTCTCCACCTTGTATTTCAACCATCCCTTATATCACACTCTATGAACTATAATTTTACTTCAAACCATATTTCAGACATTGCATATATGCAACAGCTCATGTTCTATCCTACAAAAAAATTATCCAATCAGTTTAACTATAAATCTACTCCACCCGCTATTTTAAACATCTTGTATTTGCAACTACTCCCTCTATGTCCAATATATTTCACTAAAACCGCAACTGCGTATTGGGCACCGAATATAAAAATTTTGTTCAACATGTTTTTGAATCACCTTGTATGTATTACAACTACGCTGTATACTCTACTGCTTATTGGTCAACCAATATAACATTTTTAATTATATAAATAAAAATAATTATCATAACACTTCTTCATGCTATACTTCAACTATCCTATCTTTGCAACTTATTATGAACTACATTATTTCACAATTTTTCCTCATATTTTTTCAAGACATATTAAAGTATAATTTCTCTCCGCACTTCATTTAAACCACCCTTCATTTACAACTTTTTCTAAACTTGTATGAATGACACTGTACAACTATACTTTACTACTCACCATATTTCAGGTACCCCATATATGCAACTGCTCTATAACAAAATTTTTATAGCATTTTTTACCCACCCTGTATAATTATAACTGTATACTATCTTATATTTCAACAACCTTTTGTATGCAAATACTCATTTGCCACCAAATATAATATTTTTCTACCATCCTGTATCCTTAGAATCCTACACTACAGTATATTTCAACCATCCGGTAAATGAAATAACTTGTAGATCATGACATTACTTTATAATATTTTTTAAACCCACCTGTATAGCTGTAATTATACTCTTCTACATATTTCAACCATCCTATATATGCAACTATTTGTGGATATAAAACAACATAAACAATAATTTCACTCCACCTTATATTTCAAATACCCTGTGTAAACAACTGCTTCTAACATTTTTTCTACCCATTTCATAACTATAGTATCTTATGAACATAATTCAAAGATCCAAACTGCTTAACTAACACATTTTTTTAAGATTTTTTATTCACTATATAATATTCTAGCCTTTTTCAACCACTTGGTATATGGAAGTGTTTATGGCCCACTCAATATAACTCTTTTGGGCCACCCCGTATAACTAATTCTTTCCACCACATTGGATATATCCAGTTGCTTATAGGGCACCAAATATAACCTTTTTTTTTTAGATTTTTTAAATCCATGTAATTCTACTCCGCTCTAAGTTTCCTTTATTCAGAACACCCTGTGAAATTACACTTGTTATATCAGTTGATTTTTGTTAAATCGAATCATGTTACACTTGCATATTCCGAATTTTCAATAAAAGCTAAACTGATTTCAATACCAATATTTTGTGCGTGCGGGGGAACCAATTGAGTAATTTTATTACCCAACATGGTAGAAGTTTTTTCGTTATATATATCGTTTCTGTCAATTTACAGAGATAAAACGTCTACCAGATTTTAAGTCAAACTAGGGACTTCGCAACAAAAAAAAAATCAGCAAAATCAGTGAAGTAGGTCTTTCGTGATGCCCGAACAAACAAACAAACAAACAAACAAACAACAAACAAACAAACAAACAAACAAACAAACAAACAAACAAACAAACAAACAAACAAACAAACAAACAAACAAACAAACAAACAAACAAACAAACAAACAAACAAACAAACAGACAAACTTACAATTTTATAATAGTATAGATGGGCATCTATACTATTATAAGGCGGGCGCCTTGTGGGATATAAAGTCTAAAGATTATAGCAGCAGCGTCAAGTCGCAAGTTTCCATAGCAACTGTCCCAATGAACACTTGCGATATGGTATTTACTCAATTTTAGGTATTTCCTGTTGCTAAATACCCTAGAGGGTTCAAAAAACGCTGAAATGCACGTATAGACATTTTTTAATAGTTTGAGCAATTGTGAAAATTTAGTGATTTACAAATTCTCAGCTCATTTAACAACTAAATGTTCGTGAATATATTTTCATATTTTCTATACACCAGTCTTTTACATATCTGCACTTTTTCTTCCCATTTTTATTGTTAAATAAGCTCACAGATAATGCGATGATAAGAGAAGAGCCTTCAATATCAGTTAGCATATTTATTAGTAAAATTGAAAACTGACTCGTTATAGGCAATCAAACCCCATAGTCTAGGGCAACACTCAATATTATTGTACAATATTATTGCGCAATATTATTGCCACTCCAAGGGCCGCTTTAAACTACAAGATCTAGTTATGGCAATAAGATTAGTAAATTAATTATTGAGTTATTCCTAACACATGTCCACAAATTGAAAAAAAAAATGTAAGAGAACATGTTCTCCTATTACTCCAACATGACAGGATTTTTTCTCATTTGTAAAAAGTAGATAAAAATCTAAATTCATAATCCCAAAGATGTTCCCTACAAAGTCCAAGAACACAAACCTCAAAATCACAAACACCGTACTCCAATGCAACTTATTTCAACTCCTTATCAGTGAAATCCATTAAACATCCAAACTCATCAAATCCACATATCTCAAGCTCTCCTATGTCTATACACCTCAAGTCTATGACCCTCAAACTTACAAAACCTACTGCTATAAAACTAAAAATTACAAATCTAAGTCCATAAAATCTTAACCCACTATTCACAAAATCACATAAGGCAAGCCCAAAATACCTATATCTGAGGACATGTTCGAAGCCAACAAACCAACAGTCCATAAACACTAAGCCTACAAAATTTAAGATCGTAAACTTAATCCCACAATATCTAATCTCAGACCCAAAAACATTATCCTAAAAAAGCTTTCAAACTCTTAAACTACAATCTCAAAACAAAACAATCCAAGCCTAGAAAGATCAAACCCAAAAAAATTGAGATTTCAACCTTTGCTTCTAGAAGAATGTTGATTTCTTTTACTGGCCTTTTCACCTAATTGCCTTCACTCGACAAGAATTCAAGGAACTAGTTAGTATTAAGTTCAAATTCAGCATTTCAAAAATTTATTAATAAAATTTTCAATAAAATGTCGTTAACGTTGTTGTTTGGTTTTCGATAGGGTCCACTGTAAATACAGGGTGTAAACGGTGCAAATATGAGGAATGACAGTTTAGGTCAAAATAAATCAAAAAGTCTTATAGCATTTTTACAAAAAAGCTATAGTTTTGTCAAAAAAATGGAAAACTCACAAATTTTGCATCTATTTTTAGCACCTACACATAATTTTGCCTGCAAAATACTTGTAAAGCTTGATATATAAATTCTAAACAGTTTCTATACCTTCACCAATCCCAATTTCATTAAGAAACCATTTTTTTCAGTTTTCAAATTAACTGAAAACTGATATGGCAACGTGGCGCGTAAGCGATTAGACGCTTACGCGATGCGCTACATGTTTATAAAGTTTAAACCTCATTTTTTAATTTTCAACGTCGTGTTTGTTTCCTAATGTGTTATGTAGAAAAACTGGCTAAAGACGTGTTGTTTGTGAATTTGTGCAGTTTGAATATCTGTTGTGATAATTTTGGAATTTATTAATTGTGTAAGTAGGTACTTTATTATCCAACATAAATAATATGAACCTGTGTGACCAAGCTTCACTCGTAAATTCAAGATTTTATCATAAACGTACATATATGCAAATAATCGAACATTTGCTATGAAAACTAATTTAATTTCTTACATTTCTTATTTACATGGTGTTATTACAATTCAACTCCCTTCCTATATTTCGACTACCCTATATGTGCAACTTCTTATGAAAAACCCATCCAAAAATTTTTTTCTAAAAATTTTTTAATCACGCTACAATTCCACTCGATTCCATATTCCAACAACCCTGTATATGTGACCGCTTTTGGCCATTCTACAAACACTTTTGTTTCCAAATTCTTTCATTTATATTGTAACATTTTTGTAAACACTTTGTATAACTATAATTCCGCTCCACTCTATATATACAACTTTTTACAGGCTACCTAATATAACATCTTTTAAATCACACTGTATAACTATAATTTCACACCACCGTATGTTTTAACTACCCTGTATATGCATTTGTTTATGGCCACCTATTGTAATTTTTTTGGAACCACCATGTATAATTATAATTCCAGTATATCCTATATTGCAACCACCCTATAAATGCAAATGCTAATAAGCTACCCTATAGGTAAAACATTATATTATCATTTTTTTTAGCGACCTGCATAACAATACTTTTACTCCGCCCTGTATGTCAGCTATCATTTATTTCCAACTGCTTATGGGGTACCCTACACAATTATTTTTTCTCGCTTTTTTCTAGGCATACTATAACTACATTTGATGCTATATGTTAACCATCCTGTATAGCAACTCTTATGGACCATCTAACATATTTTGTTAGACCCTGTATAATTATAATTTTACACCACCAATTCATATTATATGCATCAAAGTAACATGCGAAATCATGAGATCTTACTTATCCAAAAATTGTCTACCATGCCAATTTTTTCACCTTGAAAACTTGAAATGTCTAGCTATAAAAATGTAATGCTAGGAAAATATGTTGGAAGCATAAAATAGTTAAATGTTCGGAACATACAAATACAATATTATAATTCCAGTACATCCTATATTGCAACCACCCTGTAAATGCAAATGCTAATAAGCTACCCTATAGGTATAACATTCTATTGACATTTTTTTAGCTACCCTACAATACTTTTACTCCGCCCTGTATGTCAACTATCATTAATTTCCAACTGCTTATGGGGTACCTTATAAAATTATTTTTTCTCGCTTTTTTTCTAACTATACTATAATTCCATTTGACCCTATATTTTGACCATATCCTGCATAGCAACTCTTATGTCTAACATATTTTGAAAGACCCTGTATAATTATAATTTTACACCACCAATTCATATTAAATGCGAAATTATGAGATCTTACTCACCCAAAAATTGCCTACCTTGCTAATTTTTTCACCTTGAAAACTTGAAATGTCTAGGTACCTGTATTGAACACCTTGAAATTACAAAGCAGCTGCCTTGTTTGTCAAACTGTCAATACAATTTTTAATAATTTAATTTCTCTGTAAAACGAATTTTCCCAAAGATGAGACCCTCGCCAATCGATTTCTATCCATGGAAACTTCCAAATGGGAAAGTTTCATCGAAATCGTTACAGCCGTTTTCCAGAACTCAATTACACACATATATATATATATATATATATATATATATATATGTTATATCACACTTTCAAAATTTCTCTTTTTAAAAAAAGATTTTATTTATAGTTGCACAATTATTAACTTTTAATATAAAACTTGAAAATAACAATATAATACTTTATAACAATAAAAAGACAAAATGAGTGTTAAACTAAACTAGACAGAACTGTAAGTAATAATGAATGAAGACATAAGGCAATTGAACAATTTATAACATTAGAATGCTGACTAAGCTGTCGCAGCGTTTGCTGTTCTCACGGATGTACGTCGTCGAAGGTAACCTGAGACGACACGTGGATGCTGACTCAGCTTGGGAACTGTTGTTAGATGGTTTCACATAAGTCGATGGAATAACTTATATAACAACTCCCATCCATATAAAAAAGTTGATGCTACAGCATCGACTTTTAAGGGAGGTTCTGCAATTCCATATCCTCGACAGGACTAAGGAGGCTATGGAGTTTTACCCTGGGCTTGATGGTTGATGGACCTGGTGGTGGTGCTGGATCGGCAGGAGGGCTGATCGTTGGAGGCTTCTGGAATTTCTTCCTGATGATGTTCATGGAAAGGAGTGCGGTTGTTGCCATTGTGATGATCGTAAACCAGGAGGTGTGTTTCTCCAAGAATGGTTGGTCTAGGAGCTTTTCCAATTCCCTGGAGTATTGTCTAAGCTTATGGTTAGCGATATTCAGGTCTCTGGCATCCAATTCTTGTAGTCTCATGGGTTTCAACTTTGGAAGCTGACTGATGGTTGGCAGGTTGTCGCAACAGTTGTAGGGGATGTTGACTGGGTGACTCTTAAGTGTGATGTTGTCAACGTTGTTGGTGGTCCTTCTGGCATGGACCCTGGTGTTTCCGATGAAGGCATTACAACTGGGTTGGATGGTCAGTAGAGAATTTGTCGATATGGATTGGGTAACGACATCTTCTCCCTTGCACTTGATGTTGATGGGCAACTGTCCGGAAATCGAGATTAACCAAAGGTTCAGGTCAATCTCTTGAATATTATACTCTTCGGCATATAATATTAAAGGCTTGCAAGTTGGAGGAAGGGCTGCTGGCTGTCTAAGAAACTGTGCTTCGCAGAGGGCTTCTTTGTCTATGGTGAGTGGAATAACTTTGGAACAGATCTTATGTTCTTTAGATAATGGCTTACAGTCACTCAAGTCTTCGAAAGATGCGTACAATAGCGAATCGTCATCTCTCGCGATATATTTTAATTTTGTTGGAAGAATATGGTGAAATCCTGTTCGATAATCCAAAACTGGGATAGGATACAAGCGGTATAGTGTATAAGTTTCAGGATTGACTAAGGGGATTTTTAGTACAAAACAATTTTAGTATTGATTTGAAAAGCTTCCAATTCTATTGGATCGATGTATCTAGCAACATTTGAACTATAGGTTGGAAGTGGTAAGTTATTTTCATGAAGTGACTGTGATATTTTCTGAAGGGAGTCGACCAAATCTACTGGGTTTATAATTGAGCTATGTAAGATTTTTAGACGGGCGAAAGAGACTGCAGTTAATACATCGTTGAGAGTATCTTCAATGTATACGTAACTTTCCATTAAGCTTTCACACAAATCCAAGACATTGGCTTGAAGTTCATAAAAAGCAAGATCGTCTGCAATGAACACAATTGACTTCCTAATTGCTTCGATATTTTCCGAAAATATTCTCTCTTCGGACTGAAATTTTTGTATTGTGGTGTTAAGGTTCTTAATGACTGAAGTTGTTACTGATAATTGTCGTTTCATTAAGTTTTCAATTTGATGTTGGTCTTTAGTAATTTTGTTTATAGAGTCACTAAAGTATTCTCCGTCTGTTGCATCTAAGTTACCGGAAATAGATTTCCAAATCGATCCCAGTCCATTAATTAGTCCGCGTTTCTTTCTGTTGGTACTGTAAGTCTCAGTGTCAGCGAAAATTTCTGTATATTTGATGTTAACAGATTTTGATATTTGTTTCAGGAGGCTTATGTGAGTCTGTACTTTTGATTTGAAGATTTTAATGTTAGTTTTGTTGTCGTTAATAGTTTCTAAAAGTCTGTTCAGTATATTGTCGTTGTTAGAAATAGCGTCTCGAAAGGGGTTTAGATCTTTGTAAACAAGGAGTGTCCATTTCTCATTAGAAATTTTAAGGGTGCCTTCTTCATGGAAGAAAACTCCTATAGTATTGTTAACAGGCGTAATGGAGTACTGTTGAAGGTTCACGACTGAAAACAGTCCACAGAATCTGAAAAAAGGGATTTATTCAAAATAGGGTTTTAGTCTGTCAAAGTTAACTTTAGTTATTTGGTTTGTTTGTAAATTTATGACGGTGGCAGAGTTTTTTCGTATTGCGGTAATTTCGAAGGGGCCGTTGAATTTGTTTTCGGCTTTATTTTTAATTTGGGACTCTTTTACGTAGACTTTGTCGCCTACTTTGTAATCGGGTTGTTTAGTAGAAACGTGTTGGTCAAATCGCACTTTAGATTTTTCTTTCTGTCTTTCGGTTTTAGCACGGGCGAGTCTGTAGTAATAGTCCATTCTGTTATTTAGGTCTCTTACGTATTTCGAAATCAGTTTTTCCTGGTTGTAAAGGGTTTCTGGAGGCCTACTAGAAGTGTGCCCAAATATGAGTTCATAGGGCGTGAAACCGGTGGTTTTATTTTTTGTGTTATTATAACAGATGATGGCATAAGGGAGGACGTTAAATGGATGTTCGGTTGGATGTTCCGCTGTATTTGCCCTTATCATTTCTGCTAAGGTCGCGTTAAATCTTTCAATAGAACCGTTTGACTCGGGATGTTGAACGCTGGAGAATGTCAGTTTTATGTCGTATAGTTGGCATAAATCCCGCATTAAAGTGTTGTCAAATTCACGTCCATAGTCACAATGGATGCGAAGTGGAGTGCCGTAATGTTGAAAGAAAATCAAAAGGGTGTTTACGACAGTTGAAGCTGTTTTGTCGTTTATGGGGTAGGCTTGTGTAAATTTCGTTAGTTCATCCCTAATAGTCAGTGCATGATTTCTAGATGGATACTCGAAGATGTCAATGTTAATACGTTCGAAAGGAGTCTTGGGTGTTTCCGTAATAACAAAAGGTGCACTTAGGTTTTTCCTACAGAACTTTACCTTTTGGCAAGTTTCGCAGGATTTGATGAATTGTTCTACAGTTTTAATTAAGCCGGTCCAATTGTATTTTTCCCTAATACGTCTGATAGTTTCGTTAATGCCACGATGGAGGTTGTTTTTACCAGAGTGGTATTGTTGTATTATTATAGGAATTTCGTCTTCGGTAGGAGTTGTAACAATGTTTTGGCAGATTTTCAGTTTGATTTCTTTGTCGGAGAGAATGAAAGATAAAATTTCAAGAATGGGAAGTTCTATGTTATTTTCTATGCAGTATGTTTCGGAGTCGTTGAATTGGTCTTGGTTGGTATAAATAATTTTGAAAAGATGTGAGACGACAGTTTCAGGGTCATAGGGCAAAGGTACAACTAAGTATTTTCTATGCCTGACAGATTTACTGGCCATGATGTTAAGAGTGTCATTACTGAAATTAGGGTCTTCTTCGAAAAAGTCATCAATAATTTTGTCGTGTAAGTCGTTAGTTTTGTTTTGCCAAAAGAATGTAACTATGCGTTTGTGGGACTTGTCTAGAAGTTGGGAATTGGATATTTCAATTTTAGAATAATCGATTATTGACTCAGTTTTGTAGAGTTGAACAAATCGATTAAACTCAGCGATAATTCTTTCGTCATGTTCGTCGTCATTGTCAGAGTTTTCAGGTTGTTCGGAGTCAGTTTCGTTGTTAGCGAAAATTTTGATTTTGGAAAGGAAATCAGCACATTGCTTGAAATGGTTGATTTTGATGCGAGAAAGAGCATCTGCGTTTTGGTTTACCTTGCCGGGCTTGTACTCGATCTTATAATTGTATTCCTCTAGCTTAAGGCGCCATCTGGCTAGACGACTGCCAGGATCTTTGATGGAAAAGAGCCAAGTAAGCGGACGGTGGTCACACAGGAGTGTAAACCTTCTCCCAAAAAGATACGGTCTGTAGTGCTTAACAGCCCAAACTATGGCCAACAATTCTCGTTCGATGGTGGAATATCGTGTCTCTGCAGCACAGAGGGTGCGAGAAGCGTATGCAACAGGGAGATCTTTTCCCACAGGGCCTTGAGAAAGAACCGCTCCAATAGCAAAAGCACTAGCATCAGTAGTGAGCAGGAAGGGTTCTTCAAAGTTTGGATATATAAGGATTGGGTCAGATACAAGGGCTTGCTTCAGTTCATCGAAGGAAGACTTGCAATCTGCGTCAAAGATGAATTTGACGTCTTTTTGGAGTAGTTTAGTCAGAGGTTTAGAGATCTTCGCAAAATTTGGTATGAAGCGTCTGTAATACCCAGCGAGACCAAGAAAAGATTTGATGTCTTTCGGAGTTTGGGGTTGCGGAAAGTTCTGAATACATTTAACCTTTGAAGGATTTGGTTTTACACCTTCTTGTGTGATAAGATGGCCAAGATAAGCCACTTCTTTACGAAGAAATTCGCACTTATCAGGTTGAATTTTGAGGTTAGACTTCCGAAGTCGTTTAAAAACTTCTGTCAACCGGGAAATATGTTCATGGATGATCGGAGAGTAGACGATGATATCATCCATGTAGACGAGACAACGTTCATTCTGTATACCCAGAAGAATATTGTCCATGACCCTCTGAAAAGTAGAAGGTGCATTTTTTAAACCAAATGGCATACGAACGAATTCGTAATGACCATTTTCGACAGAAAAGCCAGTCTTAGGAATATCTTCCTCTTGGATTTCCAACTGGTGGAACCCGGAAGCGAGATCCAGTGTCGAAAAGTATTGACACTTTCCAAGTTGGTCGAGAAGATCGGATATATTTGGCAGAGGATATTTATCGTCTACAGTCAATTCATTTAATTTCCTGTAATCGATAACAACTCGCCACTTTTGTTTACCAGAAGCATCGAGCTTCTTGGGGACGACCCATACAGGGGAGGACCAAGGGGATGAGGAGTGCCTAATGATACCTTGTTCAAGCATTTTTCCAATTTGGGTTTTCACTTCCTCTTTATGTACTTGAGGATATCTATAGGATTTAGTGAAAACGGGCTTTGCGTTGTTCGTATCAATCGAATGTTTAACCTCGTTAGTGAAAGTCAAGACGTCACCTTCAAGATAGAAAATGTCTTGAAATTCCAAACAAAGATCAGTGATTTGTTCGCGTTCTTCGTCATTTAGATGTTCAGTTCTAATTTGTTGTCTAATAGTCGAGTTTCTGTCTATGTATTGGGGTTCATGATAATCGTCTGTATTGAAATTCATAAGAGGGTGAGTTTTGTCAAGTGGTTCCAGTTTTAGGTCAGAAAAAGTTACTGTTTTGGGCATCGCGTTAGCGTTGATGATGAAAGTTAGAAATTCACCTTTTGAGTTAATGTGTACGAGTGCGTTTGGAAGTCGTACTCTGTCAATTTCTTGAGTTGGTAAGATGGCGTCGATGTTAGAAAGATCGCATTTAAGTTTAAAGATCTTTTCTGTGCGTGCCTCAATGGTTATTTTGTTTTGTGTAGGAATTTGTGAAGTAATATTAGGCTTAACGTTGAGTGTGTCGGGTACATCAGTCAAGGGTTGATCGTTATCGGGAACTTTGTGTAAAGGGATGGTTTTAAAATTTGTTATTAGCTGTTTAGATTTTAAGTCAACTATGCATTCATAGTGTTCGAGAAAATCTAATCCTAGTATGCCGTCAAACTCAATGTCCAAATCTTATATAAAAACTTTATGTGGGTTACGTGGAGCGAATGGGATTAAAGTTGATTGTGAAATGGGAATTTTTTCGTGGGTAATACCTTGAATAGTTACCCTTTCAGGAGATCTTTGGGTGAAATTCTTTACGGTATTTTCTTTGAAGATAGAGATACCAGCTCCGGTATCAATAAGAAGTTTAAATTTAGAAGAAGCGTCAAGAATGTAGTAGAGATTTTTGGAGTTAACTGTAAGAAGTGGGCTTAAAGAAATAGTTGCTCCGGGAAGTTCAGGTCGGGGTTCAAGTCGTCCAGATTGAGATTTTGAATCTGGGTTTCGACTTCGCACAAAGTTGTTGTCGAATCGGGAGGTTGATCTAGGCTCGGAAGCGCTAGAAAATCCTGATAATCGTGACAATTAAAAGGCTCGACAGGGGTATCGTCAAAAGTTTCTTCGAAGCCTGAATAATTTTGACTATCATCCTCGTAGTCATAAGTATTGTAATTATGGGTATAATAATCCGAATATTGTGAGTAACCATCATTTTGATGTTGATTGAAATGATGTGTCCTTTCAGGACGGTTATTCGGGTTATTCTGTATAACCGAAGGACGAGAATAATTTGGGTTCATTTGAGACCTAAAAGGGGGTCTCTGGAAGTTTGATGGACGAAATTGTGGTCCTTGTTGAACGGGGGAATTGTTTATAGGAAAATTTGGCCTTGTTTGTTGATTAGGCCCAACAGGATTTGGTCTATAGTTTGGATTAAATGTTTGAGAACTATTTTGTGTTTTCAAACGGCAATTTGCAGCTATGTGGCCTAATCGACCACAATGAAGACACTTAAGAGGTTGTGTCGACTTTCGTGCTTGGAAGTTGGGTTTGAGAGGAACAGCTTTGTTCGTTTTTTGGTCCTCGAAATAAGAAAGTTGAAGCTCTCTTCTAATACGGGAGTGTGCCTCTAGAAGGTCTTTAGGATTACTGGCACGTATAACCTGACCTAAGCGGGGTTCTAATCCCGTAAGAAGGGTGTTCATAACCATTGTATCCACTAGAGTGGTCTGGGCGTCTTTTTGTTCTGGACTAAGCCCAGCGGTTTTGTGAATGCAGGAGTGCATTTTCGCACTCAATACTTGGAGACGATTGTAGAACGTTAATGGAGATTCGTTCGAAAGTTGCTTTAAACGTTGTAGGTCATGAATTAATGACGAGAGATCACGAGAATCTCCAAAGTGTAGGGTCAAGAGTTGTTTGATTTCAAGGTATGATCCGGGGTTCCTTGAATTTACTAACTGCGCCGCTTTCCCTTTCAGTTTATTCTTGATGTGGATCACTAACAAATACTTTTGATCCGCGGTCGACATGTTATATGCGCAATTACACGCATCTATAAAGGTTCCCAAGGAAATTTGGTCGCCTTCAAATTCGGGTATAACGGAAAATATTTCCGTTAACCGATATCTTTCGGTTTCATTGGTAACCGATGTTGGAGAAGCTTGTGCCATTTTTATATTAGTCGATATAAAAGAATTGGAACAAGGGTGTAAAAATGAAATGTAAAAAGGTATAGAAATTAATAAACTGTAGAATACGTTAATGGGAATAACGATTGTTTGAATGATAGAACAGTATGGTAACCAATTAAAATAGTAAATTCAAATAAATCAGTTATTCAAAATAAAAAAAAATCAATGAAATAAGTAAATCAGATATACCAATATCAATAAAAAGAAATCAAATAAATATATCAATAGAATAAAATAAATCAGTTAATGAAATAAATCAATATTTCATTTGGATCAAATATATCAAAATAAAAATCAAATTGATAAATATGTAAAATCAAATAATAAAATAAATCAATATTAATCAAATTAAATAGATTATATCAAATAAAAATCAATGTTCAATAAAATAAATCAAATAATATTTACTTAAAACGAATGACGATTCACCATTACTTACATCAACGGGAACATTGAAAGCGCCGTGTTCTACGTTTGATTGCAGTGAGGACTTCCTTCAGGTTCGTTGTTCCGTTGAGGGATAGGAATCCGCCGCTACCAGTTAGAGTACTCGTGTTCTAGTAACGTTAGACGGATCCTACTGACTGCGCCAATTTGTTATATCACACTTTCAAAATTTCTCTTTTTAAAAAAAGATTTTATTTATAGTTGCACAATTATTAACTTTTAATATAAAACTTGAAAATAACAATATAATACTTTATAACAATAAAAAGACAAAATGAGTGTTAAACTAAACTAGACAGAACTGTAAGTAATAATGAATGAAGACATAAGGCAATTGAACAATTTATAACATTAGAATGCTGACTAAGCTGTCGCAGCGTTTGCTGTTCTCACGGATGTACGTCGTCGAAGGTAACCTGAGACGACACGTGGATGCTGACTCAGCTTGGGAACTGTTGTTAGATGGTTTCACATAAGTCGATGGAATAACTTATATAACATATATATATGTCGGGTTTGATCCTCGAGGGAATGTCGGGTTAGCTCCAAAAGGGGATAAATGTGGGCTAAACATTTATTTGACAAATAATAATTACACTAAATTGACCGAAGTTACCATAATGATCTACCAATGGAGTTTCAAACTATACGAACAATAGATAATGTTGATGATCAATTTATCTTGGGTGCAACCCAACATAAGTTCGATCGGCGTAGCGATATAATATTATTAATCTAAATTGGTACACAAGGTATTCTTCTAGAAACCGCGACGAGATACCGATTACGCGATAGCCGTCTAGAACTAACTTTGTTATTCTCGATATGATTTCCATCACAAACATCGTGCATCATAACATCTGACTCACCGACTATCACGTTTATGTTTGTATATATATATATATATATATATATATATATATATACAAACATTGCTCGTATTATAGTATTAGATATGAATTAATTAAATAGTTTGGAAATGTGCAATTTAAAATAGGTACACGAGAGATCTTTTGAAGTATTTTCTTTAAAGTTATTTCTAAATCATAAGTAAAATGTCTTTTATTTTTGTGTTCTTTAACTTAATACATAATAGAATTACGCAAATTTTAAAGTTTACGTCCAAACGATAGTTTTAAGAATGATAATGTTTTGAAAACGTTTATTTCTTAAGTGTTTCATTTACCCAATGCAATTTTCGTGGTCAATGTCATTTTTTTACTAGTAAATGAAATGAGTAAAAGTGAAAGTGTATCGTCCGATAAGCGATCTTGTCGCATCGATAGTAATTTACTTAACAAATATGTTGTCATAATTTGGTTATTAAAGCCAATAGACCATTGATTTTTTGTTTGATTTAAAGTAGACCATGTCTAACTAAAATATATGTACTCATATTGTTCACACCCTGTATATGTATGCACACTTACCTAACTTAAGTTCAGAGATATCTCCCTCTATTGCCTTTACCTTCTTGAGAGCATCTGGATATAGGCATTTTAGATGGTCAAACAACTGAAATTATATTTCCTTCAAATTTTGAACTATGTAATCTAATATATAAAAATTAAGGTTTTATAGATTATATTTATGCGCTCCCATACAGATTTCGATAAAAACTTCTCAAATGATGAATTGCTATTCTGTGAAGATTAGGTACAGGCATAGTACATTTAACAACTAAGGTACAGTAGTAGGCCCCTGTATATGTTCGTTCTCTATACATTAATCTGATTGCAATGAGTTTGGACATATACAAATATATATATATATATATATATATATATATAGTGAGGACGTATAGTTTGGAACAAATTTATTTGAAATTTTTTTTTGGAAATTTTTTTATTTTATTTTTGAATTCTGCATTGAATTCTAAGTCAGTGGACAAGCTTTCCGCTTGCTGATTGGCCATTTTCGGTTGAAATGCAATACGGCGGGGCCTGGTCTGTGCGGTATTTATAGAATTTTACATGAATTCGATAAGTTCTGGATTTCATTGTGTGCGTTTTGACCGTGAGGCCTTTTCGCGATCTCAATTGTCTTTCTTACAAGTCTCGATTTCGGGTATTCTATATTTGCCAGTATGTTCGTATTCTCAAAGTCTATCAGGTGTGACGTCATGGTGCCGTGTTCAGCAATGGATGTTGTTTTTCTTGCTTTCTTATGGCGTTCTCGTGTTCATCACATCTGGGTTGAATTCCCTGTTACTTTTGCCCCAACTTATATTTTGTGAGACCTCAATGCCTTGCGGACTTTTCTGTCTGTATTGAAAATACTATTGTATTGAGCCTACGTAGAATTCTTCAAATCCTTAACATATGGTAAATAAATATTGTTTATTGATGTCTCATTGTATTGGTAAAACATCTCGCGATTGCGACCATGATCAAACACTTTTCTTGTTATCACATTCAGGAGTGGAGCACATACATGTCACGATTTGTCAACTATCTGCAGCGTTTGATCTAAAAATCCTTCATTGCGTACTGATCTACTAATTCATCAAACTTGATTGTTGCTTGGCACCGACTTCAAAAATATACTAGATTTGTATATAATTAATTTGTAAAGAATGAGCACCTTATAATGTTTCTATTTTTAACTTCCTGGGTAGGTACCGAACAACATTGAATGTGTTATTTATTTGCTACAGTTGTATTTTGTTATAATTATTTTTAGCTTTTTAGTTATAGGTAGAAGTCGGTTATATGTTATTTTAAATGTTTTATTTTCAACTTTTTAGTTTTTTTGAACTCAGGTAGTTTTCATTCTTTATTTTTTATTTCGTATATATAACCTTAATAGACAGAACCAGGTAACATCGAAAGCCTCAACACTACACAATGATACTTTCTCATTTAAATTGACAGGTAAATCTTTACGAACAAAATGTACTAGTACGCGTTGACTTAATAAGCCCAAAATATATTTATGCCTTATGGACTACGCCATATAACCTTTTTTCAATTTTTTTTTGACAACCCTGTATAACTATATACAATTTCACTCCCTATGTACCAACCATCCGGTACATACGACTGCCCACGGACAAGCATACATTTGTAAGCTGCATTCTGTAAACTATAGGACGGATATAAATTATTTCATCTTTAACATTTTATATTATCGCCCTGTGTAACATTAATTCCTCTTCACACTTTATGCATCTTCTTATGGACTATAAAAGAAATAATTTTTTAATCACACTCTATAAATATAATTCAACTCCAGCATATATTTCACCCCTCCTGTATATGATTTGCTTATGTCCATATCATTTCACATTTTTTCCAACATTTTTATACTACCAAACGTCTAGTACACCCTATATTCCAACCATCCTGTATATACAGCTGCCTACGGACTACTATCATTCTAGTCCTTCCTATATTTAAATCTTCATATAAATGCAACATCTTCTATCACTCTACTTTGTGATTTTGTTTGCTATAACTAAACACCCTCTCTATAAACGCCCCAAATAGCAGTTTAAAGTTTGACATGTGTTGTCACTGAATTTTCTATTAGGCCGGGAGAATGTGACAACCAAAAGCACCGTCTTCGCGAACTGGAAAAATTTGCATTTAAATAGGTATTTGCCTGGTATACAAACAAAACAAGCTTGGTACTCATTGAATTAAGGAGTCGAAAATACTATGCTTTACTACCTATATGCTTGAGATGTACATAAAAAATTTTCAAATTCGCAATTAAAACTTCCAGTGCCTAAAATTATCGTACTATTACGTTGGAATTAAAATATTTATGAGAAAATGTCCGTTATGTCATTTCAATGGAATTTTTGATAAGAATTTTGGAATTTTCGGCGATTTTCTGCAAAACTGCAAGTTGCACGTCGCAGAAAAGTATATGAGATCACCTAATGATCTTCCTTAATAGATTAAACGTTAAAAACTATACACATCCATAAGGAGTTAATCGAAAAATCGACTAAAATAATAGGGATATTGGTCGATTTCCATGCACGCATGTGTTCATTCACAAATTTTATCAGTTTACCAATAGAATTCTTTTCCAAAATTTGAAGTTTCACCAAACCGGATATATACTCTATTAAACAAGACCATATTCATTCAAAACGGTGCACCACAGGAGAAGAAATCAGGTAACATACATACAAAAAAAGTGAACAAAAATACGCGACGAATTGGAAGTCGGTTAAAAATCTGGGAAATTAAGATCAATTGTGCACACAAAATAAAAGAATGAATCTGCCTTATATAATTTAGCTTCGACATAACATACAATCAACATCGAATCAGAAGACAATTCTCCAAAAAAATAGAACTGCTATAGATTCATTGTACATATAAAAGCCTCTATGCCAGTGACATCTGTCCGCCAAAAATCTTTTAGATTCTGTTCATTAGTGCGATTCTAACCTGCTAAATACAGAAGTCCCAAAAACGACTTCATCTCTTCCAAAGTAATGTCTTTCATGTGTTCTTGTTATTGCCAAGACGACACAAAATCCTCATATTGGTTATCACATTATTTTTATAGCAGAGTATATTATTCAACATAGTATCTGCAATGAAAAGTGTCCAACATCGATATTCTGTTTGGGTACTTTTAGCTGAACCTGTTACACTTGGTTGATCTCGGATAATATTTTCCGATCTTGTGCGGGTGTTTGTAGGATGACAGACTTTTTGCCATTTAGTCCCACCCTTAGCAGTAAAATGTGCGTCCTTTACATCAGAATCTGCATTCTGTTCCGAATCACTTTCCTCGCTACGTTTAGAGCAGTGATCAGATTGTCCATCACTCCCTGATTCGTCACTTTCATCACTGGAAATTCTTCCAAAATATCGGTCATAAGACATTTTGGAACAAACAAAGAAATTTGATTAATCTATATATATAAAAGAAAGTCGTGTTAGTTACTTCACTTATAACTCAAGAAAGGCTGAATCGATTTAGCTGAAAATTGGCAGGGAGGTAGTTTAGAGCCAGGAGAAGGACATAGGTTACTTTTTATCCCGACTACCCAAAAAAGGAGGGTAATGTTTTTAGTGTATCTATCGCGGGTAATCCGCTACGTAATATCATCTCAATGCCAACAACTGTCAAATCGATTGGTTTCAATCACTCCAAATCATTCGGAAATCCGAAAAGCTAAGCATCGTCGGGCGCGGTTAGTACTTGGATGGGTGACCGCTTGGAAACACGGCCTGTCGTTGCCTTTTTTACTGTTGCCGGGTTAGTTACACCATTTATATCTTAAGAACGGCTGGACCAATTTTAATGATCTCTGATTTGTTGGATTCGAATAGCAGAATCTATATAAATAAAACAAAGTCCGGTTAGTTACACCATTTATAACTCAGAAACGGCTGGACAGATTTTGATGAAAGTTGGTATAAACTGCAGGGAGTCCGCGAAGAAGTACTTTACAAAACCTTAAGCATGACAGCATATATAAATCTATATATATAAAAGAAAGTCGTGTTAGTTACTTCACTTATAACTCAAGAAAGGCTGAACCGATTTAGCTGAAAATTGGCAGTAGTTTAGAGCCAGGAGAAGGACATAGGTTACTTTTTATCCCGTTTGACAGCATTCCCGTGTGACTTGACATGTAACGTCAGTCACTATAAAACGTGGTATAACAAAAAAGAATCAGACTTGGAATAAAAAAATTGACGTATAATGACAGCTATGTAATGACGTATGGATGACAATTTGATATTTGTAAGAAATCAATAATAAAACTATTTCTATTATTATTGCCCATTCATAATAACAGTGAAGTGAACTATAAAACTCGGTATGGTTGAAAATGTAAGTTTTTAGGTGAAGTGAAGTTTAATTAATAATGCCGCGACCAAGACGATCGAATCAAGGCGGAACAAAGTTCGCCGGGTCAGCTAGTATACACATAAAAATAGAAGATAACCAAAACACAAAATACTTACACCGACTGTGAGGTCGGGTATGAAGTACCCGCTTTATGTTTGCGCACCTGTAGTTCACTCTACCGCCAGGGCAACATAGTTACTCTCACTTAAAATCACTCCCAGCACCACCCCCTCCAGCTACTGAGCCTGTCGAGTTCCAGAAATCGCATACTTAATAAATATTTAGTGTTTTACAAAACGGCGGGTATGAGATACCCGACCTCATTCACCTCGGGTTAAATTTAAAAATCTTTAAAACATTTAATATTTACCCTATTAAAAAGTAGTCCTTCTCGAAATCCTTCGTCAATAATGAAAAATCTCTCTCCTAAATAAACAATTGGTGACAAAAATTCTAGTCCCATTTAAGGCAAGGACGGTCGGGAAGTAGTTCGGTTCAATGGAGAGAAAGCATGACTCTTCCAGTGAATATAGCCAAAGAAAATTAGTAGGGAAATATTTATTGTGAATTTGTGAGAAAATAAACGTTTACTTCTATCAATCAAAGACAGTGTATATCGGTGTAAACTATTGTTACGAGAATTCATCCGACAGCTGGTGCAATCGGCCATCAACCAATTCGTGGAAGGGACATTATTCCGATACTTCTGGGAATCCGAAATGTTTTGACTCTCAAGAGGCCGACCGTTGCGATTACTGGGAATTCCCCTAAAGCTTCCAGAACACATGAAAGAAGTTTACCGATAGTTCGTTGACTTGCCAGAATAATTCCAAGAGAAATATATAAATACGGACAGCTGGCGATGGGGGTATTCAGTATTCGACGGTCCTATTGTTAAGATAAATTGTAAATAGTTCTTGTGAATATCAATTGTGTTAAAGTAGTGGAAATAAATTAGAGTGAGTTGGACTGTGTTTTTAAAGAAATCCAAGATCTGAACTGAACCCGAGGGTGAAAATAAAATCATTACACTATTTATGGTAAATATTGAGGACACCCTGTAATACTTGTAGATATATGAGATTCTTAAACTTCTTGTACATATGCATGGCCAAAAGGTTACAGTAAATTATCCAGAGATGGTCTAAGTCACTATATTTTATTCATGTTGTTTTTATAATTGTGAATTTTTGGTAATGTTGTTTTCAAAGATACGTCAAAATCATAAGGAAATTACATATTTTTAACAAAAGCAGTTGTATGAGAAAGATATCTGAGGTTAAATCCATTTTTATCAGCACTAATTTTAATGTTAGTGATATTATAAATTAGATACCAAAAGCTTACCATATTTTCAGTGATTATATTTAATCTCTCCTGTGCAGTTTTACCCTTTTTTCTTCTGATTAACACGTAGATGGTACCCAAATCTGGAAAGGTTCGTAACAGTTTCTCTATCAGAGCTTTCCCAATAAAGCCACTGCCACCTGTCATAAAAATATTCTTCTCTTTATAGAAACTGTAGATGTTCATTGTGGCCAAATACTTTAGTTCTTAGTAGTGAAGAATTTACAATGATGTTTATATAAACAATGGACAATGAGTCTGGGCTAAAATATGCTGCAGATCTATTGTTTTTCATTATGTCGATATTTACATAATCGAGGCCACGAATTTTTTATTAGCCTTAACTGAATAAATTTTAAATAAATAACCATAAAAGAAACTTGACTAAACAGCAAGAAATAGTATAGTCATCCAAATTATTATCCTGATTTATTTTATATTTAAGTGGGCAGTGATATCAAAATGAGTATATATATGTATTTGTTTCAGAAAAATATTATTTCTTACTTTTCAGTTCGTGCTGTTTTGAAGTTTTTTTAATTCACAATTTTTAGTTTAGAATAGACATACTAAGATGGTTATCAAGGAGCAGCATATGTGTTTGTACAGAACATTTTCCCAGAAGATACCTATTCGTGGTTATTATCGTGAATACAATGGTGCCATAATTTTAAGTAATATAAAGAGAAAAGAATCCAAAGTTATATCTTACATGAAAAGGAAGCATTTACGGTCTTTCTTCATTAAAAATTTGTTGGATTACATACTGAGCGATACATAATAGTAACTGCTTTAAAAGAAATGTGAACAATTATGGATTCAAATATTAAATTAGCTTATACGTCATATTTCCTCTGCAGATATATTTAAATTAAGAATTAAATTACACATCATAATATCAAAAAAAGGATGGCTTCATGAAGAAAATAGGTAGAAAGGATGCCTTAAATTTTCTAACAAATGTAATTTATGAAAATCTTGGTAAGAGTACCCCAATTGCAGCTACATTTTTAGACTTAACTAAAGCATTTGATACTGTTCATCACGAGATATTATTAGAAAAATTATACTGTTATGGAATAAGAGGCAAAGTTTTAAGTGAATATTATGAAGTTCAAACATGTGTTCAGCAAGGAACAGTACTGGGGCCATTGTTATTCATTCTGTACGTTAATGACTTACTAACTACTATGCCTGATGACGTAATAATATCATTTGCGGATGATATAGCGGTTATATCCATAGCAGAAAGTTGGGCTGAAATAGAGCTCAAGATCAATAACTATTTTAAAGCTAGCTTTAAATAAAGTATCTTTAAATTTAGACAAAACTGTTTACATGACATGCGGAAATTGTCAGTCAACGGAAAAAACCTGAATAGGGTGGAATCATATAAATATTTGGGAATCATCTTTGATTACAGAATGAAGTGGGATAAATATGTAGAATACATTCTTAGAAAAACAAAGTATTTAGGATTTGTATTCTATAATCTCTCCTAGATTATGAAAACGGACACATTGATGAAGTTGTATTACGCATTTTTCCACAGCATGATCAACTATGGAATCATTGCCTGGGGGGGAGCTTACTCCAACGCTACAAAACGTCTGAAAAGCCACCAGAAGAAACTTTTAAAAATCGTAAACAAGAATAAAACGAACTTACATAACAATCCTTAATATTTGGAGGAGCTCTTCTCACTTGAATCTTCAAAATATCACCATATTACGCTGAAACAAAAATTCCTGAACTCAAATAGTATTACTAGGAACAAGAGCATTCTTCTCCCACATAGATCTAAAACAGTCAATAAGAAACGCATATTTATAAGAGCAATAAATGTATACAATAGTCTTCCAAAATGAACTAAAAGCGTTAAGTAAAGTAAGAGCAATAAAAAAAGTGGACAATTAATAAAGATAATAACAGAATCAGATAGGCGATTGACAAAAAAGTCACCATTGTTATTGAAACTTACTGAAAAATTATGTTTTATTTATTTATTCTTTCTTTCATGTACTTTTATATTTTATGTATTTTTAGATATTATGCCAAGACCACGAACCCCGATTACCTCTGTAGAGATTATGTAATAATGTCCTGATATTGGTTAAATAAATAAATAAACATTAGGGGTTATTCTTGAGGTTTAACAATTGATAAGCGAACTCAATAGTTTAAAAAAATACAACAGTCAACGTATCAGATTTATAGCGATTTGCTCAGAAATTTTTTTTACCAAACATATTCAATGCAAAAACCCGTATGGACGTCACTGATATAATAAAAACTTTTCTACATATGAAAATGCTTCAGCAAAATCATATCTGCCCTCTTCAGGTACTGTAGTATTCGAGTAACTAGATGGCGCTCGTATGAGGGATTCCATGAAACCTAAGTTTCTATGACGAGTATAGAGGGCGCTCCAAAAAGTGAATTAAATTTCCTCTGTTAGTTCCCAGTCGCTGTTGGACACATTCGAGCCGACCCGCAACAAGCGGGATTTCTTATGACGTCTCAGAAAGTGTAGTAGTGTGGGTAAAGTTGGTCAACAGACCGCGTTTTTTGGCTTCACTAGAATATACATTGGATCTTGAGCCAGAACGCATGTAACATCTTCCGACGTTATTCGTGAACATATTTTTTTCCTGCTTTATAAAGTAATTACCTACGTATCTAGTATGTTTTTGAATTCGGTGCTCAGCAATAATTAAGTCTGATGAAATAACAGATTTGTAAGCAATACAGGATTTTAGGTTTCATTGGGACCGACTTTAAAAATAAACTAGATAGGGAGCTTCTTTCGTAAATTCAAGGTTTCATCAAAAATGTCCAGATCTTCAATTAATGGCACATTTGCTATCTAAATTCTTTTCAAGTACTACAATTCTACTGCCCCCTATATTTCAACCACACTATATACGCAACTGCGAATGGAAAACCAATAAAAAAAAATTTCTCACACTTCTTAATCACCCTGTATAAGGATAATTCCACTCCATATTCCCACTGTCTTGTATATGCGACTGCTTATGGGCCACTCTACAAACACTTTCGTATCTAAAATCGTTTATCTACCCTCTGTGTCTATAATTCTACTCTGCCCTATATATATTCTAATGCTTGTGGCTACCCTATAATACATTTTTGTGATTACTTACATAATTTAAAATGACACTGAAAAACTATAATTCTATTCCACCATATATTTTAACTACCCTGTATATGTATTTGCTTATGGCCACCCAATGTAACATGTTTTAAACGACCATGTATAATTATAATTCCACTACATATATATTCCAACTAACCTGTAAATGCAAGTTCTAATGTGCTACCCTATAGATACAACATTCTATTAACATAATAATTCTACACCACCAATTTCTACGTTACACATGAAATTGATTTTTTTTACACAAAAACAGTGGCAGATACGAAAAATATGCAAGCAATAAAAAAATATCTCTAAATTTAATTTGAAATTCTGCATTTTGGTATTCGCCAACGCATACATATTAGTAGAGGGGGGTCCTAATTTCCCCTCACGGTAGAATAAAAATAGCATGTCATCGAATTGACATGACGTTTAAACTGCTTTTTCCAAGCAAATTACGTTATATACGAGGTTAAATCAAATATAAACGGTTGCTATTTTGTTTAGAATGCAGTTTAGAGCTAGGTTATGCTGTTTGGAGTAGATGTTTGGTTTATGGACACTGGGGAACCGGCCTGGTACGAGCGTATGCTTGGCTTTGTCCTTAATACCCATTGTATAATGTGTGGTCAGTACAGAATACAGCCATGATTAAGCAAGAGTTACATTCGTCACTTATGCAACAGATTATCATAAAGTTTTAAACCAGTAAAAGCGTTAAAGCCTCAGAAATTCTAACTCATTTGAAGGCACAGTTTGAGTATAGTACACTGTCTCAGAATCGTGTGTATATGTGGGTTAGAAAATTTAAGGGTGTACGAGAATGATAACCATGATCAACGCACAAGCACAAGCCTTACAGCTGACAATGGCAATTAGTGTTTATTGAACGTGAGCGCCGATTAAATTATCATTGATCAAATTGCTATCAGAAAATTTGTGCTCGATGAGTTCCCAGCTTTTTGACTGTAAACTAAACATCGTTGAAAGACTTCTAAATAGATTTCAACGACAAGGGAAGGCCTTATTGAAGCGCATCGTCTAAAGTAGCGAAAAAAGAATAAAATTCAAAACTCGCCTTTCATCTGGAAAAGTCCTTGCCACGATTTTTTTGACTCTAAGGAAATATACTGATTGATTTTCCCAACGTACAGTGAATGTGGATTACTACTGCTAGTTGTTACGGTTGGCAGAAGCCGCGTATTTGAAACAAAAAACAAGGAATATTGCAAGAAATGGGCTGAGAAGCTACCCCCCTCAGTATAGTACTGACTTGGCTCTAAAATAATCACCGGGAGGAAAATGATTTGGAATATATGAAGAATTTGCGGAGTACATAGGCAGTTGGCTTGCAACTCGCCCTCAAACATTCTATGACAGAGAATTCTGAAACTCCCAACTCTCGGTGGAAAATGTGTCTAGATCACACAGGAGGGTATATTGAAAAATGCTAAATCAATCATTTCTGTATAATGTTAATGAATAAATGTATGAAAAAATTTCCGTTGATGTATGATTTAACCTCGTAATTGTTTTGCTGACTTTAATTCTCAGAGCTTTGAATTAAAGTCGATTGCAGTATCACAATTAATTTATTAGCCAATTTTAAAAGTAAAAAACTTTAGAAAGGTAATAATGAGTCAGAAAATAGTCAAAAATATAGTTATTGCAAATCATTAATATTAATGTACAGTTATGAACTATGAAGTTAGTTAATTAATGAATAAATTTAAAAAGTTTTTAGTGAAAATTACTACTTAAAACACCATCTATAAAAATGGTATAATGTCATTATTTTGTAGAATGATTAGAAAAAAAGTTATATCAACAAATATATATGTAACATTTCAATGAATGAATGATATGCTACCGTTTCTCGTCCCTGGGCTATCAGCAAACAGTTTGACAGTTGGCATTGCATTTGTTTTAGGGAAAGAATAAAAGCGATTTGAAATTTTTGTCAGTTCGAACCAAAGAGGTTAACACTGTAGAGCACCTGAAGTAGCAAAATTCATGTAATAGCAATAGAAGGAGAGATAGAATAAGCGGCTCGTTCCTGATTGGTCAGTGGTGACGCCTACTGTTGTTAGGGTAGAGACATAGCAAGCGCACTCTGATGTTGTCTTTCTCTTTCTATTGTTACTACACTGCCACTTACAGTAACGCCCATACCTAATTCACTCTGCGTATAATACCTCTATGAAGACGCGAGATGTAAGACCGACATCTAGGATTTTCGAGAGAATTAGCACACAGAGGTTCCGAATCTGGAGCCGTTCCGTGCAAGTGCTGTTCTTCCTTATATTGAATGTCACGATAAAATTTTCGGGTTACATTCTGTCCCAGAAGTTAAGGAAGAACAGCAATTGCACCGAACGGCTCCAGATTCGGAACCTCTGTCTGCTAATTCTCTCGAAAATCCTAGATGTCGATCTTACATCTCGCGTCTTCAAATTTAACGAAATATATCAAATACATAAAGAAGTGTTCGAGAGGACACTCAATTGTGGGAAGCGCAACTGCTGAAGGTTTCCTGACCAGAAACAATATATGTTATATGTAGTATATAATGTATATTGTCTTGCGTACAACGGAATGATACCTCGAAGGGAGAATACCTCTATGGTTCGAACGCAGTAGTAAAATGAGGGGAAGGTGCTTCTCACACCAGTACATTTTATTTAATTCCGAATACCAAAAAGCCGGCTTTCAAACTGAATTTACATACAATAAAATAAAACTAAAGGAATATTAACTTATGAGGGATGATACTCAAAGAACTAATAATTAATGTGTTCCTTTCAGATGGTTAAAATATTAAATTAGCTCAAAATGTTTGTAAACTTCACCTAAAATCAAAAGCCCTGGGAAAATAATCAGGTTAGCAAGAAAACCGTCTGAGCTGTAAAGTTGAGATTCTTAACCAGTTATTTACCTCGTATAAGTGAAAGATTCTGCCGGGTTTCAAAATTTCAACGCATCTTATACAATAACTATAGCCGATTGAAAATTGCGTATGTTTTACAGTTTTTTCCAAATAACTCAATAACTAATTATCCAATCGGCTATATGAACCTATCATTTAGTCGCTATTGAAATTACATATAAAACAAACTTAGTTTCGACCCTATAACTTTTTATTCAGTTGCTGAAAAGTTGTGGAGTTTTTTTGCAATTGAAAATACTAACTTCCCTCGAGTACAGGGGTAGAAAGAACACGTGATCCCAAAAAAGTACCAACCTGTTGTTTTTAATGACCGTTTTTGCGACCTTATTATGAACACTTCATAGAGGTATTGAAACTCGAAACTATCTAGAAAAAACTGAAAAATCTGAACATTTTAACATCTTGTACATCGGTAACGACTCGAGGAAGCACATATTGAAATCTTTCGCACTTATTCATAATTACACCCTGTATATACAAGCAAACCTATCTCATATTATATTATTAGATCGACACTCTATAACTTACTCTCTTCGAGGTGTCATTCCTTTGTACGCAAGACAATATATATTATATATTATATATAATATACATTGTTTCTGGTCAGGGAACCTTCATCAGTTGCGCTTCCCACAATTGAATGCCCTCTCGAACACTTCTTTATGCATTTGATGCATTTAGTTAAATTTGAAGATGCGAGATGTAAGACCGACATCTAGGATTTTCGAGAGAATCAGTACACAGAGGTTCCGAATCTGGAATGACACCTCGAAGAGAGTATTCAATATCTCTGTCAGGTGAAGTAACCTGAAAATTTTTATCGTGACATTCTGTCCTAGGAGTTGAGAGAGAACAGCAATTACACGGAACGGCTCCAGATTCGGAACCTCTGCTAACTGATTCTCTCGAAAATCCTAGATGTCGGTCTTACATCTCGCGTCTTCAAACTCTATAACTTGTTGTGTAGGTACCTAACAACAGTGAATGTGCTATTTATTGTATGGTGCTATTTCTTATCAACTATTTGTTTCCTCATTGAAGTTGGTTAATATTAAAACAAAATTTTTATAAATAAAATAACAATATTCAGTGTTTTATTTTGTTAATATAGAATGGAAACTAAAATAAGCTATTTTAAAATTGCCTTTTATTAATTTTACAAAAATTACAAGTTTATTATGTAATTTTCCAGTTTTCTGTATAAAAGCTGGATACAATTTAACTTGAAAAATAAGTACCAACATGAGGTACTCAAGGCTATGATTTTTAACATAGAATCCAAAACATACAACCTGAAACAAAGAACAGTCTAAAAATATTTATTAATTTAATATTATCTATATATAAATAGGCAAAGACAAAACGATTAGGTACCATTTTCTCCTCTGTCTCTCAATTGATTTTCTTCATTTTTGTTTTGTTTAGTAGCTACTGACGACCTTCATTGTGGAATGCTAATATTAATTTACAATATTGGTTTATTCATTAAATAAAATATAATAAAAATTCATTATTTACGTCCATACTGACAACGCCAAATAACTGACAGTGCCGCCGGAACACGGTCAAAACTCAAACCATTGAGTAATTATATATGGAGGGAGCGATCGTTAGATGATGTTATAGTGTTACAGCATGTACTTCTGGAAGTGGCATGCAAGCTTTGTTATTGTTTAGTGGTCAAACAGTCAATGTAGTAGATCAGTAGTGATTTTTCGGACGCATTGCAGTAACTTTCATATTAAATATTCTGGGTCATCTATGATTTCCCATTCTTTTAACATTCCTGTCTCATTTTGATGGAATTCTTTTTGTTTCTACTGTTATCCGTCATCTTCTGTACAGGAAATCCATTTCGACAGTTTCAGGTTTCTGCGTATCTGTCTTCGTCCCGTAGAGGAGTATAGTTTTTATGACTGTTTCATATATTCCGTCCCTTTCTTCTAAAGATATAATTGTTAAATGACCACATGACCACATCTTAAGAAGCGTAAGTAAAGCAATCGAAAAAGTAGCCAAAAGCAAAACAGATCAAAAACTAAATACAAGAACAAATATGTTAATGACAAATAATACTAGAGGCGAACGATAAAAAGAATGATACTGAGGAAGAGAATGAGAAAGAGAATGAGAAAGAGAATGAGAAAGAGAATGAGAAAGAGAATGAGAAAGAGAATGAGAAAGAGAATGAGAAAGAGAATGAGAAAGAGAATGAGAAAGAGAATGAGAAAGAGAATGAGAAAGAGAATGAGAAAGAGAATGAGAAAGAGAATGAGAAAGAGAATGAGAAAGAGAATGAGAAAGAGAATGAGAAAGAGAATGAGAAAGAGAATGAGAAAGAGAATGAGAAAGAGAATGAGAAAGAGAATGAGAAAGAGAATGAGAAAGAGAATGAGAAAGAGAATGAGAAAGAGAATGAGAAAGAGAATGAGAAAGAGAATGAGAAAGAGAATGAGAAAGAGAATGAGAAAGAGAATGAGAAAGAGAATGAGAAAGAGAATGAGAAAGAGAATGAGAAAGAGAATGAGAAAGAGAATGAGAAAGAGAATGAGAAAGAGAATGAGAAAGAGAATGAGAAAGAGAATGAGAAAGAGAATGAGAAAGAGAATGAGAAAGAGAATGAGAAAGAGAATGAGAAAGAGAATGAGAAAGAGAATGAGAAAGAGAATGAGAAAGAGAATGAGAAAGAGAATGAGAAAGAGAATGAGAAAGAGAATGAGAAAGAGAATGAGAAAGAGAATGAGAAAGAGAATGAGAAAGAGAATGAGAAAGAGAATGAGAAAGAGAATGAGAAAGAGAATGAGAAAGAGAATGAGAAAGAGAATGAGAAAGAGAATGAGAAAGAGAATGAGAAAGAGAATGAGAAAGAGAATGAGAAAGAGAATGAGAAAGAGAATGAGAAAGAGAATGAGAAAGAGAATGAGAAAGAGAATGAGAATGAGAATGAGAAAGAGAATGAGAAAGAGAATGAGAAAGAGAATGAGAAAGAGAATGAGAAAGAGAATGAGAAAGAGAATGAGAAAGAGAATGAGAAAGAGAATGAGAAAGAGAATGAGAAAGAGAATGAGAAAAGGAGGAGAATGAAAAACAGAATGAGAAAAAGACAGGGAAAGAGAGGGAGAAGGAGAAAGAGAAGCAGCTGGAGAGGGAGGTAGAGAAGGAGAGAAAGAAGGAGAAGGAGGGGAAAAATAATAAGGGGAAAGGGGAGGAGAAAGAGATGCAGACGGAGAGATAGAGACGGAGAAAGAGAAATCATTAAATCATTTGATTAAATTAGTGACTGTGATGTCAGGCATCCTAAACAATATTTACCTCCACAGTTTCTTTTTGTTCTGCAGATTGTTTTTAATAATGTCTTCTTTCAACAGAATAACTGCAGTACCAATTGTCGTATTTCTGTAATATTCATAAATTTCCGCAGGAGAAAGGCACCTCATACCGTCAAATAAAAAGTCTTTTCTTTCTTCAACACTCAAATTTTCTTGCATTATTCTTAACTTGGTATTTATAAAGTCCCAATTGCGGCTCATGAAGTACCACAGTGTAGTGTTGGCGATGTAGATTTTTCTTTGGATCTTTAATACCCTAGAATACAACATAGTTATTGAAAGATTGAAAGGTTACTTGTAAAAATCGACCCTCCCCTTATTATTTCTTTGGTATCATCAATTCCGTTCTTTTCTTTTGAGACTCAGTGATTTCAAAATTTTAATCAATACTTTTTTTGTAAAGGTAATACAGTCGTATTAAAAATATAAACAATAATGTATTTTTTATAATTTCGAGTATAGGTTTCATTATGAAAGAGACAAATTAACGAACGTTTAGTAGTTTATTTTTGTGCGTTTATTAGTTCATTTTGTAGATTTTTTTATTTCTCTATAACATTGCCCATAGTAGCAAAGCCGGTTTTACATGTAGACTTGGCGTAGGAGGCAAAAACTTAATTATTAGCATTTTTTAGATTATCTGTACTGCTTACTAATATATAAAGACGTAATAATTCTTTGTTTGTTAGTTTGTGTGTTTGTTTGGTGTGTTTGGTTTGGTGTTTGACAAATTAGGAGTTTTCGGGAACCTTAAATAACAGAGCCATCAGATTTAACATGTTGATTCCTTTCTTTAAGTGAAGTATTACGTGATTCGTCATTTTAATAGATATTAATACTGGTGTACATCTTGATATATATATATATATATATATATATATGTAGCTCTCTTGATGGTCCGGGTGTTCGTCCGTTGAAAGTTTTGTCCCTGTAAAGGCTAGAATGCTTTTTATCGTCTTATGAGGTTTGTAGGAAGTTTTGATGTTGCTTTTCCTAAGGATTCTTCCGATCCGATCTGTCACTACTTGTATGTACGGAAGGGTGGTTGCTGCCTTTGGGGGGGTCTTGTTGGGTTTCTTCGTGCCTTGGTAGTTCTTGTTGATTCAGGGCTCGTCGTATGGTGTTGTCGTTGCTGTACCCATTCCTCCTCAAGGTCTGTGAGATGGTGTTTAGTTCCTCTTGTTTGTGTTTGGCGTCTGCAATGCGTCGTGACCTGCATATAAGTGTATTTGCTACTGCTTGTATTTGGGAGGGATGATGGTGGGATTTAGCATTGAGGTATCTGTCGGTGTGTGTCGGCTTTCGATAGACTGTGTGTTCTAGCTTCCCTGTTGTTGTCCTTTTTAAGTAGATGTCCAGAAAAGGAGGGCATCCATCTTCTTCCATCTCCATGGTGAATTGGATCCTTTCGTGTAGAGAGTTTGCCAGGTATAGGAACTTCGTACAAACCTCATAAGACGATAAAAAGCATTTTAGGCAATCCCAAAGACCAACGTCCACTAGAGAGTCACGGAGTCTACGAGATACCTTTCGGCGGATGTGAGCAAGCATATGTAGGTGAAACAAATCGTAGGATCGAAGCCCGAATCGAAGAGCACAAACTCAGCATACGAAACAAGACCACAACCTCGGTCCTGTTCCAACATCAACAGCAAACAGGACATAGAATCAACTTTGAGGGCTAGTTACATAATCAAGAACCGCCCTGTAAGCACAAACACCCAGCCAAGCAGCCGACCGATATATGATGTCATCCGAGGTGATAAATAGAACAGAAACTGTAATTGTCAACAAGTCTTATTTTGTCCGTTGGTATTGAATGTACGAATTGAATTTTACATCTTTGTTTTTAAATTAAATAAATATTTTTTAAAAACAGTTTTCGATTTGATCGGAAGATTACTGGCGCAGTCATTTCGGATTTGAGTTTGGAAAACTTTCATTGTGAAGTTGTTTTTGTGAGTTTTAACTCTTAACGAACTCGACGAACTTACAAACTTTTCGTGCAGTGGAAACCTGAAATTTGGACTACCTTGGTTGCTGCCGTTTCAACGAACGAATATCGAAGACCCGGTGAGCCATCCATTGAATTTTCCTAATTTCTATCTCCCATTTTCATAACAGACAAAGTTTGACTTCACCAAATACCAAAGCAAATAACCTTGGTATTGTTAAGTGAATTGAATCATCAATTACGTTTCATATATTAATGAATATAATATCTTGAAACATAGTTTGCAGTAATTTTATGAATAAGAGAATTGTTTCACACAATCGCGTCTCAGATATTAATGCATATAATATTTCAGACATAGTTCCGAGAATTTTGAAGTTGATTGAACTTTGATTGATTTTAAATTGATTTTGAACATTTTTGAGTTTTGCTTAGTTAATAGGAACCATATTTTATCCATTTAATTTTAAGTTTAGCTTAGTATTTTCGAGCTTACAAAAAGTAGTATTAGTCCAGTTCATTAGGTAAAAATTCAAAATTGAGGATTTAATTAGAAACTTGGATAATTTAGTATTAGAAAGAGAAATCATGCCAAACGGACAAGAACCAGCAAATGTACCTATAAATTATCAATTATTAAGATTGTATATTGATACTATACCAAATTTTGACGGAAATGATAACTGTACTTTAGAAATTTTCCTTGAACATTGTGAATATCTTATTGCAACCTATACTAACCCAAGAAATTTGCAAGATCCGATAAATGGATTTTTAATTAGAGCCGTAATCAGTAAATTATCTGGTAATGCTTTAGTATTGGTAGGCAGTAGACCGGAAATTAGAGATTGGAATGAACTTAAAAATCTTCTTCGATTAACATTTGGAGATCAACGTAACTTAGATTGTCTTGTACAAGAAATGATCATTATGAAACCTAATAAAAATGAAAATTTTGTAAATTTTGGACAACGTTTACAACGTTGTAGAAGCCTCATTGCCTCAAAATTAAAATCTATGAATTTACCTCTTGCAGAATGTACTTTCAAAATTAAAAAATATGATGAACTTGCTCTAAAAACTTTTGTTAGAGGTTTATCAGGTAGAATTCAAGATATGGTTAGGCTTAGAAACCCTGATAGTCTTGAAGTTGCAATAGGTTACGTGATTGAAGAAGAAAATTTTATTTTAGCTCAGAAACAAGGTAATTATTTACAAAATTCATTTGTTGTAAATAAACCAAATATACCAAGACCTGTTTCCATAAATCAAGAAACAAATCAATTACCTTTCACTGGCTTTAGACCGAATTTCATCAGTAACCAAATTCAACATTTTCCTAGGCCTAATTTCAATAATTTTCCGAGACCCAATTTTTATCAGTTCACTCCTCCTCCAAATTTTAACATGCCCAATTTTAATAATAACAGTCAAATATTCAGGCCTCGTTTCCCAGTAAATGAACATTTGAAACGAGACGTTTTCAAACCAACTGGTCAAGTTCCAAAAAATAAACCTGAACCTATGTCTACTACTAGTAGAATTCCTACTATACAGCAAAGCAAACGTAGAAACTTTTTCCGACCAACTGGCCCAAGAAATTTTGATTTTCAAGTACTCCATAATATGGAAATGTCGAATTCTATACCTTCTACTTCTGATTTTGATAACTATGACTATAATGCCTCTGGGAACACAAATTATTATCCAAACGATTATCTCGACTATTCCAATGAACTATCTGAACCAACTGAAACCGATCAAGTTGTAAATCAAAATTATGTAAGCGAAGAAGAAACTATTCCCGAAGAAAATTTTACTCAGGCTCCAACCCAAACAAATCTAACATAATAAATTTAAATCATTTATTAGATGAATTACCTTATCTTTGTATTCCTGAATTAAATGCAAAATTTCTATTGGATACAGGTAGTTCCCGTAGTTTAATTAGTACGAAGCTAGCATATACATTTTTCCAGGAACATATCTTGAAAGAAAATTTTCATATCCAAACTTCTCATGATATTAGTTTTCACGACGAAGTATTAATAATTCCGATTTTTGAAACTTTTCAGTGTGATGCTTTTCATAAATTTTATGTTTTTGACTTTAATAAAAAATATGATGGTTTAATTGGTATGGATCTTCTCCACCAACTTCAAGCCATAGTAGACATTCATAATAAACAGTTAATCACCCCTACTATTCGTATTCCCATATATTATTCGGAAGTTTCAAAAACTCCTACACAAAAATTCTTAAAATGCAACCACAGTATAATAGTTCCCCCAAGGACTGAACGAATTGTTAAAATTCCAGTTTGTTATGAAAGTGGATTAGGTATTTTAGAGCAAACAAATTTCGGTAAAGACGTTGTAACTCCAGAAGCAGTAGTAAACATCAAAGACTACTATGCCACAACAACCATTCTGAATCCTAATATTAACCCTATTAAAATTGACATATGTGAATATTTCAATATTGAGTTAATTAATCCCAATGAAGTCTACTTCACTGATAATATCTATGAACCACCAAAACTGACAAAACAACAGGACAATTTACTTAAAGCCAACTTAAAAAATATAAAACTAGAACATTGTAATAAAGAAGAACGAGAAGCCTTACGTAAACTTTGCTATGAATTTCGAGATATTTTTTATTGCGAAGACATTCCTTTAAGTTTTACAAATGAAATAACTCATAAAATAAATTTGACTGATGAAACACCTGTATTTACAAAATCTTACCGTTTCCCAGAAATTCATAAAAATGAAGTCAAAATTCAATTTAATACAATGTTAGAGCAAGGTATTATTAAACACTCTACGTCTCCATGGAGCAGTCCAATTTGGATTGTACCCAAAAAATTAGATAACTCAGGAAGACAAAAATGGCGTATAGTTATTGACTACCGAAAGTTAAATGACAAAACCATTAATGACAAATATCCGCTACCCCAAATTACAGAACTCCTTGACAAGTTAGGTCGTGCAAACTATTTCATTACTTTAGATCTGGCATCCGGTTATCACCAAATTGAAATTGACAAAAACGATATCCCAAAAACAGCTTTTTCAACCCTTAATGGACATTTTGAATTTATAAGGATGCCTTTCGGACTAAAAAATGCACCCTCGACTTTCCAAAGGGTTATGGATAATGTATTACGAGGACTAAATAACGAAATTTGTATAACATACTTAGACGACATTTTAACTTTCAGTACTTCCTTACAAGAGCACATTGTCCGACTTAGAAAAGTTTTTCAAAGACTTCGAAATGCAAACTTGAAAATTCAATTAGATAAAAGTGAATTCCTTAAGAAAACAGTTAATTACCTTGGTCATGTAATAACCCCAGACGGTGTGAAACCTAATCCTGACAAAATTTTGGCAGTTCAAAACTTTCCAATTCCGAAAACCCAGACAGAAATAAAATCATTTCTTGGATTACTCGGTTATTACCGCCGTTTCATAAAAGACTTTGCAAAGATCACAAAACCCCTTACATCTTGTCTTAAAAAGAATGCCAAAATCATTCATGACACAAAGTTTATTGAGTCCTTTGAAACTTGTAAGAAGATTTTATGTAATGACCCCGTACTCCAATATCCTGACTTTTCTAAGAATTTCATACTTACAACAGATGCATCAGATGTAGCCCTAGGTGCCGTTCTCAGTCAAGGACCTATTGGATCCGATCGACCAATTGCCTATGCATCTCGTACATTAAATGAAACCGAGAGAAAATATAGTACTATTGAAAAGGAAACCCTTGCAATAGTATGGGCGTGTTCTTATTTCAGACCTTATATTTTGGGAGACCCTTTACGATTTATTCTGATTGCCGCCCTTTAGTTTGGCTTTTTAACATCAAAGAACCCAATTTCAAACTTGTTAGATGGCGACTGAAACTCGCTGAGTATGATTACAAAATTGTTTACAAAAAAGGCAAACTTAATACTAATGCTGATGCCCTTTCCCGAATAAATTTAAACATGCACGAAACTGAATCAGTAATTAACAATCCAGGTGACGTAAATCAAACAACTTTAGAGTACTTAAGACAATACGCTTCGAACCCACACAATTTTCGAGACCCTGAAAATGAACTTAGAACAAATACTTCTGTTCAACAAAATACTAATCACTCAAGAACTTCATCTTCTACTAACAGCTCTGATAATGAAACCCCACACTCTATGTCTTTCGAACATAAAAATGATGGAATCCCTATTCTAGATGAAATTATTAATAATAAATCCAAACAAATTCACGTATATAAACATAATCTTGATAAATTTTCGATCAAGTATCAAAGTTGTGGAAGAAATAAAATTATTACCGTAAAAACTCCTTTGCAAGATACTGAAATAAATGTTTTCGAATTTTTAAGAGATTATCTTAAACCCAATTCAACATATTACATATATTTTCATGATAGAGATTTTATTCCTATCTTTAGTAGAGTTTATTCTCAAAAATTCGACAGACGAAACTTGAGACTTATTATGTGTTCTAAACTGGTAAATACAGTCACTGACATTGGAGAACAACTAACCTTAATTAAAAATCACCATGAAGGAAAAACTAATCACCGTGGAATTGACGAGACTTATTCATGTTTAAAAAGAAATTATTATTGGACTAAAATGAAAACAACTATTCAAAAATTTATAAATTCATGTGAGATTTGTCAGAGAGCAAAATACTCTCGCAAAAATCCCTATGTACCTCTTATTCTTACAGAAACGCCTTCAAAACCTTTCGAACTGGTACATATAGACGTATTTTATTATAACACAAATAACTATTTAACAATTGTTGACTCATTTTCAAAATTCGCCCATGTTATACCCATTACAGGAAAAACTGCTGTAAATATATGTGACGGACTTATAAAGTACTTTACAAATTTTGGTGTTCCTCAAAAATTAGTGTCAGATAGTGGACGAGAGTTTAATAACGAGACCGTTAAAGAACTTATGAAACTTCACAAAATAACGATTCATTTTACTACCCCAGCTCATCATGAATCAAACAGCATAGTAGAGCGATTCCATTCAACCCTTATTGAGCATCTGAGAATACTTCAAGAAACAAATCCTAGTGAAACAGACTTGATTAACTATGCGGTGCTAGGTTACAACAATTCGATTCATAGTTCAACTGGGTTCACCCCTTTTGAACTCGTTTTTGGTCATACAAACTCAAGATCTCCTGATGAAATATTTATTCCCAAAGAAGCTTATACAAATTACGTTCAAAATCATAAACAAAAACTTATACAAGTATACGAAAACGTTTTAGCAAAAACCAATATTAGCGGTGACAAAAACGTTCAATTTAAGCTTAATCAAACAGTATATAAAAAGAACCCAAAAACTAACCGAAACAAGAAACATAACAAATTTCTTGGACCTTATGTCATTACTAAAATGTTAGAACATAATAAAGTTGAAATTAAAAATCCTAAAAACAAAATAGAAATCATTCATATTAAAGAACTAAGAAAACCCCCTTTATTACAGGATCAAAATGAAAGTCACCCTCCTGAGCATCCTGCTAGTAGCACTGATACAAGCACAGGACATCAAAGTGATGAAAATTGATGATTCCCCAGGAATTCTTCCCTTTAAGTTAGGCACAAATCGTATTATATCAAGCAAACACGTTTTTCTACATGAAGTTGACTTAAACACTCTCGAAATAAGTGTTAATAATTTACTGAAAAATTACAAAGATTTAAACACAACATTGACTAATAGTAACCTCATTTACAGGATAATTTTATTTACGAACTATAATCACTTAAAACCTCTAATTGATGAAATAATGCTTAAATTAAACAATGTTTTTATTAACAACAATTCAAGAATTAAACGTGGTTTAATTAATTTTGGGGGCACTGTTCAAAAATGGCTTTGGGGAACCCTTAGTGCTGATGATGGTGAACGTTATGATAAAGCAATAACCATATTAAAACAAAATCAACAAAAAATTGTCAATCACGTAAATGAACAAATCTCGCTGTCCAAACAACTTATCAGTAAATATTCAAAAGATATTGAAAAAATAACCAAAAACCAAAAGAAAATTTCTGAATATATAGAATCATATATGCCGTATGTGGAAAATGCAACTGATCAATTTTATCAATATACTTCTTATTTAACTATGATTGAACAAATATTCATTAATGCTCACATGACAATTACCTTTTTGGATAATCTCGAAAATGCTATAATGTTTGCTAAACTGCATACAATCCACCCAGATATATTATCAACTCAAAATTTACATGAAATTCTTGAGGAACTTAAAAGTCATCATAACAGTAATGAATTATTGAAAATAAGCCTACACTCTTGGTATTCGGTGATACAAACTAATTGTTATTTCCAAAAATCAAAAATTATTTTCACAATTGAAGTTCCAATTGCCAATCCAAAACTATTCCAATACTTTCAACTATTTCCTATACCCACAAAGGACTTTAAAATAATAATCCCTTCTAAACCATTCCTGGCTCTAGAAGATAATGAATTTCAATATATGGCTCAACCATGTTATAAAATTGAAGAAACATTCATATGTGAACAAGAAGAATTAAAAACCGATATTCTAAATGATTGCATCGCCTCTTTAATTCAAGACAAAAAGACTCGATGTAAACAAAGTCCAATTGTAGTTCCCAAATTAATATTCAATAAAGTCAACGACCAGTTCATCATAGTGATTTCCCAAGAAGAAATTAAACTCAAATCAAATTGCCCAGATCAAAGCTACCTCATTGTTCAAGGTAATGTCATTATCTAATTACCACCTAATTGTACAATCAAATATGGCAACTTCAAATTTGGCACGTATCAAGAAAGTTCTTTTGGTAAACCACTAATATTACCAAAACTAATTAATGGATCCACAATAATTGAATTATCACATCATCGCCCCTTAAATATTGATGAGATCCCATTAGAAGAAATTCATTCATTAAAAAGAAACATAGAAGCAACACATCAATTATCTATAATGGATATAGATAACATGAATCAAAGTAATTGGTTATTATGGTTCATACTTTGTGCAGTCATAGTGATCTCAATATATTTTCTTATTTCCAAGATAAGAATTGTGAAACAAATATTATTTTCACAATTACCAGTCAGTGTCAAGAAAGAAGAAAATTCTGAGCCTTCGGTCCTGTTTGATCCCGAAGTCCAGATTTAGGGGGGAAGAGTTACATAATCAAGAACCGCCCTGTAAGCACAAACACCCAGCCAAGCAGCCGACCGATATATGATGTCATCCGAGGTGATAAATAGAACAGAAACTGTAATTGTCAACAAGTCTTATTTTGTCCGTTGGTATTGAATGTACAAATTGAATTTTACATCTTTGTTTTTAAATTAAATAAATATTTTTTAAAAACAGTTTTCGATTTGATCGGAAGATTACTGGCTCTAAACATCTGGCAACAGAAAACAACTTCAAAAGAAGAACAATTAGGGAAGCTATAGAAATTGAAAAGGAAGAAGAGATCAATAACAGTAACGAAGCTCTACACCTGCATCAAGCCTGGAAGAACATCTTACGGGAAAAGAAAAACAAATTAAAAGAGAGCGCAACAATACTACAACGTTGCATTCCGTCACTCGTAGCTAACTATCAGGACGCCCACCCTTCTAACGAACATCTGCGGCCGCCATCGGTACAAACTGAACCACGTCATCGGTAGAATTTGCGACAACGCAATGGTGTCACCCAATCAAAACAAACGGGAGGGGACTCGGGAGATAGCATAAATAGCGGCGCGCACATATCGGAGCTCACTTCCACTTCAGACGCCACGGAGAGCAGACCAAGCGAAGAATTACCTAGCCGACGATCTCGGATACGAAGTAGTCCGGAAAGGTCCGAACCTGCAGCCACCCTTCGTGTTGGAAAAAGAGGAAAAGCCTTATGAAAATGCCAAGTGAGATTTTGGCGAATCGTCAGGCGACCGTTCCTTTACAGGGACAAAACTTTAACGGACGAACACACGGACCATCAAGAGAGCTACATATATATATATATTTTAGATTTGGTTTCACTAAATTCACTTTTTAAAAAAATATATTTATTACAAAAAATTCATATGTTTAAGTTACAAAGACAATATTATAGGTATGAAGTTATATGAAGATAATGAACACTGAGAATTGTTTTCGGTTACATTTATAACGTAAAAATGCTGACGCTATGTCATCAGTTTTCATGTGAACAAAGCGTCTACGTGATTTCTAAGAATTCTAGGAAGTTGTAATATGATACTTGTGTGAAGTCAATTACGGTTCAAACACCTATGGTAACTTTAACGTATAAATTGTAAGTTAGTGCACTTCTCATATAACATATATATACATATAGTCTTCTAAAATAAATAGAAGCAGAGTTTATCATTTTGTGAAAATTGAGAAGTGAGGCATTGTTTTAAAAAACTACCTATTTCGGTGGAACCGAAATTAATATAAATATGAAAATTAATACATCAAACAACACAAAAATATAAAAGTTGACAAAACCTTCAAGAGTATTCTTCCAAAAAGCTAAATTATGAAAAATTTAAAATATATGTAATGACATAAATATTAAAACTTATAGAAATAACTAAAAGATGCAATCGACACCGTAAATGTGAAAAAAGTAAGAAATTTTAAAAGCATTTAATGTCAAAAGATGTCAAAAACGCGCCAAAAATGTCAAAACTGTAAAAAATGTTAAAAAACACCAACAGTGTATAAGTATAAGTGTATAAGGTGTCAAAGGTCAAAAATGTTAATGATGTCAAAAAAATTAAAAATTTACAGAAATATTTAAAAAATATCAACATCACCGTAAATGTGACAAAAAGTAAAAAATGTCAAATATATCAAAAATTCCAAAAATGTCGTAAATGTCTACAACGTGCCAAACGTAAAATATGTCAGACATTTCAATGAAATATTAAAAAATTCAGTTGTATTGAAAATATTAAAAATGTTAGAAATGTTAAAAGGGTAAAAATACCTAAAATGGCAATGCCAATACATGTAATAAAAAACTAAAATGGAACACGGGAAAACCGCAATATCAAATATCAAAAAACTCGAAAATAACGTTGTTTTTCTTGTATTGTGTGTTATCACAAGGTGCGGCAGTGAAACAGGATGGTTTAAGAGCGTACTATAAAATAATTCCTTTTAAATACATTTCCATGCAATAAAATCTTTTAATTTAATAATCCGGTTTTATTCTAGGTCCGTTAGGTTTTCTCTTACATGAACAGGAATTGCAATAAAATTTTTTATTATGACGGTATAATCCGTAAAAACTCATCTAACCCATCATGTTATATATCAAAATTATAAATCAAATATATTACAAAAATATAAAAAAAATTTACCCATCCCCTCCCCTTAACTCCGAAATCATGAGCTGGAAAATTTTGAAAAAAAATTGGAGGTATAGCCCCTCACCTGAACTTTACTGGAAAAATAAGGAGAAACCCCTAATGTTCATTTTGGGGGGCAAATTATAGAATTAAATGGAAAATAAAAAATTATAATTGTTTCTAACGGATCATGTAATATATCAAATCACAGGGCTCATTATGACGAATACAAATATATTTGTTTAATTTTTTAAAATGAATATTTTAAAATATATTAAAAAAATATTAAAAAATACCCATTCCCCCCGTTATTCCCCAAACTATAAGACCTACATTTTTTTTTGTTTACAGGAAAAATATGAAGAAATGCCGAATATTAATACTGGGGGCCAAATTATAGAATTAAACGGAAAATAAAAAAAATATTTTTTAACGCATCATGCAACACATCAAATGAAAGGGCTCATTATGAGGAATACAAATATATATTTTTGATATTTTCAAAATTAATTGTTTACAAGATATTAGCATAAAGATTATAAAAAAAAATTCATTTCTCGCTTTATTTCCGAAACTATACTACCTAAAATTTTGAAAATAACTAGGGGTAGTGGGGAACTTTATAAAAAAAAATATTAGAAAACTCCCATAGTAATTTTAGGGACAAACTATTCAATTGAAATGGAAAATAAAAATTCAATTTTCAAATGCATCATGTAATATATCGGACTCATTATGTGAATTACAAATATATCATATTTTTAAATCATTTGTTTAAAAGATTATTTTGTCTGCTCATTAGGTTTTCTCTCCTCTAAAATTTTTTCTGCAACAGATAAGTATTTAAAAATTGTATATGTAGAACAAACTGTAGTAAGGCAATTTTGTAAAATTGCCCGGATTACTGGCTGTCCGTACAGAGATTCTTCCTCACAGTTATTCTGAGAGAAAGAAATGTCTACAAAATGATCAACCAGTATTCCTGTATATAAGTAATGTATTGTATACTGTGTAATAGTAATAAGTAATAATAATGAGTCTAGAGTCGTTGTCAATCGTTTAGAAATAAATTACTTCTAGAGAAGCAACACAAAATGAAACACAATTTACTCCTACAGAAAAATATGCCGTAGAAAAACTTAAAAAAGACAACACAATTAAAATTCTACCTGCCGATAAAGGTAACGCTACGGTTATACTTGATAAAAATGATTACAACACCAAAATGATGGACCTTATTAACATAGGATCATATTCTAAGGTCAAAAAAGATCCTACGCAAAATATAGAAAAAGCCGCTAGAGACATTATAACAAAACACAAACAAGAATTCACTCCATTAGAACGCAAACACTTAACACCACACTATAGTAAACCTCTACGTTTATATGGCGTTCCAAAAATACATAAAGACACAATACCAATGAGACCCATTGTAAGTTCAATAAATTCACCATTACAAAACATATCAAAATTTTTACTAAATATAATTAAGCCTTATGAAAATAATCCAAACAATTTAAAAAATACTAATGATTTTTTAACAAAATTAAAAAGCATTATTATCAACAGAAATGATATACTAGTAAGTTTCGACATAGTTAGTCTTTTTATAAATGTACCTGTTGATAAATCATTACAAATTATAAAAAATAAGATAATACCTTACACAACAAAACAAAATTAAACATTGACACAATTATGGAACTAACCGAACTTTGCTTAAACACTACATATCTTCAATTTCAAGCTTTCTATAAACAAGAAATTGGTATGGCCATGGGTTCTTCTTTATCTCCTATAATGAGTAATATATTCATGACATATTTTGAAGAAAAATTCATAGGCAAATATAAGAATAAACCAAAAGTATGGTGGAGATACGTTGATGACATTTTTGTGGTTTGGGAGTATGGTGCTGAAGAACTGCACTCATTCCTAGATTACATCAATAGTCAAGAACCCACAATAAAATTTACAATGGAGATGGAATATTTGAATGTAAAGAAAGGTGTTGTAAAGTGCATATATGATAGAGCAAAAAACATATCTTCATCCACGCAAATCTTTAACAAAGAAGTCAATATTATCAAAGAACATTTACTTCAAAATGAATATCCCCAAGACTTTATAAATAAAACTATAAATCAGCTAGAAAGAAAATCGCAACAACAAACCAGCACAAATAACCATCACACTAATACCGACCAAACACAAACAGACAACAAAATTATGAATATAATCCCATATATCCCAGGTGTATCGGAAAAAATTAAGCCGTTAGGAAATAAATATAGCATTAAAACTGTTTTAAAACAAATAATACCTTGCACTCTATCCTCACACATACCAAACCGTTTAACGCAACCCAGAGTTCTAAAAATTGCGTGTACAGTGTTTTGTGTGACTGTGGCCATTCTTATACCGGTGAAACTTCAAGACCTTTAAAAGTAAGGAAAAAAGAACATCAATATAACATTTCCAGAAGACATGTGGACAAATCAAATTTGGCCAATTATGTATTAACGAGCACCGGCTGCCATAGGATAGATAGACTGGGATAAAACAAAGATTTTGTTGAAAGAAGAAAATTTAAAAAAGAGAAAACTTAAAGAAGCCAGCTGTATGATGATAAACAACACTGAAATCGGAGCACCTTCAGCCGACCTTCACTTGGATTGGAGGAATTTTTTGCTAACAGAACAAAAAAACGGTAACCTCAGCGTCAAGTGATCGCCAAACAACAAATTGTCAGTGTCAAATTTTTTGACAAACAACAAATTCAAGATCAAAGCGAAAATTTTTTAGAAAAAACCTCGAAAACACCACTAAACGATTGACAACGACTCCAGACTCGGAGTTGAAACTTCTCCGAACACAGATAAGTATTACACAATATACAATACATTACTTATATACAGGAATACCGGTTGATCATTTTGTAGACATCCCTTTCTCTCAGAGTAACTGTGAGGAAGAATCTCTGTACGGACAGCCAGTAATCCGAGCAATTTTACGAAATTGCCTTACTACACTTTATTCTACATATACAATTTTTAAATACTTATCTGTTGCAGAAAAAAATTGAGAGGAAAGTAAACCCACTGAACAGACAAAATAATTAAAGACCTCCTCAACAATCTTTTCGAAATTGTTTAAAAGATATTAACGTAAATATTAAACATCGACTTAATTCCCACTTTAGAAACTATACTATTTATATGAAAAACATATTTTATTTGTATTTTTAAATAATTTGAATAACAGATTTAATAATTTATAATTTAAAATTTGCCCTATTTTGCCCTTTATCTTCCAATCTACAGAGTCTCAAAACTCAGACAGTAGATTATACAAGGCTTCTCTGAAAGTTTATTAGTAAAATAAAACTCTAATGTTAATTTTTTAGGGGCCAAATTAGAAAATTAGATACATATGTATTCTGATAAAAATCAAAAGAATCCTGAAGCAGATAAAATAAAAAGTCTATGTGTGGAAAATCAAAGTATATATTTTTTATAAATTTAAAACGCTTCCTTTAAAATATATTAGGGTAAATATAATAAAATGAACTCATTCCCTGCTTGTCTGAAACTAGAATATTAGAATCTTGAAGGTGGTACGGAACCCTTAGTATGCGAGTCCAACTCGTACTTGACCAAATTATTTTTCTGTAAATGACATGAGCTAGGAGGTAAGACACTACTTTTACCGCTATACGGTGAACTAAATATGATATCTACCAATATATTCTGTAAATAATTCCATTGTAGTTTACTTTATTTGGGAGGGTAATTTGTGCACAAAAAAGGTACATACATCGGTTTGTGTCCGGCTACTTTAAGAGCGATGTCCAAAAAAAGCGCTGGTATCATATGGAATAACAGCACTTGAAAATAATAGTTATAGAAGCAGTTAGTCATCGAACATCTTGGGAACCAAAGTATCTGGTCAAGCGGAACATCCCAAATCAGATGGTTACCCATATTCATAAAAGACGTGCCTGTCCAAACAGTAGATCCGTAATTGGAGTTATTATAGACTTCGACTTCTTTAATATCCCTGAAAAAAAAAGTCATAAATTTCAAAATGTTAGAAATGAAATTAATAAATGTGAGGCAAACAATGAAATACAAACGAAGCAAATAGTAGAAGATCCGAACCTAATTCCACCTTTACCGAGCTGATAATAGAATGAAATATATTTTATAATAAATTTGGTGTATCAGAAAATATATTACAAATGGGTTGCGTAAAAAAATCCTGGACAGACTATTTTTATTTTGTCTCTTCATTGGGTTTTCTCTCCTCCAAATTTTTTCCTGCAACAGATAAGTATTTAAAAATTGTATATGTAGAACAAAGTGTAGTAAGGCAATTTCGTAAAATTGCCCGGATTACTGGCTGTCTGTACAGAGATTCTTCCTCACAGTTATTCTGAGAGAAATAGATGTGTATGGAGACGTTTCAACTCCGAGTCTGGAGTCGTTGTCAATCGCTTAGTGTTGTTTTCGAGGTTTTTTCTAAAAAATTTTCGCTTTGATCTTGATTTGTTGTTTGTCAAAAAATTTGACACTGACAATTTGTCGTTTGGCGATCACTTGACGCTGAGGTTACCGTTTTTTTGTTCTGTTAGCAAAAAATTCCTCCAGTCCAAATGAAGGTCGGCTGAAGGTGCTCCGATTTCAGTGTTGTTTATCATCATACAGCTGGCTTCTTTAAGTTTTCTTTTTTTAAATTTTCTTCTTTCAACAAAATCTTTGTTTTATCCCAGTCTATCCTATGGCTGCCGGTGCTCGTTAATACATAATTGGCCAAATTTGATTTGTCCACATGTCTTCTGGACTTTCTTTACTTTTAAAGGTCTTGAAGTTTCACCGGTATAAGAATGGCCACAGTCACACAAAACACTGTACACACAATTTTTAGAACTCTGGGTTGCGTTAAACGGTTTGGTATGTGTGAGAATAGAGCGCAAGGTATTATTTGTTTTAAAAACAGTTTTAACGCTGTATTTATTTCCTAACCGCTTGATTTTTTCCGATAAACCTGGGATATATGGAATTATATTCATAATTTTGTTGCCTGTTTGTGTTTGGTCGGTATTAGTGTGATGGTTATTTGTGATGGTTTGTTGTTGCGATTTTCTTTCTAGCTGATTTATAGTTTTATTTATAAGGTCTTGGGGATATTCATTTTGAAGTAGATGTTCTTTGATAATATTGAGTTCTTTGTTAAAGATTTGGGTGGATGAAGATATGTTTTTTGCTCTATCATATAAGCATTTTACAACACCTTTCTTTACATTCAAATTTTCCATCTCCATTGTAAATTTTATTGTGGGTTCTTGACTATTGATGTAATTTAGGAATGAGTGCAGTTCTTCAGCACCATACTCCCAAACCACAAAAATGTCATCAACGTATCTCCACCATACTTTTGGTTTATTCTTATATTTGCCTATGAATTTTTCTTCAAAATATCTCATGAATATATTACTGATTATAGGAGATAAAGAAGAACCCATGGCCATACCAAATTCTTGTTTATAGAAAGCTCCTTCAAATTGAAAATATGTAGTGTTTAAGCAAAGTTCGGTTAGTTCCATAATTGTGTCAATGTTTAATTGTGTTTTGTTGTGTAAGGTATTATCTTGTTGTAATTTATTTTTTATAATTTGTAATGATTTATCAACTGGTACATTTGTAAAAAGACTAACTATGTCGAAACTTACTAGTATATCATTTCTGTTGATAATAATGATTTTTAATTTTGTTAAAAAATCATTAGTTATTAAAAAAAAGATTTTTAATTAAATCTTGCATCATCAAGATAACAAGAAAATTTTATCTTCAGTAAAAGTATAAATCGTATAGATTCCGCAGCCGTTGAGTTCCCTATTATTTACCTGGACGAACTACTGGATTGCCAGGCTTTCACTTGATTGGATAACAAAAAAAAATATCAACCCATGCGTTGTTTACTTGCACACTCGTTGATATTTCTATCGATATTTTCTATGTGGCTTAATACAACTGATTCTATATGTTTGAAGTTACACCCTGACAACCATGGTTGGCATTTAGATGATTTTTTAAAGCCAACATGTTTTATCGGAGATCAAACTCGTTTGAAAATCCAGGACATTATATCGAAAGGGAAGAAAATGAGGAGGAATCTAATGAATCATATGAATTCGAAAATCACAATTATACATTTGATGAATCAGATATTGAATACAAAATATTTATTGAAATTTAATTTTTAATAATATTATTTCTTGTATTTTTGCTGTTCTGTAATAAAATTTTAAAACACAATACAAAATCTTCAGTCTTTTTGTTATTTTTTAATTCGAATTTTCGACTGTCTACTTTGTTTCTATTTAGTTTCTTTCCAGAATAAAGAGCAAAAAATAATTTCAAAGTATTGATTATATATTTTCATTATTTACGTTATCATATTTGTACAAAAACTTTTCTATTATAGATATATCCCGACTTGATCATACGATGTATGGCATCACACTCCCTCTAAGGCACGCTATGCATGCCTTTAGGGGAAAATTCACCCCAGATATCCTAGTTATCAAAAGAGTTTAGCTCTGTGGGAGCCCTTGCCAGGTTTTCAGGCCTGTGGTTGGAGTCGTGGCAGCTTCCCATGAATTTTCTGACCGTCGTGGCTGTTCCTAACAGAACGGCTTTTTGCATTAGTTGGTAAAGATGTTCATCCAGACCGAGGTATTTTAAATTATTTAGTAGAAGTTTTGGGACTACTCCTGTTGTTGACATAACAATTAGTACAGTTCGTGTGTTGTTCATGTCCCACTGTGTCTTTATTTGAAATTCCAAATCCCTGTATTTGGCTATTTTTTCAGCGTGCTTAGTATTTATGTTATTGTTGTTAGGGATTACTATGTCAATTAAGGTTGTTTTCCTAGAGATATTATCTACTAATACTATATCTGATCTATTGTGAGCAAGAGTCTCATCGGTCAGTATCGTGCGGTCCCAGTACAGCTTATAGTTGTTATTTTCTAAAATAGATTCTGGTTTTTATATATAGTAGGGTGTTCTTACCGATTGTGATAGCTCAAGTTTCAGCACTAGTTCCTGGTGCAGTATTTTTGCCACAGCATCGTGTCGTCCTTTGTATTCAGATGCAACGAACGCTTGGCAACCTCCTGCAATATTCTGAATAGATTCAGATGTTTAGCAACCATATCTGCATTTGTCGTTGTTGATAGAAGGGTCTTTGACGATGTACTTTAGATAGTTCATAGTTGGAATTACTTGATCTTGGATTGCCAATATAAAGCCTTCCGTTTCAGGAAACACATGACCAGAGATCAACCACTAGTTCGACGCTGAACTGTCGACATAATCTTGGTTGACGTCATTTATATGTCTTCCATGAAGAGGCTTCTCTTTCCATTTGAGCAGCTTCTGATCAGTTGTCTGGTAGTATCCGTATACTTGAACTTGTTGTTCTGTCAGTCGCAGAGGTGTTGAGTCATTAACCTGACATATGACTCTGTGTAGATCAGAAAATTCTGCGAGTTTCTGGAAATGATTACGCAAATTAGAAATTTGTTGATCACGTAACTTGCCTATATCTGCCAATCCTCTTCCTCCTTCACACCGGGGCAATGTTGTACGTTCGACACAGCTCTTTGGATAGTGATTTTGAGCTTTTATTAGTATTACTCGAACTTTCCGTTGTAATTGTTCAATGTCGGTCTTGCATCAGTTTACTATACCGAAAGAGTAACTAAGCACTGAACACGCGTATGTGTCAATAGCCTGAAACAACTTTTTACTGTTAAGTTTGGTCTTCAGCAGTCGTCTTACCCTTCTATAAAACTCTGTTGTTAGGTCCTTTTTCATGGTGGTGTGATCAATTCGTTGAGCCTCCCATTTCCTAGGGCCTCTGCTGTATTTTGCCTTTAACTATGTTAATAATACGGCATTTGTCTACGCCAAATTGTATATGGATGTCACTAGAGAACCTTTCTACTATTTTAAGCATATCATGCAGCTGTTGTTTTGTAGCTGTCATCAACTTTAAGTCGTCCATGTATAACAAATAGTTTATCTTCAATGCTTGTACGTTGTTGTGCTTGAGACTGAAATCAAAGTTAGTCGAGTTCAGTTTGTGTGAGAGTGGGTTCATGGCAAGGCAGAACCACAGCGGGCTAAGAGAGTCTCCCTGGAATATACTCCTTCTGATTGGGATAGAGTCGGTTTGTATCGAACAGTCGGCTTCATTCAGAAAGATTTTGGTTTGCCAAGTAGTCATGACATGCGCTAAAAAGTAAACAATACGATTATTTATAGAGTTTCAACACCTGAATGAGCCAATCATGTGGAACTGAATCAAAGGCCTTTTTGTAGTTCACATATGCCATGTAGAGATTTCGTCGTTTGACGTGGGCTTGATTGCAGTCAACGAAATCAATTATTAGTTGTTCTTTGCACCCCATCGAGTTTTTCGCGCATCCCTTTTGTTGTTCGGTAGTTATGTTGTTCAGCTAGATATATTATTATTATAATTAATTATTATTTTGTGCAACTCAAATGTCAGTTGCTTCAAAATAATGCTCATTGTTTGTTAGAGTATGGCTGTCATTCTATGTCGTATAAATCCCGAGCATGCCCACTTATATTACAGGACCCAAAACGTGCGACTGCAATGTTAGGTCCATTATTATTACACATATTCCACTCTCCTTAAAATTAAAATCTTTGAAATTCACAAACCCCTATTAGGAAAGATTTTTTTGCAGACAACCCCATATCAACGTATTCGCAAGAAAACAGGGCGTATGTTGATTTAAAAAAAATCAGAATAAAGATTCTAATTCGTTTTATTACTCACTTTAGGTTTATTGAAAATTTTCATTTCAAATCTCAAAATATTTTTGGAAAATTGTGACTATTAAGTAATGTTTAAAAATAATGTATTTATTATTTAATATAATATTAATATTCTTATAGGAATATGAAAATTTTTATGTTGAGCATTATCACTAGATATTTAAATATATTTAAAGGCCGAATCTTTCAATTATTTTTAGGTATATAATGTATCAATCAGTTACTGTTTTCTTTCCATGTATTTTATCCCATAGTTATATATTTTAGATTACATGACCTAATTCCTGCAAAATTTTCGCTTTTATTACAAGCTAATTGACTTTTGCCTTAAATAAATATGTTACTGAAATTTTAAAGATTCGTATTTAAAATATAACAAAATTCAAAGCATCTACTGATTTGTTATGGTAAGTTAGGTACCTGCATCTATTCTGGAATAAAATATATTCTATACGCTAGTAAAGTATCTTTGACAATAGACATTTGGGCCACGTCGTGTTTTATTTGTGGAACGCTGGTTCTGTCAAGGCTGTAATTTATGTTTGCTGTGTTATAGATTCAAATTTAGTTATCCAATAAAATGGAAAGAAAAAGATCAAACCGAAAGTGCGGTGTAGTTGATTTTGAAAATACACCAAGAAAAAACCCAAAATTACAATTATACCACTTTCATGGATTTCTATATCAATTAGTGATGAAGAAAAAATGAATTGCAGCAGTTCGACAACAAGGGTAAATAAATTTGATTTCCTCGTTGTTAGTGATTATTGTATGCATAAAATGAATCATAATTATTATTCTTTTAACAAAAATGAGATTTTTTAATTACAGCAGTGGGGCAAATTCAATGATTTGCAGTGGTCAAATGGTTTGGGAAAAAAGTAAACAATGCTCATAACAAAGTATCAATCCAACTATATTTCCTGCAATATGTATATAAAAAGCAAAATCTCATGCTGGTTTGTAAGTAAGTAAATATATATAAGAAAAAAATAAATTAAAATAATTGAAAAAATTCATTATATATAATTTATTGGTAGATTTCACTGACGATGAAGTTTTAATGGATCAAGATAAAAATTTTGAAGTTGGAACAAGGATAATAAAGCAACAACAGATGCAAATATACATATTAATTCACAAAGAAATAAATATTGATTTATATTATGTATAGCTTTTGTAATAACTAATAATAAAGAAGCGCTCATAAAAAATAAAAATACTGAGAATAAAAGTGTTATTTATTTAAAAGAGTATAAATATTGATATATTACACGAAAGATAGTTGAATTGTAAACTTTGTTATGTATCTACTTTGTTTGATTTTTCTACTCCATCCAAATGAACACAGCAAATCCTTGAATATGTTCCTGTTTGCCATGGCTTTTTATACCTCCTGTAACTAAAAGTTACTTTTTTCTTTATTCCTAATAGAAAATAATATTAATTAAAAAATTAATTAAACGGTAGAATTGTAATTTTTGATTTTTCCTTGATGTATTTTCAAAATCAACTACAGCGCACTTTCAGTTTGATGTTTTTCTTTCTATTTTATGGGATAACTAAATTTTAATCTATAACACAGCAAACTTAAATTACGGCCTTGGGAGAACCAGCGTTCCACAAATAAAACACGTGATGGCGCAAATGCCTATTGTCAAAGATACAATTCAACATATTTTTCCTTCGAAATCTTGTAAAGCTGGTCTTAACGGTCAAACCATTAAGTAATTATATTTGGAGGGAACGTTTGATGCTATGGAATTGGTTGATAGTGTTAGCCTGTCTAATACTCTTTCAGACCATCATGTAAAGACCAGCTTGATAGTTCAGCATCAAGCGTTATTTATTATTCATTAATAAAATAGTATCTAGTAGATCACCATTGACTTTTCGGATATGTAGCAGTAACTTTCGTATTAATTATTCTGTTTGTTTGTTGGTAATTTAGTTATTTTATTATGTATAATATTATCAGAATCTTCGGAAGATGTGTAAAAAATTGTAAATCAGCGGACAATATAGAAATATTAAAGATTGGACCTATCACAGGGTTATTGGTCATCTCTTTTTAGGGTTCTGTATATACAATATACGGATACCCTAATAATATCACTTTTGATATCTGCCTCTGTCACATCACAGCAATTTTCTTCTAAACTACTGGACGGAAGAGGTTGAAATTTGGTATCAATGTATATGTAATTTAGGGGTACTTCTGGGGGGAAAAACTAAAAAAATCGACCGTTCTCCCCCTGATCTCCGAAACTACTGAGCCTAATATTTTGAGAAAAAGGGAAATATAGATCGTTTTGCGAACTTTACAGGAAAAATAAGGAGAAACCATTATTATTAATTTTGGGGGGCAAATTATAGAATTAAATGAAAATTTAAAAATAAAATTTTTTTTCAAAGGCATCATGTAATATATCAAATGAAAGGTACCATTCTGAGGAACACAAATATATTTTTTTCATATTAAAAAGAACATTTAAAAAGATATTAACGAAAATATACCAAAATTTACCCCCCCCCTTATCTCCGAAACTATAAAACGTAAAGTTTTGAAAAATTAGAGGTATAGGGTCTGACCTAAAGTTTACTGGAAAAATAAGTAGAAACCTCTACTTTTAATTTTGGGGGGCGAATTACAGAATTAAATGGAAAATATAAAATTAAAATTGTTTCTAACGCATCATGTTATATATCAAATGAAAGGGCTCATTATAGCGAAAACAAATACATTTTTTATATTAGGGAAACCATAAGCTGTAAATTTTGAAAAAAAAATAGAGGTATAGCGCCTCACCTGAACTTTACTGGAAAAATAAGGAGAAATTCCTAATATTTATTTTGGGGGGCAAATTATAAAATTAAATGGAAAATGAAAAGTTATAATTGTTTCTAACGGATTAAGTAATATATCAAATCAAAAGGTTATATAATTTTTAATTTTTTTAAATAAATATTTTAAAATCTATTTAAACAAATATTTAAAAAATTACCCATTCCCCCTTTATTCCCCAAGCTATAACACCAAAATTTTTTGTTTAGAGGGAAAATACGAAGAAATCGAGGAATACAAATATACTTTTTCATATTTTTAAAATTAATTGTTTACAAGATGTTAACATAAATATATAAAAAAATATCATTTCTTGCTTTATTTCCGAAACCATACTACCTAAAATTTAAAAAATAATTAGGGGTAAAAATTATTAGAAAACCCCCATAGTAATTTTAGGGACAATATATACAATTAAATGGAATAAATATTCAATTTTCAAACGCATCATGTAATATATCAGATAAAAGGCTCATTATGTGAATTACATATATATTATATTTTAAATTATTTGTTTAAAAATATTAACAAAAATATTAAACATCGACTTAATTCCCACTTTAGTAACTACACTTTAAATTTTGAAAAATATATTTTATTTGTATTTTTAAATAATTTGAATAACACATTTAATAATTTATAATTTAAAACTTTGCCCTTTATCTTCCAATCTACAGAGCCTCAAAATTCAGAGGTTTCCCTTATTAGTAAAATAAAACTCTAATGTTAATTTTTGGGGGCCAAATTAGAAAATTAAATACATGTGTATTCTTATAAAAATCAAGCGAATACTGAAGCAGATAAAATAAAAAGTCTATGTGTGGAAAATGAAAGTGTATATTTTCTATAAATTCAAAACACTTCCTTTAAAAGATATTAGAGCAAATATATGAAAATGAGTCATTTCTTGCTTCTCTGAAACTGGAATATTAGAATCTTGAAGGTGGTACGGAACCCTTAGTATGCGAGTCCTACTCGAACTTGGCCAAATTATTTTAAATATTTATGAACTCGATTGAAACTGCTAATGACGGGAACTTTTACGTTACAAAGAACAATCCTCCATTTATTATATCGAACATTTTATCAGAAGCGGTCCCAACCAATTTTATCAAAATTATTTGGAATACCTATATTTGAGTAAATTTTCATATACTTTTTATTACCATGACGCCTAATTCTCCGATTTCTCCTCAACCTTATTTCTTATAGAAATATACTTTTGACACTAGAACCTCAATAATGTTCACAATTTCATGAAATATTGTGACTAGTTATCATAATCAGTTCTAAACTCTCGCTTGACTTCTAAATTGCAAAAAATGTCATTATTCTAATGAAATATCTCATTATCTTTACTTTGCAATATAATGAACTTGTATTCAATGTGTTTAGTTATAGGTACGAGCATGCAATTCCAATTTTTCTATAGGATTGACGAATTTCATGCACTTGACATAACTAACTAGATTAGGGACATTTTAAAGATTTTTAATTAAAAATGAAATGTTAAAATACCTTCAAATTTTTATAAAGTCTACTTACATTTTCTTAATTCTATCGTAAACTGCGTATATTAAAAATCCGCAGTGTTGTCAACTGGAATATAATCTGGACCGATATTTGTGTCTCCATAGCATATCCTAATTATTCCTGTAAAAATAGTAAAAGATATATAGATAATTTCATCGTAGAATGAACTGCCTTCAAATAAAAACTCAAATGTTGAAAATATAAATAGACACACTACATAATATAATTTATATTTAAACTTCGGCGGACTTAAAATAAAAACCTCTCCGTCTCCAATTTTTATTCTATGTATATATTTTCCAAATATATTATAACTTTTTATTTGTTTTATTATTTGGACAACTTTCTATATATGTATCTAATTCACTCTATATTGCATCCGCACTGTATATGCTTCTGTGTATTGGTCATGCCTATATAACTCATTGGTCAATTTTTGTATCAACCTGTACAACTATAATTCAACCCAACAGAATATTACAACGGTCCTGATATCTTTAAAACCACCTGGATAAGTATAAATCCTCTCGGAACTAGTGACTGCTATTTTTCTATTATTTATATTATTTCTGTACACCAATGATTTTACCTCGCCCATGGTCTACAGTATATAACAAAATTCATCTTATTAAACCACATTTTATGACAATAATTTAATTCTACCATTTATTTCACCACCCGGTTCTAAAATTTTTCCAACCCATGTCCATAATTATACTCCGTCCTACGTCCTACAATTCAAATATCCTAACTGCTTATACTTATATAACAAATTGTTGATACACCCTGAATAACAATAATTTTACCCCAGCCTTACTTCAAAAACCTTCAACTACTTGTGTTCCAAACTATATAACTTTTTGAAACCACCCTGTATAACTGTAATTATTCTCCACTTTATATTTCAACCATTTGTATATTCAACTGCTTCTGTCAATTTTTAAAGCCTCTTGTATAACTGTAATTATTCTCCGATTTTTAATGCAAATATCTACTCTGTAAAACTGTAGTTTTGCTTCACTCTTATTTCTACCATCTTGTATACGCAACTACTTATTTGCCACTTTTTAATTTAAGGGAGGTGAAAAAAAATACCTCCAGCGCCCTCTGGGTAACTGGAACCATCGCGAGATATAACCTCAGGCACCCGGCGTATATCCACTACCCTTCTAAGACTTTACGCATGGTTAAGAGTTCTCGCTCTTCTACTCCTTGCAGTGTATGACGTTCCGCACGAAGTAGCTTATGTGCCTCCAACTCTCGCGGTCGCGTAACATGCTCCTATAAACGTTTTCGGTCGTCACGTCGCCTCCAACGTGGAGCCTAAGCCTCTCCCTCTCGGCGCTCCACCTTTAACACACAAAAACGGAATGCTTCGGGTGTCCAACCCTCTGCAATAAATACAAATATTGTCATCTGCTTGCCTCATTCGACATAAGTACGCTCTGAAACACCCATGCCCCGTTAGGAACTGTGTTAACTCATACTAGAGTGTTCTGAAGGGGCACTGGACCCACTCCCTTATATCTCCTGTCAAACACTTCGTCCACTGAGCTTTCTCTTCATTTGTCTGCCACCTATTCTGTCACATTTCAGATGTTGGTCACCAGTGACGGGATGAAGACGCGATACGACCTCAAGGCCAATTCAGTCGGGTTCCAGGAGAGGGACAAAGTCTGGCTGTACAACCCCCAACGGAGCAAGGGTAGATCCCCAAAGCTTACACCCGCCTGGGATGGTCCATAAGAGGTAGTCAAGAGGCTTAATGACGTCGTCTACCGGATCCATCGAAACCCCAAGGCTAAATTGAAGGTGGTTCATTTAGATCGACTCGCTCCCTACCATGGAGGGGATGTTTCTCTTCATTTGCCTGCCACCTATTTTGCCACATTTCTCGTGTTCTTTCTCTCTCTCACTCGTCCCTCCTCGTGCTCGTTTCACAACCTCATTCTCTCGTCCACGAGAAGTTCAATGGGAATTTCACCCGTCACCACATATATACGCTGCTGCGTTCTACGAGGGTGAATCAAATATGAACCGGACTTTTGTTTTAAAAATTTTATTGGTACGATCAATACAAATTTTAATACTTATTATTTTTCTACATAGTCTCCTCTCTTATGTATACATTTTTCCCACCGAATCGGAAGTTTTTTAATACCTTTCTCAAAGAATGAAACTGGTCTTGTTCTTCTTTAAGTGGCCCAAACAGCTGGTATTCATATGACGACAAATCAGGACTGTAAGGCGGGGTTCAAGGGTTCCCCAATGCATTGTTCAATTTTCCTTGAGTCAATGCAGCTGTATGTGGCCGAGCGTGTCATGCAACAGAATCACACTTCGGATACACATATCCCGCCTTTTTGCGATAGGCAAGTTTCACTTGTTGGAGTAGTTCGCAGTAATACTCAGCATTAATTGTACGGCGTTCGTGACAGAAAATCGATCAGCAGTACGCCTTCAATCAGCTCACGAATTGCGTAGATATTCGTCTCATTGATGCTTGTCTTGGGACGGCGTGCATGAGGCTCATTTTCCACTGTCTCTCGGCCATCTGAAAACTTTTTGTGCCAGTTGTACACTTGGGTTCTTGAAAGTGTTTCATTGCCGAACTGTGCAGATAGGCGACGCAAAATTTCAGACGGTCTAACGCCCTCCCGCGCCAAAAATTTGATAACAACACGTTGCGCAACAGAAGTGTGCACCTCTTGCTCTTTCATGATGCTACTAACAGCGCATCGACTACGCCTCGCCAAACCGACGAACTCCCCTCTTCTTAACATCCCTACCTAACATATATCGAGACGTCACGCCATTCGAGTTACCTACAGGGCGAGAAACAGAAAAGTCCGGTTCATATTTGATTCACCCTCGTATATGCACATGGAACCCTAAGGAGTATCGGTCTAACCGCTTTTTCCATGAATCTACGTAGGTCTGAAATCTCATTCACCATATAGGGGCCCCATACATCAAAATTGATTTTACCACACAATACACAGACGTCACTTGCCGTTCCCGGCCCATTTACATTCGGGAGAACTTATGTGCATTAAATACAATATTTTTAGAACCACCCTGTATAACTAATTCAATTGGAATTTATCTTTCAACAATCCTATGTATACAACTGCTAGGTACGACTTAATATCACAACTATATAGAAGAGTTTCGTTTCGCTAAACTAACGGAATATTTCGGCCATTTACGCGACTATAAGCCCCTTAACTTAACTTCGCTTAAAAAACTTACTTCAAACGAACTACAATGAAAACCATTGCAAACACCCTGTACGTTATACTTTCATGCATATCTTGACATTTAAATAGATATTATGATGAAAATTTGACATTTACCATGATGTTTACAGTTTTTTAACATATATTTTCCGATTTTCAGAAAATGGTAAGTATTCGTTAAAGAAAAATACACGGAATCAGTGGACACATCTTTGTAGAATACATTTATAATATTCAATTTCTTGAGCGGTTTAGAAAAAACAGTGAGATTCATTGAAATTCACTGAAATCTAGTCCCTTATTACTTTTTTTTTCTAATTTTCTGGAAAACTTAAATCTCATGTTATAAACAATTATAGGGGACCTTTCTGTAATATTTCTTAATATAATGCAGTGTAAATCATCAAAATTGCCAAAGCCGTTTTTGAATAATCGCTCGTCAGACATATAAAAAGTTGCAGATGAATTGATAATCGCCTCCTTTTTGAAATTTGATTAAAAAACGTATGTAATTAGATTTGGTTAGGTAGCACCTATTACGTACCCACGTACACAGAAACTTGAAGAACTAATCGCACATTACAATTGTTTGAGGTGGGTAATTAATGCATATGAATAAGTACGAGAATGGTCCTAGAAATATCAGGCCCGACTTAAAGATGGCGGTAGTTGTTTGATAAATATCAGTGGATTAGAAAGTACAATCTATTAGCCATGTGTTGCAAGTTGTTTATTAGTATTTGATTGACAGCCATTAGTAGTGAATGTTTTCAGTGAAAATGGACAAAATTGGTCCTCGTTATGTGATACAATATATTTATTTCAAAGGTCTCAAACAAACACCCTTATTTACAACTGTAAAATTTTGGGTAGCAGAGTTTAAAAGCGTCCATACAAGTAGTCTAAGAGATAGAGCCCGGTTTTTGCTCGTCATCGAGAAAATGGAAAGAATGTATCTTATTAAGTTCAATTCCTGAACTACATGACGTTTCTAGGCAGGCGCCAGTGGAAGTGATAACCGAGGATAGTTACAGGGGGTTAAAGTGGTATTTTTTTTTGGTCATGCTCATCATCGAGTAAACGTTCCAAAATTGGCTGCATACAAGATTGTGATGCATTTAAGCAAATTCCCGAGAGGCGTCTGCCCAGAGCGTTACCATCAAGGTGGCGGACAGGGGAAAACTTGTCAAAAATAGGGGTGAACTTCGTCATTAAGTAAAAAGCAAGCCATTTGCACCATTTTTTTTGCTTACACAAAAGGAATCATAATCCAAAAGTACGTACAGCTAACTGACATAAATATATTTTTCATGACGTTATTAATGTGGTCTGTATGACGTCATACAGTGGCTTCGCATTTTTTTTTAAATGCGAAGCTACTTTTTTTCATTACTAATTTAAAAAGAGTGGAAAATTTCAAGCTCGAATTGAAAAATCAACCTATTATAGCCAAATCTGAAATTAGTTTTTTGTTTGAAACACTGGTCCGCCCTCATAGATTGCGAAAATCTGATTTCAGATTCGTAATGAGATTTTGAAAATTGGAAATTTGAAAAAAATCAACCAACCTACTCCGAATTTGGTATACGGGGGGGTTTTCGACGTCGATGATTACGAATATGAAATCAGAAACAAGTAGTGGCCAAGTACAACGTCAAATTTGTTTTTATTTGGAATACCCCTTTTAAATCAGTCACCTTTCGGATCAGGATTAAAAACATCGATTACCGTTAATTGATTGTGCATCAATTGGTTGACTTTTTTCAAAAAATTGGTCCGCTATCTTGGATTGAGAATTTTGAAAAACTGATCTCAGATTCGAAATTAGCGATTTCGAAAACCCCCGTACACCTAATTTAGCTATAGTTGGTTGATTTTTCAACAAAACTTTGATCTTGGAATCAACCGAAAGATCAAGTTTAAGGTCATGGTCCAAGTCAAATTCGGACATGAAGTTTTTCGCTCTTTCCGAATCCTTAATAAAAAATGTGGCTTCGCATTAAAAAAAATTGTTTATGACGTCATACAGACCACCTTAATGACGTCATGAAAAATTTATTTATGTCATTTATCTGTATATCCTTTTGGATTGTGATTTCTTTTGTGTAAACATTATAATGGTGCAAATAGAGTTCTTTTTAGTTAATGACGAAGTTCACCCTTATTTTTGACAAGTTTACCCCTGTCCGCCACCTTGATGATAACGCTCTAGGCAGACGCCTCTCGGGAATTTGCTTAAATGCATCACAATCTTGTATGCCGCCAATTTTGGAACGTTTACTCGATGATGAGCATGACCAAAAAAAACCATTTTCACGCCCTGTAACTATCCTCGGTTATCACTTTCACTGGCGCCTGTCTAGAAACGTGATGTTGTTCAAGAACTAAACTTAATACGATACATTCTGTCCATTTTCAGGATGCCGAGCAAAATCCCGCTCTATCTCTCCTACTAAAGCTGCCAAGACGAGCACCGGAGTGCTAGAATAAACCCACAATGGGGTAATGGATGCCGTCGACTGAAAGTGAGCGAGCTAGCAGACATAGTAGACATAGTAGCTATTTGAAAAAGTACGGTACTTCACATATTATGTGAAAATTTGGAGAAGAGAAAACTATGTGCACGATGGGTCCCAAGGTTGCACACACTTCAGCAAAAAAAAGTGCCATGAAAGTATCAATTAAGGATTTAGCTAAGTTTGACGGCAACAAAGCAAAATTTTTCACAGTAGGCAAGGATTTTCCAAAGATGAAGATGGGATGTTGGCAGGTAATGGCTATATTGAGGAGCAAGACAGTTCGTAGAAAAAGGGTATCGAACTTATAGAACACCGCTGGGAAAAGTGTTATAGAGCTGACAGGCGATTATTATTACATGTGGGGTCGGGAATTTCTGGTCCTCGTACCTTTCAATATCTGACCCGGAACAGCAGCAATAGTAATACAAAATTGTACAAAAATTTGTAGAAACCCAAACAATGTAAATTGTATATTTATAATTTTTTGAGGGCTTAAAGAATATAACAGATATACTATTTTTGAACCCTTCAAGAATATAACAGAGTTTTTTGAAACGTTGAAAGTATTCGAAATTCAATCCAAAACCTCAAAACAAACTGGAAAATTCAGGCATATATAGCCATGCATATGAAAACCTGTGACAAAAAGTATGTAGGTCAAATGAATAGCAGAATCTCTGCCAGATTACAAAAACATAAACCAGCTGACAGAAACCAACAAACGATGTCTACTCTATTTCAACACCAATTACAAACGGGACACAAAATCAATTTTGAAAGCTGCAAACAAATAGCCAACATATTAAAGGATGGTACGAGAGTAAATAGAAAAAGAAACGGACAACTCAATTAGGAAGACTACGTATTTCACTAAGACTTGACAATATGAAACCGAACCAGCAACACACAGACCGTCATTGACAACTGCCCATGTGACCCAAACAACCGCGGAGGGGGAGGAGCCGACTTCAATCAACCAGCGTCGCTACAACCTCCAGCGAAGGTCTATAAATACATAGCACGGACACAAAACTCTCAGTGTACAGCCTGACAACGCATTGATTATGGCAAATGAAACCTTGACAAAACATTTGTAAGAATCTGTACAAAATTTAGGTGACTAGAAAGGTTTTGTTAGTTGAGTTGACCTAAGAAACAACTCTGTGCAGTTCCACACAAAAAAAATATAGAAACGTTATTACTATTTACAGTTATTTAATTTTGTTATGCCTACCTTTTCCTGCAGCAACCAGTATACCAGGAGGTCCATTGAAGTTGTCGATCCATCCTTTTAGAGGTTCTCGAAGAGCTGGAATTACTAAAAAAATTTGTAAGCTCCGTCTACAAAATAATTTACCAGTTATATAGAGCTAAAATCAAGGATCTAAAAAAAGTTCTCAAATGAATACTAGTATGCCTACAAGAAGCGTAGCCAATTATGAAATGAAATATAAAAAATAAAATGTTGAGGCTGCTGTGTGTCTCAGTTTTATGTTATCGGCCCGAGGGGCGTGGTCTTAATGTTTTGGCCAACAGAGCTCTCGCCCTGTGACGGGTTATCGGTCCGATGTTCATTGCGCTATTGTCTGGCCTGGGAGATACATTGGCGTTATGTGACCTTTTATCTGAAACAGGAAAACACACATAAAAACAGATACCTCAACGCAAACTCGCACATGACCGCGCTCAGTTATTTTCAGTGAAAACTCTAACACAGATCAAAAACTCTAACAAACAACGAAAACAACAAGGTCGAGATGAACATTCTGAAGGAGGCATTAACATCAAATGGCTACAACCACCACATAATACAGAAAGCATTTACACAAGAACCCAAAAACGAAAAAAAAAGAAGATGAAAGCGTTTCGGCAGCTTTTCTTCCTTTTATCCTAAACATAACATAACAACAGTTTCAAGCCACATAGAAAGATTGGAGAAATCATACCGTCTCCCAAGAGAAAATTCCCCTTGAAGATTTGGGCGCCTATGAGATACTGTGTAAAGATTGCAACCTCGCATACGTCGGCCAAACCAACAGAAAAGCAAGTGCACGTAGAGAGGAACACAGAAATGAAGTAAAGCAAAAAACAACGACGTCTGTATTGTCACAACACAATGTAAATACGGCCATCAAATAGACTTCGAGCAGATGAAGATACTAGCAAAAAGTGAAAATTATAGCACAAGGCTCGTTAGAGAAGCGATTGAAATAGAGAAACGGAAATCAAATCTTAACAAACGGGACGATGCCCAACGCCTCCCATCCCCATGGAGAACCGCACTAGCAGACCGTTACAATAAAATCAAATATTCAGATAAAAGGTCAAATAATGCCAATGTACCTGCCAGACAATAGCGCAATGAACATCGGACCGATAACCCGTCAAGAGCTAGAGCTCTGATTGGGGGGGAATAATTTTTTTGATTGCTGATGGACTGATTAGAATTGCATCTATACTATTATAAAATTGTAAGTTTGTCTGTCTGTCTGTTTGTTTTTTTTTTGTTCGGGCATCACGCAAGAACTACTTAACTGATTTGATGAATTTTTTTTGTTGCGAAGCCTTAGTTTGACTTAAAATCTGGTAGAATTTTTATTTATCTAATTTGACAGAAACGGTAGATAAAGCGAAAAAAATTCTACCATGTTAGATAATTTAGTTACTCAATTGTTCCACTGCACGCACAAAATTTTAGATACTGGCATCACCTTAGCTTTTATTCAAAATTCGGGATGTGCAAATGTAACATGTTCGATTTAACAAAAATCAACATATATCAAGCGTATATTTTACAGGGTGTTCTGTATATAGGAAACTTAGAGCGGAGTAGAATTACATGAATTAAAAAACTAAAAAAAGTTATTTTGGTGGTCATATAAAGCAGCTGGATATATACGATGTGGTGCAAATAAGGGGGAGTGGAATTAGTTATATGGGGTTGAAGAAATGTTAGAAGCAGTTGTTATACAGTGTTTGAAATATAAGATGGAGTGGAACTATAGTTTA